>CM046882.1:398752868-399062868 GCA_025667525.1 Glebionis coronaria
ACTTAACCATTTCACACATGCAATTTACTCTCAAACTCTCTCTACTTCACCATCTATGCCGTCCCATATCAAGCCATAAACACCATTTTTGATCTCTTCCAACTACAAACCACATGTTTAGTAGTCCTATTAAGGTGTTTCCTTGAAACCTTGATCATTTGGTGGCCATATAACCAACTTTGGAGGTGATTTACTTGTGTCCTAGGGCTGATTTTCCAACATATGATCTTGCTATTTGATGGTCTTGGAGATACTTGTTGTGTTCATCAAGTTCTTGCCTTCCTAAAACAAGAAATCCACTTGGATTGGTAAAGAAGATCATCCTCTACATTTTTCTCTTATTATTTTGTAAAGAACAAATGTATTTTCTTTCATTTTGTATATGTATATGATGTATATATGATGATAAAAATGTTGTGTGGGGATCAAGTGTTGATAAACATGCTTAAAAATGATGATAACCATAAGAAATGAAGCTAAAATCATGTCTAATTAGTTGGCTGTATAAAAACAGTAGATAACTAAATGAAGAACTGATAAAAATGCATGGTTTGATCTATTTACAGTAAAGTAGATGATGTTATACACATGTGAGAGTTGGCCATGCAATGGAATCAAAATAATGAGTGAGATATGATCAAAACAAGTTAGGTGGTACAATCTGAATAAGCAGTTTTGTAGGGACTGTTAAGGCAACTTAAACTTAAAATGGGCAGTAGCTATAACTAAGTTATATTTAGCACATATCATGAAGAAGTTGTCATTTAAAAATGAGCTTCTAAGTCATTGTAGAACTCTAGATATGATAAAAATGGTGAATGTGAAGTTAAAAATCAGATTTTGGAAATAATGTTTATTATTATTATATAAGCACTCACTTTATAATTTATAAAATGTAAAGTATAAACCCACTAACTTGTAAAACTTAATTATATAAATGTATAAAAGGTTAATTAAATGGGTAAAATATATAAATGGTGGTAAAAGTAATATTTATAAGTAATAAAAACTATAAACTTGATTTTTACGACTTTTTCGGCTATCGCCGTGAAATTAACGTTTTTCATCAAATAAAACTTAGACGACCAAACCCGTCTAATGTAAAGTTTATAAAAGATATATACTGATGTATAAGTAACTAAGACAAGTAAAAACCGGTAAAACCCGAACTATAAGAATTACGGACAATTACGAGCTAACTAAACCTATTAGACTAATAATTGGACTTAATAAGATAAATACTTGTAAAAAGAATTATTTGGGCTTAACCCAATAGGACCCAACATGAAAAGTATATATATACTGATCATATAAGTATATAATGGGTAAAAACAAGTAAAATAACTTATAAAAGACTTAATGGACTTAAAATAGGTAAAATCGGTAAAACTAGTGAACTAGTAAGACGATACTAAAACGTAAACACTAAAATGAGTAAATGAGGAATTATAAACCCACTTGATCATCATCATATGTACAATAATCATATATATGTATATTGTTATTTTGACAAAAGTCATTGGACCGAGTCTAAGACCGATTATTATTTATATAGGTTTCCGTGACCGAAGCACGCCCGTAACCGATAATCCGCCTTTCATTAACAACGTGAGTTCATAGCCTCGCACTCTTTTAAATGTTTTATAAAATGATTTGTAAACCCGCGAGGGAGATAACATGCTAGATTTTTATAAAAATAGAACACAAGTAGTCCCGATTGTATGCTTAATGAGATGGACCCGAATGATGCTATGACCCTATATTCGAGACTAAAAGGATTATTAGTAGTTAGGTTATGTCACTTAAAGTCCCATTAGCATGAATTGTGAACTACCGGGATTTGGTAGACGCTTATGCATTTGATAGTACTATTTGGGGACGATCACCCCAGTTCGCGACTTGACGGTTGATCCCCGTTGTACCACATTGATTGGTAAGCGAATTTATGTATGAGAAGATTCCATAGCGTGATTTTTGTGACGACACGCTAACTTAGATGGGCAAATTGTTTGTCGGGTTCGCGGCCCGCTGTTTTCACAGTAAGGTAACAATGTCATGCGGCTAATAATAATCCTAATACAATACAAGACATAAATAATAAATGATAACGACGCTATTACGATGAATATATTACCTATCATGGTAATATAGAGACTGCGGTCTCATGGACGGTTTTCAGATGTATGCTTGATATATATTGCCTGACTAGCAATATGTGGACTTACTTCCGATATTATACTTGTGTTCTGATTTTAATGATTGTAAATTATTGTTTTATATAACGGTTTTCATTAAACTCTATGAATTCACTCGGCATTCGCTGATATGATTTTTGCATGTTTTCTATCTCAGGTGCTTGAAGGTAATCCGGATGGAGATCGACTCTGATGGCCCACACTTAATATTAAAAATGTTCATTCGATCTGTGTTTTGTAAACTTAATGACCTGTATAATTTGGGACCTGTTGTACACTTTTAAACCTTTTCATCGAATGAATGTTTGTTAAACCTTGTACAACCATTTTTATGTGTTGTCTATGATTGGAGTTATTGTGCTATCCCGTAACACTCTGAAAGACCCTTCCGCTGTACCGATACGAAAAATGAGAGTGTTACAGTTTGGTACCAGAGCTCTCGTTGTAGAGAACAAAAGATTTTAAAAACCAAGGTTTTGAACAAAACTTTTCAAAATCTTTTGACAATGAACATTTGAGAAAATATTTGAAAAATCTTTTGACTATAACGGTGCCAGAGATCTCCGACGTTACCAACAAGCCTTATTGAGAAGATATATATTTTGATATATATAATTTAATTTATATATATGTATATATCGTGATTTCATTATGTAATTGTTTAACTAGTATGTTATCCTAATACGAGATAAATATATATAAATGCAGATTGTCATGGCTGACCCTAATATTCCTGTAGAAAACCATGCTATTCCCGAACCTAATATAGAAGATGATCCTTATTTAGACTTAGTAGATTTTGATATTGATGACGAGGAGGAACCATTTGAGGATCCCGAGCCCGAGTTAGGACTAGGAGATCAGATTGCCCCTAAGGTTGACTTAGTAGAGAATGAGATTGAGAATGTGGGTAATGAGAATGTGGAGATTGAGAATGCTGATATTGAGAATGAGAATGAGATTGGGTTAGATGAGTTAGATGATGAGATTGACGACGAGGATGTCGAGGAGGACGTAGGTATAGATGTTGAGATTGATGATGATGAGGAGGCCGAGCTTATTTATCCGTATGATGTTCCAGAGGGCGAGCCTTTGCCCCCACCAGTTTGTTTGTCTGATTCTGAGGATGAGTTACCTAGGGATGAAATGTCTGAATCGTCTGAATCTGATTCTGAATCAGAGGAGGATGAGGATGACGATGCACCTGACGGTACCGATGGTATTGCTACTCGTAGACGTGAGATAGGAGAGTCGTCTAGTGCTCGAGAGGCTACTCATATAGATGGTCTTGCACCATGGGCCTTGAGACGTGATCTAGATGCTTCCCGTGTTAGGAGTTGTGTGACAGAGGTTGGATTAGGTGTTGTTCAGACTCAGGTTGCTTATTTGGAGTCGAAGACTAAGATTGGAGAGAAAGAGCGAGAATTGCTTAGTTTGGATTTGAGTGATGTAGAACGTGGGTTGAATGAGGCTTTTAGGAGGTTATCGGTATTGGAAAGTCGTGAGTTTGCTGAGATGAAGAAAAAGGTGAATTCTTTGGAGATTCAGTTGAGTGTGGCTCGTGCGATGCGTGAGAAAGCCGAAAAGGAGTTGAATATATCCGTGGGTTGGAACAGTAGATTTTATGCTGACATGGTTGAAAGAGGAGTAATCCGTAAGCGCCCAGCTGAAGATGTGTCTAGTGATCGTCCGGCGAAGATCCAGAAGACGATGGATGATGGACCATCTGGCGGTTCTCAGTAGACCAGTCTGTATTTAGTAGTGACCTTTAGATCTTTTGTGTTTATAGCTTTGGCTGAACCGACTTGTTAGTTGTAGACTTGGCACGAATTTTGAGTGTATATAGTGTTAGAACTTTGATATGGATATACTAAGACAATACTTTTGTTTCAGATCGAATGAAATATGTATCTTGTCTTGAATTCCATATTGTGCCTTATTTGTATCTTGATTATGAATTCGATCCGTATTATATGAATCCTTTGTTGGATGAATGCTTAATGCTTTGAAAATTGTGGAATTATAGAACTATGCCGCCCAAGAAGGCTGTGACTGAGGATGATGTACGTAGGATTATTACGGAGCAAGTTACCGCATCTATGACTGAATTCATGGCAAATGCTAGAAATGAAGCTGGCGGTAGTGGAGCTGGCGGTAGTGGAGCTGGCGGTAGTGGAGCTGGCGGTAGTGGAATTGGCGGTACTAATGTGAATGTGAATGCTAATAATGTGAATGCTAATGCTGGAGGAAATGTAGGAGGACTTGGAACGAATGCACCTGAAGTTGGTGGCTGTACTTATGTGACGTTCATGAAGTGTGAACCTCTACCTTTTAATGGAACTGAAGGTGCTGTAGGACTAAGCCAGTGGATCGAGAAGATTGAATCGGTGTTTAGGATTAGTAAGTGTAAGGAGGAAGATAAGGTGACTTTTGCTATGGCTACTCTTAAAGGTCGTGCGTTGACTTGGTGGAACGGGAGAATTGCTTTCATGGGTCTTGATGCTGCTAATGCTACTCCTTGGGCTGAAATCAAGAAGTGGATGACTTTGGAGTTTTGTCCTCGTAGTGTGATCATTAGGTTAGAACAGGAGTTGATTCATCTGAGAATGAAGGGTGTGGACATTGATAGTTACACGACCCGATTCCATGAGTTGGCCTTGCTATGTCCTCGATTGGTTGAACCCGAAGAGATCCGAATTGAGCAATATGTGAAAGGGTTGACCAAGAATATCCGGGGGGACGTGACATCATCTAAACCACTGACCATTGATGATGCTGTTCGAATGGCTTACCAACTCATTGGACAGATAATTCAGGATAAGGAAGATGAAGCCCGTGTAGGTGAGAAGAGAAAGGGAGACGGTGAGCGTGTAGATAGAGATGATTATAGGAAGAATTTCAATCGCCGTCAGAACCAGAGAAAGGGGAATGCAAATGCTATTACCAACAATGCACCGCGCAACGATGATAGATGTCCTAAGTGTGGCAACAAGAGGCATCCTGGCGACTGCTGGAAGTGCCGAAATTGCGGAAAGCTTGGACACAAGGTTGAAAGGTGTAAGAAGGGAACGATTTGCTTCAACTGTAATGAAGAAGGTCATAGGAAATCGGAATGCCCCAAGTTGAAAGCGATTGTACCTGGAAGAAACCCCCAGGGTGGTATCTACCAACTTGGAACAATTGAGGTGAAGAAAGAGGATCCGAATGTCGTTACCGGTATGTTTTTACTCAACAATTATTATGCTGTTGCTTTATTCGATTCGGGTGCCGATAGGAGCTTTGTATCCACTAAATTTAGTGCCCTTATTGATATTGAACCTGTTGAGATAAGTACCAGTTACGAGGTGGAATTGGCTGATGGTAAATTAGTGAAAACTAATAAGCTATTAGAAGGATGCTCTCTAAAACTCTTGAACCATTCCTTTCCGATTGATTTGATGTTGATAGAATTAGGTAGTTTCGATATTATTATTGGTATGGATTGGTTGTCGTTGAATAATGCTACTATTTTATGTGGAGAGAAGAAGGTTAAGATTCCTCTTAGGAATAGGACGTTAGTAATTGATGGTAGTCGAGGTGAATCCCGTTTGAAAATCGTTTCATGTATTAAAGTCCAAAAGTACATCAGGAACGGTTGTGAGTTATTCTTAGCTCAAGTTACCGGGAATGAGTCAAAGGAGAAACGATTGGAAGATGTACCTATTATTTGTGAATTTCCTGAGGTATTTCCTAAAGATTTACCGGGACTTCCACCGATAAGGCAAGTAGAGTTTCGAATCGATTTAATTCCTGGTGCTGCACTGGTGGCACGTGCGCCTTACCGATTAGCCCCTTCTGAATTAAAGGAGTTATCTGAGCAACTTAAGGAGTTGTCTGATAAAGGTTTTATTCGACCGAGCTCATCGCCTTGGGGAGCTCCAGTCTTGTTCGTTAAGAAGAAGGATGGATCTTTTCGTATGTGCATTGATTATAGGGAACTGAATAAGTTGACAATTAAGAATCGATATCCTTTACCTAGGATTGATGATTTGTTTGATCAACTGCAAGGATCTAGTGTGTATTCTAAGATAGATTTGCGGTCAGGATATCACCAACTTCGCGTCCGTGAAGAAGATATTCCTATAACTGCATTTAGAACTCGTTATGGACACTATGAATTTCAAGTAATGCCATTTGGGTTAACTAACGCACCTGCGGTTTTCATGGATTTAATGAATCGAGTGTGCAAGCCCTACTTGGATAAATTTGTGATTGTGTTTATTGACGATATTCTAATCTATTCTAAGAATGAAGATGAGCATAGAGAACATTTGAGGATTGTTTTGAAGTTGTTGAAGGATGAAAGGTTGTATGCTAAGTTTTCGAAGTGTGATTTTTGGTTAGATTCTGTGCAATTTCTTGGTCATGTGATTAACAGAGATGGAATTCATGTTGATCCTGCAAAGGTTGAAGCTATTAAGAATTGGTCTGCACCGACAACGCCAACGGAAGTGCGACAGTTCTTAGGATTAGCTGGCTATTATAGGCGATTCATCAAAGAATTTTCTTTAATAGCTAAACCCTTGACTAAGCTTACTCAGAAGAATAAACCTTTCGTTTGGGGAAGTGATGAAGATGGAGCATTTCAGACATTGAAGCAAAAATTATGTAGTGCGCCAATCTTATCATTACCCGAAGGGAGTGAAGATTTTGTAGTGTATTGTGATGCATCTCTTAGAGGTTATGGAGCTGTGTTGATGCAGAGAGAGAAAGTGATAGCTTATGCTTCTAGGCAATTAAGGAAGAATGAGGAGAATTATACTACTCATGATCTTGAGTTAGGAGCTGTGGTCTTTGCTCTTAGGTTGTGGAGACATTATCTGTATGGCACCAAGTGTACGGTATTCACCGATCACAAAAGCCTACAGTATATTCTCGACCAAAAAGAGTTGAACATGAGGCAACGAAGATGGATAGAGTTGTTAAGTGATTATGATTGTGATATAAAATATCACCCAGGAAAAGCCAATGTTGTTGCTGATGCATTGAGTAGGAAAGATAGAGAGCCTATCAGGGTGCGTTCTCTAGTCTTGACCGTGCACAATAATTTGCCTGAGCAAATTAGAAATGCACAAATAGAAGCTTGTAAGAAGGAGAATTTTGTTAATGAAGGGTTCCGAGGAGAAGGAGATCCTTTAGAGGTTAGAGCTGATGGAGTGAAATGTTTAAGAGGTCGTATGTGGAAACCTAAGTTTGGAGGCTTAAGAGATTTGGTTATGTTAGAATCCCATAAATCTAAGTATTCCATTCATCCGGGATCTGATAAGATGTACCATGATTTGAAGAAGTTGTATTGGTGGCCGAATATGAAAGCTGACATAGCTATGTATGTTCTTCAATGCTTGACTTGTGCTAGAGTCAAAGCTGAACATCAAAAGCCATCAGGACTACTTCAACAACCAAAGATTCCTGAATGGAAGTGGG
This sequence comes from Glebionis coronaria, assembly GCA_025667525.1. Classification (NCBI taxonomy): domain Eukaryota; kingdom Viridiplantae; phylum Streptophyta; class Magnoliopsida; order Asterales; family Asteraceae; genus Glebionis; species Glebionis coronaria. The sequence continues at coordinate 398,760,527 of CM046882.1, forward strand.
AGCGAATTACAATGGACTTTATCACCAAGCTTCCTAGAACATCATCTGGAAACAATTCGATTTGGGTTATTGTCGATAGACTGACCAAATCAGCACACTTCATTCCGGTTAAGGAGCAGTTCTCACTGGAGAAGCTGACTCGAATATACCTGGATAATGTCGTATGCAAGCATGGAGTGCCTGTATCGATCATTTCAGATCGAGATCCTAGATTCGCATCGAATTTTTGGAAATCTCTCCAAAGATCTTTGGGAACGAATCTCGATATGAGCACTGCTTATCACCCCCAGACTGATGGGCAGAGTGAAAGGACGATACAAACACTGGAAGATATGTTGAGAGCTTGTGTGTTAGACTTTGGTAAGAATTGGGATAAACATTTGTCGTTAGCAGAGTTTTCGTATAACAATAGTTACCATTCTAGTATTAAGGCTGCACCGTTTGAAGCTTTGTATGGTAGGAAGTGTAGATCTCCTGTATGTTGGAGTGAAGTTGGGGATACCCAGCTCACGGGACCGGAATTGATCCGGGAGACTACGGAGATGATAGTTCAGATTAAGAAGAGGTTGTTGACTGCCCGTAGTAGACAGAAAAGTTACGCGGATGTGCGGAGGAAGCCAATGGAGTTTGAAGTGGGTGACCGAGTAATGTTGAAAGTATCGCCATGGAAAGGCGTTATCAGATTTGGAAAACGAGGAAAATTGAATCCCCGTTATATTGGACCCTTTAAGATTTTATCTAGAGTAGGTCCGGTGGCTTACAAACTAGAGTTACCCCCAGAACTTCATGGTGTTCACAACACATTCCATGTATCTAATCTGAAGAAATGTCTAGCAGTGAGTGATGAGAAAATTCCGTTAGGTAAGGTTCGAATAGATGGGAAGTTGCATTTTATCGAAGAGCCCGTAGAAGTTATGGACCGTGAGGTAAAGCAACTGAAACAAAGTCGGATACCTATTGTCAAGATCCGATGGAATTCAAAGCATGGACCGGAGTATACTTGGGAACGAGAGGATGAAATGTGGAAGAAATATCCGCACCTCTTCGATTTCAATAAGAAACGGACATCCAAATGAAATGGATCACGAGGACGTTGATCCCTTTTAGGAGGAAAAGCTGTGACAAATCTAACATTTTCAGGTAGTTAAATATTTTCTCGTATAATATTTTGAAACTTATTTTTGTGTTGGTTGACGAACTCACAATTTACGGATTTAAATTTGGGCTTACGTGCATAATTTGGCGTCTTTTACGACTAAACCGGAAACCTTAGTTGAACTCCGTTTTTGATGAGACAATTTTTATTGGATTCGTTTTGTGACGGTGATTCATAATTTATAAAAACGTTTTTCGTAAAACGACCCGAGGGCACGCAAATCGAGAAAACTAGAATCGAGAAATACCCGTAAACTAGTGAGATGGGACAAAACACTTTGCCCCATCCCACTAGCTTACATGGGACGGCCAAAACACCTCACCACCATTAGGTGGCACAAGCTTAACTTGTTTAATAACAAGTGTAAGCCTTAGCTTACACTTTAGGCTAAGCTTTCCACCAAACTTATCAAAACCAACAATGGTTTTCACTTAACCATTTCACACATGCAATTTACTCTCAAACTCTCTCTACTTCACCATCTATGCCGTCCCATATCAAGCCATAAACACCATTTTTGATCTCTTCCAACTACAAACCACATGTTTACTAGTCCTATTAAGGTGTTTCCTTGAAACCTTGATCATTTGGTGGCCATATAACCAACTTTAGAGGTGATTTGCTTGTGTCCTAGGGCTGATTTTCCAACATATGATCTTTCTATTTGATGGTCTTGGAGATACTTGTTGTGTTCATCAAGTTCTTGCCTTCCTAAAACAAGAAATCCACTTGGATTGGTAAAGAAGATCATCCTCTACATTTTTCTCTTATTATTTTGTAAAGAACAAATGTATTTTCTTTCATTTTGTATATGTATATGATGTATATATGATGATAAAAATGTTGTGTGGGGATCAAGTGTTGATAAACATGCTTAAAAATGATGATAACCATAAGAAATGAAGCTAAAATCATGTCTAATTAGTTGGCTGTATAAAAACAGTAGATAACTAAATGAAGAACTGATAAAAATGCATGGTTTGATCTATTTACAGTAAATTAGATGATGTTATACACATGTGAGAGTTGGCCATGCAATGGAATCAAAATAATGAGTGAGATATGATCAAAACAAGTTAGGTGGTACAATCTGAATAAGCAGTTTTGTAGGGACTGTTAAGGCAACTTAAACTTAAAATGGGCAGTAGCTATAACTAAGTTATATTTAGCACATATCATGAAGAAGTTGTCATTTAAAAATGAGCTTCTAAGTCATTGTAGAACTCTAGATATGATAAAAATGGTGAGTGTGAAGTTAAAAATCAGATTTTGGAAATAATGTTTATTATTATTATATAAGCACTCACTTTATAATTTATAAAATGTAAAGTATAAACCCACTAACTTGTAAAACTTAATTATATAAATGTATAAAAGGTTAATTAAATGGGTAAAATATATAAATGGTGGTAAAAGTAATATTTATAAGTAATAAAAACTATAAACTTGATTTTTACGACTTTTTCGGCTATCGCCGTGAAATTAACGTTTTTCATCATATAAAACTTAGACGACCAAACCCGTCTAATGTAAAGTTTATAAAAGATATATACTGATGTATAAGTAACTAAGACAAGTAAAAACCGGTAAAACCCGAACTATAAGAATTACGGACAATTACGAGCTAACTAAACCTATTAGACTAATAATTGGACTTAATAAGATAAATACCTGTAAAAAGAATTATTTGGGCTTAACCCAATAGGACCCAACATGAAAAGTATATATATACTGATCATATAAGTATATAATGGGTAAAAACAAGTAAAATAACTTATAAAAGACTTAATGGACTTAAAATAGGTAAAATCGGTAAAACTAGTGAACTAGTAAGACGATACTAAAACGTAAACACTAAAATGAGTAAATGAGGAATTATAAACCCACTTGATCATCATCATATGTACAATAATCATATATATGTATATTGTTATTTTGACAAAAGTCATTGGACCGAGTCTAAGACCGATTATTATTTATATAGGTTTCCGTGACCGAAGCACGCCCGTAGCCGATAATCCGCCTTTCATTAACAACGTGAGTTCATAGCCTCGCACTCTTTTAAATGTTTTATAAAATGATTTGTAAACCCGCGAGGGAGATAACATGCTAGATTTTTATAAAAATAGAACACAAGTAGTCCCGATTGTATGCTTAATGAGATGGACCCGAATGATGCTATGACCCTATATTCGAGACTAAAAGGATTATTAGTAGTTAGGTTATGTCACTTAAAGTCCCATTAGCATGAATTGTGAACTACCGGGATTTGGTAGACGCTTATGCATTTGATAGTACTATTTGGGGACGATCACCCCAGTTCGCGCCTTGACGGTTGATCCCCGTCGTACCACATTGATTGGTAAGCGAATTTATGTATGAGAAGATTCCATAGCGTGATTTTTGTGACGACACGCTAACTTAGATGGGCAAATTGTTTGTCGGGTTCGCGGCCCGCTGTTTTCACAGTAAGGTAACAATGTCATGCGGCTAATAATAATCCTAATACAATACAAGACATAAATAATAAATGATAACGACGCTATTACGATGAATATATTACCTATCATGGTAATATAGAGACTGCGGTCTCATGGACGGTTTTCAGATGTATGCTTGATATATATTGCCTGACTAGCAATATGTGGACTTACTTCCGATATTATACTTGTGTTCTGATTTTAATGATTGTAAATGATTGTTTTATATAACGGTTTTCATTAAACTCTATGAATTCACTCGGCATTCGCTGATATGATTTTTGCATGTTTTCTATCTCAGGTGCTTGAAGGTAATCCGGATGGAGATCGACTCTGATGGCCCACACTTAATATTAAAAATGTTCATTCGATCTGTGTTTTGTAAACTTAATGACCTGTATAATTTGGGACCTGTTGTACACTTTTAAACCTTTTCATCGAATGAATGTTTGTTAAACCTTGTACAACCATTTTTATGTGTTGTCTATGATTGGAGTTATTGTGCTATCCCGTAACACTCTGAAAGACCCTTCCGCTGTACCGATACGAAAAATGAGAGTGTTACAAAAACAGTGTAAAGCAAAGATGCTGTCGTGCACAGTGACCGGTGGTTCCTTATCTAGGACCGGCGGTTCCTTATCGATAAGGATCCACGGGTCGATATGAAACCCGACCAGAGGGTTTTCAAAAATTTCTTTCATCCCAGTTTTTGTAAAACCCAGATTTTTCTAAAAGATTCACAAGCCAAAGTTAACTACAGATCATAATCTAATAAGCTAACTATCATAAGGCATGCACAAAGCTATGTAAATCACAAACATGATGGCATAAGAAACATTAAAGATCAAAATAAATAATAATCCAAACATGCAGCAAAAGTTAATAAACAACTAAACCAAGGTGTTAATAACCAAATGTTTATCCATCAAATCTAAACTTTGACACAACTTCAAAGTCTTCACCTCCTTTTCTTTCCTAAACCTTTGATCATCTTTCCCAAATACTTGAATCCTTTTCTTGTCTCCACTCGGTGTTCATGTAATTCTCCCCGAGTTCTAAGATTTTCACGATAAAGATGCTCCATATTGAGATCTTCTGGAACATCACTAGAAGGGTGAGGAGGAGGAGCTATGTCTTCAAAATCATCCTCGAATTGATTTGAGGATAGATGGGAGTTACTCGAAGAGTCAAAATGAGAACTAAGACCGATGCCATCACCATCACTTGGTGGCATATCGGTGTCCTCATCATCCGGCTCTTGATGGTCGGATTTTCTCGAACCACGGTCACTTCTTGGCTTTCGTTCATACTCCTCTTGAATAGGCATCATAACCCGTTGAACGGGGTGAAAGCGAGAAAGATCGAGTTGAGGAAAATCTTGACCAACCCTTCTAAAGAGGCGAGTAAGAAGCATAGCATAAGGGAGGTTTGTTTTGAGTTTGGAAAGAGCATAATTTATACGTCGAGCGATGTAATATGCAAGATTGTACTTGGTGGAAGTAAACAGGCAAAACAACATATGCCCCATGCAAGCCGGGATATGATCTCGATTCCCACCAAGACAAAACACATTTTCCCTAAGGATGTTTGCCCATTGGAGCATGTAATCCTTAAGGTCGCTTGAGAGCACTTCATACCTATTCACATTTCGCACATTTGTATGAAGGCTTCTCACAACGTTTCCACTACGCTCTTTTGTGATGATGTCAAGGATGAACTCTAGATCAATTTCGGTGAGGTCATTTGGAGGTTTATCGAAGGATTCCGAGAGAGCATCAAGTCTCCATTTATCCGTAAAACGACAAGTGCCTTCATATGGCACACCGAGAATTTGACCAAAGTTTTCGAGGGAGTATTGAATCAATTGATCATTCAACACGAAACGAATGAAAATTTCTCCATTGTATTCAAGCATGGAGTAGGTGCTAAAGAATTCAAGAAGGAATAAGGGGTAAATATCTTCTTCTATGTTGAGCAAGCAATCAAACCCCGAAAGCTCAAACATAGATTGGATATAGTCATAACCCGTTATTTCCTTGTCAACGACTCTATCCTCATGGAAACAACGAGTGGAAAGGGATGGAAAAGCGTTTTGAAGTTGGGGGGACGCATAGGTTTCGGAGAGGTTTGGCATGTATTGTCTAGTGTATTGATGATCTTTTTGATATTGAGAAGGCATGATTAGTACCTAAATAAACATAAGACAATATTTTTCCAATCACTCATATGAAAAATAAAATAAAAAATTGAAAATATGAGAATGTGTTATATCAATTTCTTGACAAAAAAAGGATTGAATCCATAACATCCTCATGTTCACAATGCATCTATTCCATCATTAACCAAGAACACATGATCTGTGCTAGATCAACAATAGATTAGAACATTGGTGTTTCAAAACAAGGTTTTTAGGTAAGCATTAACAATGTCATTACCTACTTGTTCATGGGTTCATCTAAAATCCATCATTAAACCAAAATCATTTAGCCTAAATTCGGATTTGTTCTACAAGTGGGTTTTAGTGAAATCTTAATGAATATGAACCTAAGGAATCATAGTAAAATAACCATGTCAACCCACATTCCTATTAAGGTTTTAATTCAAATTCAATTTTAAAAATCCCCAATTATGAAAGGATGAACCCTAGAACAAAATAGATGAAATTGAAAGAAAATACTTACAATTAATTGATGTTAGATGAAGGATGAGTGAAACCCACAACTTGGAATCAATTAATTTGAGTGATTGAAGGTTTTGGAAGCTTCAATAATGGTGGAAAAACAAGAAACCCGTCGGCTGTGTGTTTTTGGGAGAGAGAGATAGTGGTTTGAAAATGAATAAAATAATCAAACAGGCGCTCTGACAAAACTTACTGCCCGCGGTACCTTATCGATAAGGTACCGCGCCTTTGAGCCGCCTAGATAAGGAACCGCCTATAGAGTCAGGTTTTTATCTATGAAAAACGCCAAATTTTGAAAACCAAGTTTTTCTAAAATACTTAAGATTAAATCGTGAGCCTTTTAGAATATCATTGGATCATCATAACACTAAGCAATATTCCTTAACGAAGGCTTACGAGTTAAATCAAGATCGAAAAGAACCGAAACGGACAAACGACTACTCGTAGCAAACAACTAAGTGGAGAGAGAACAAGGGAAGTGAATCAAGACTAGGAAAGATGCTCAAGGGAATAATGACAATCTTCAAATAGTGGTAACGAAGAGCTTGTGTCATATATAGTGGTTTAAGACGTGCCTTTTCGGCGAAACGTTAAACGGCTTTGGTAATGAATAAGCACAAAGCAATTATTCAAGTATAGACTAAGATCACTTTCAATAATAGTCTTAGTCTAAACCAAAATATGAGCAAGGTATTAATTCACTTTCTCTCCCACAAAGGGCCTACTAACCGTATGGGTGCAAACCATGGAAATCATGCGTGATACTTTAAGCTACTACTAACTCACTCTACATCACCATAGTGAGTCAAGTATCAGATAAGTGTGTAAACACCCATCCTTTTTACCACTTAATTACAATAATAACCGATCCAAAACGTGTATTTTATGTCTTTTATGTCGGAATTATGCGTGGTTTGTGTTTTTGTTGTGATTTAGGACGAAAAGGTGAAAAATGGAGAAAACACGGGCATTCACGGGCTTTTATTGAAGAAAAAGATGAAAGACGAAGTCAAGAAGTTAAGAGTGCAAAAAAGAACGGAAGTCCTAGACCAATTCTGAAGATTTATCGAAGAAAAAGTCAAAAGACGGAAGTTTACATAAAGCCGAAGAACTCAAGTCTAATTTATTGAAGAATTAAAAGACGAGTTCAAAGAAATCCCGAGCCAAAAGTCATTTAAGTCCAAGATTAACAAAAGATTAAGAAGGAAAAGATTTAATGGTGCAATTAAGAAGAAATGAAGGAGGGGAGGAAGCTTCCTAAGCATTCCCTAATCCTCCCCTATATATAGACCATTAGTATTATCATTTCATTTTGTTGGCTAGAGTGACACTAGTTCTTCCACCTTTTAATTACTTGCACAATTACTTTTCATGGCAATTAAAATACATTGTCTTACACTTTTAATATCTTCTAGTTCCAAGTAAGTGTTCTTTAATTTTCTTGTTTTAATCTCTCATTCTAACTTTCTCTCTTTGCTTGATCTTTATGATTATTTGTTTATTATCTTGCCTATTTGATTAAAGGTTATGTTTTTATGCTTTTGATTGTTTTGGATTATTGATTCTTATAGCTTATTTGTATTTATCTTTAAGTTTCTAAAGTTTTTATAAAAGTTATTGTTATATAAAGTTTGTTTTTCGTGAACCTTTTTCATTTCGTGTTTTAAAAGTCTTTAAATTTCAGCTTATTAGCTTTTTCTTATACGTGTTTCCTTAGGATTTTAGGTGTGTGCTTATTTGGCTTATAGCTTATTAGTTTAGCTTATTTTGCGTGCTTTTTACTGTATTCCGATCTGTTCAATCGGAAAAGGGTTATTCATTCCGATCATAGTGATCGGATAAGGGTTTTGACATTCCGATTGGAAGGTTTGTGACATTCCGATCAGGTAAGTTGGTATTCTGATCAGGGACTTTTGTTTGGTTATTCCGATCTGAAAAGGTGACAGCATTCTAATTTGAGTTCCAACAACATTCCGACGAGGAGGATTCCGATAGCCCCTTATTCCCACATTCCGATTGTTGTATTCCGATCAAGGTGAGTTTGTTATTCCGATCAGAAAAAGGTGACAGCATTCCGATTGGGTCTACCGATACACATTCCGACCAGAAGGGTAAGTGTATTCCGATTGGGACACTGATCGGAATACATTCCGATTGGGTATTCTTTTACTATTTTAACTTGTTTATTTTTTAAGTTCACATTGATGTAGCTTTTTGCAACCCTTTAGGAAAAGAGAGGCAAAGTAGTGGTAAGCGTTAAGTGTCGGTTTAGGAAAACCGAGCACTAATGACCAAACAAGTTCGTTTCCCAACGAGGCAAGTGCGTTGTGTGTTGAATTTGATATTGATTTGTGATTATATGATTGAGAAAGAAATGGGATTAAGAGAGAAAGACGGTTACGAAAACGAATTAAACTATGACAAAAAAGGTGAACACGTAAAATCGTAAATAGTGCCAAAATTAAAATTTTAACCTAAAAATTCCTAAAAATTACTAAAAATCTTCAATAATATTCTAAGAGTTTACGAAAAATCCAAACTTGCTAAAACCTTTTAATTAATTTAATAATGACTTTTTAATGCTAATTAAAGCCCTATAAATCACAACTAAATATTAATTAAGCTAAAAACTATTTTTAAAAATTTTAAAACCAAATTAAACTATTTTTAAACACTTAAAAACTATTAAAATCAATTAAATCTTAAATTAATTCTAGAAATTAAATGAAAAGTCCTAAAAATATTTGGAAAGTGACAAAACTCCTAATTAAGTGTCCTTAACCTAGGACAAATGTAAAAACTAAAAAAAATAAAACTACAATTTTTAATAATAAAATAATATTAAAATATTCAAAAAAATAAAAAGTTTGTAAATAAATTCTAAAAAATTACCAAAAATCCTAAATAATGTAACTAAAACAAAAATGCAATCCAAATTCTGAAACCTATTTAATAATTTTATATTGAATTTTAAAGTTAGCTAAAAACCCTAAAATCCTATAAAATTAAAAATAAGCTAAATTGAAAACCTAAATAGCTGTAAACCTCAAAAATATGATTAAAAACCTAAAAATTATTTTTTCAGATTTTTAATATACCTTTTACTATTTTTTAATGACTTTCTAAAATTAAAACTTAAAATAATCCTAATAAATTAATTAATAAAGGTAAAAATAAACTTTTTGCTCAGAAAAATCAAAAACCCTAATGCAATCCTAGGAAAAATGCTAAACAGTTAAATCCTCAAAGAAATAAGCCAGAAATAGCTTATTTACAAGCTGCTGATCAAATAAGCTATAAAACAAATACCACTTAAGTATTTAATGAAATGAAACCTAAACGTAAAAAGCCATCCGGATCACTGGTTAACACGTTAGTCCTTGGAAAGCAAGGTCGCGTGTTCGAGCCCAGGCCAGGTGAGCTTTTTACAAACTTTTTTTTTTTTTAAACTCAAATCGAGTAACTATTTAAGTCACAAAACACAAACACAACTCAAAATTAAACAAGATTAAGGCTTAGGAAAACCAAAACGTGCCCAGTTTTGCTCAACTTTCTGATGAACACAAGTGTGAGTCTTCACAAGTGAATATATGAATCAAGAGGGCTTGATTCTGCTTTTGTGGATGTTTTGTTGGACAATGAGGGCACCCTTATACTCTTTGGAGTATAAGGAGTCAAAACAAGTGCAAAAATAAGCAAGTTCAACAATCAAAAACTCACAAAATAAGCAGATTAAGGTTGCTGATATGCTATGCACAAGTTTAATGGGATTTGCTGGTTTAGTGTGCACACAAGTGAGTTTCAACAAGTAAATTCTCCACATAAGCTACCCTAGTGACATGCAAACAATAGCAAGTCTTATCTAAACCTAATATCTAGCAGTCAATCAAAATTTAAAGGCAAAATTCAAAGAAAATCAACCACACAAGCAGACTTCTGATTTAGGCAATGTTTTCCAATATTTCAGCATGCAAAGGTGTTCAAAATTCTTCCAAAATGAAAACCAACAGCATACATTACCTACTAACAACCAGAGGAGTATATCTAACCAAGTTTCACACAAGATTAACAATAATTTAACCAAGTAGAATCCTAACCCAAACACCCCTTAAAATTTCAGATTCTCACTTTTTCAAAGCAAATCAACTCACACCCTAATCAAACTGAATCAAGATCAATCTAACATGCATACTACACCAGATTAAGCAATATTAAACAATTTAAACAGCACTTAAACAGCTTTCATGCAATTTTCACAAAATCATATAATTTTTCAGAAAACTAACAAAATGAATTGGGAAACAAGATACTACCTTAAGGGTCCTACATCCAGGACCCTTAGTGGTTGCTTTGCCACCTCCTATAGGCTGGGGCCTATGCTGGACCTTGGATTTGAATAAGTAAGCAAGACAAAGAGAGGGTGGTGGTGGTCACTGTTGACACACACACCACATGTATCTTAAAAGGATTTGAGCTTTTGAAACCTGCTAAGAGAAAAGGGAAACACAAAGATCAACTGTTCACAATAAAAATAAGCTACCAAACAAGCTTATTGATTAAGCTGTTTGTGGCTTATTTTAAAAAAAATAAAGATAAACTGATTTTTTATATCTTGGAATATTACTAACAACTAAATCAACAAGCACTTTAATCCTCACTTAAGCTTGATAATCAACAAGATTATCAGGCTTATATGACCAGCTTAAAACACTTGGACCCCAATTCTGAAATTTAAAAACTTGAGTCCAAACAGAAACTTAAAATGAAACTTAAACTTTGAAAATTAAAATTGCAAGAATGTAAAAGAGGTTCTTTGCTTCTCATCAACAACACTTAACCCTTTTCATTAACAAAAGAGGATTTACAAGCTTGTGACAAAAACAGAGAAAAAAAGAACAGCTTAATGCTAAGTCCTATGTGCCTTTATATAGAGGCTTACAAGTGATTCTAGAAGTGAATAGAAGCTAAAACCCTAACACTTGAACTTCCCAACTTGCCCTTGGACGATTTTGAATTTTTCAGTCAAAAATAAGCCATGTGAAGATCTTTGGCAGTTTGTGGGATGCCAGCTGCTTTGGAGTGATCTAGGTCGTCCATTCTATCTTTGGAAACACGAAAATGCCCATAGGCGTTGATTAGCTGGTTTTCTTTTGTCCTCAAGCTTGGATGTGGGTCAGGGGAGGGTTGGAGGGACATGTGAGGGTAAGGGTGATGTTTTTGGGAGTTGGGTTTGGGATGAGAGTGACATTAATTGTCAATCTGGAAAGATTTAGGGGAAAACCCCTTGATTTGTGGAAATTAAGTTTTAGGGTTTATGGAGGGATTAGTGATAGCAGGGTGGGATTTGATGAGGTTTAGGGTAATTAGGTTTTAAAAAACGTGTTTTAAAATCAGTTTAAAACTGATTAAATAAATGTGTTGGGTGGATTCTGACGTGGAGAGGAGGGTGAATATGATTGGTGGAGGGTTTAAGGTAGGTGAGGTGTCAAGTTGTGAGTGGGAGATTTGTCTTAGGTTGTCTGGGCAGTAATGGCCCCTCACTTTTCTTCATTCTTTCAGCTAGTATAAAATAGCACAAACTTCCATTCCCTTTGTATTTATCTTTGGCAATTTGTCATTTTTGGCACATATTATTTCCAAACTTGAATCAAGGACTTAAAATGCAATTTCTTCATATTTCAAGGGCTGTTCTTGACATGTCTTCATACTTCAAGGATTTTGACTTGTTTGTTGACTTCTTAGAGGACCATTATTGACAATTTAGTTTTGTTGAGGGACTAAATTTGCCAATTCTTCAAAGTTAAGGGTCCTTTTTGTAATTTTGACAAACTTTAGGGACCAAACTTGTAATTATGAAGATAAAAGGGTATAAAGTGTCAATTCTTCAAACTTGGAGGACCAATCTTCATAATTCTTCACATCTTCAAGGGTTTTCTTTGGAAAATTCTTCATTAGGGCTTGGTTCATCGTGCGGCTTCGTTTCCCGTGTTCGTTTTTGCATGATTCTTGTGATCTTTTGTCATTTTCTCAATATCCGTACCTAAAATACACAAGCAACAAACACAAGCATATATTTGGGTATTTTGATGATATTTAATGCATTTTAACCCTAATTTGGACGATGAGACTATGTATAAAAGCAGTCTCATCACTCCCCCATACTAAACCATTGTCGTGCCCTCACGCAATGCTAGAATTAAGTATCATAGCATCTCCAAATTTCAATTTTATTCACTTTATTGAAATGATAAACTAGCTATACTACTACTATTACTACTACTTGTGTTATAGACATAATGTATGATTTTCATCGCAAAATGGGACGTTTAGGTTCATAGAATAAGAACACGTGAATGCTTCGTTAGAAATAATTTCATCGTCCTCGATTTTCACTTCAATTCCATGCCAAGCGTGCAACGAGATCATTGTCATTATAAGTTAGTAATGCTAACACTACTCATATGCCCTAATCACGTACTTATTCTCCCATTATTCCTAAGTTGTATCTCTTATATTTTATTTTGTCTTGAATGTTTCACGAGGATACATTGTTTGGCTTATGAGATAATAGAGATTTAGGTCTAAAAATAGAGTCCTAACGGTGTAACTAAGACCATCAAATCAATAACCCCTCCTAATAGACAACGATGTTAAAAAATTAAGTTGACAAGAAGAATCGATAAACACGGTTTTATAACGGTTTTGAACATGAGACTTATTACCAAGACTTTTATACGCCCCCTAACGGAAGGGCCTTATTATCTTTGGTTTACCTCCATCTTTTATTCAACTTCGCCATGAAGCTTTTATTATGACTTCGGTCTTGCCTTGCCTTTTATTATCCGCCTCATCGGTGGTTTTATTAGCCAAAGACGTATATCCTCACGCTAAAGCGAATTTTGGATCTTTAAAGCTTCGAAGATTAAGGCTTGATTCACTTTCAATTTTGCATAGATTTTTCGGCCTTGTGAGCTTCAAATTTTTGCTTAATTTAGGTGAGCACTTGAAATCTTATTATTAAGTGAAGCTTTCGATTATTCGGGTGCCAATACTTCAAAACCGTGACGCTGGCGATACCTTAATGTCTTCCCAATTTAATTACACGGAAGCTACTAGAAAAGACTAGAAACCCAACAATCCTAACTAAACCGCTAAGTCAATATTTATTAAGCAAAAAATATTCACAAGCGAAGGGAGAATAATCAAACAACGAGAACACATGAGTTTTTGAAAGAATACGAGTACTCTACGTTTAGCATAGTAACTTATAATTAACTCTATCATTTCTCGTCCTCATTTAAGAGACTTGGCCTAATGTGTAGTTAAGGAATCAAAGCTAAGTGCTCAACACGCACGGTCGAGTCAAAAATTACTCTTATTCTCGCCATCGGAAAACCTACATTCGTGTCTTCAAACACTTATAAAACATGAGAAAATTTTTAAAATTTGGCCATTTTTAGCCTTACTTTGCAACAAAACGATAAACAAAAAGATAAACTTTGGAAAGCGTGAAGGTTTGGCAAGGAAAGTATCTATTCACCCCCCTATACTAAAGTTAAACATTGTCCTCAATGTTTCGAGTCTAGGGGTGCAAACACCCCCATACTAGAGACGTAGTCGAATGCCTAATCTAGCATGGAAAGGGTGTAACCAATAAATTAATAGCCGTTTATGAAGTGTGCTAAAAACCTATGGTTAGAACATCAAAAGGATATATCATGGATATTGAGAAATGTCTCCAAAGCAAACGATCGAGTGCTCCCATAAAACGAACACGAGAGGCTCCAATCGTGAAGATCATGATCATCTAAAGTTCACAATTCACAAACAACCACGGAACAAAGGTTGGAAGGGCACAAATCCCCACACGTAAGCTACATTAGAAAGCGATAATATGTACATAGGATAAGCATGGGACTCCCCCACGAGGCACCTCGTTTTTGATTACCGAGTCATGAGCTCGACTCGATCCCCTCAATACTAATTATCATTGGGGAAGGTGACTTGGTCGAGGTAGTTCAAGGATGGAACTTCCCCGCCAAAGTAGTGCTTCAACCTATGTCCATTCACCTTGAAGTTAGGACCATCATCTTGAGATAGCTCGATGGTCCCATACGGAAATACTTGAGTCACGGTGAATGGACCGGACCAACGGGATTTCAATTTACCGGAAAAGATTTTCAATCTTGAATTAAAAAGTAAAACTTGATCCCCAATGTTAAAAACCCGGTTTTTAATTTTAGAATCATGTAACTTTTTAGTTTTCTCTTTATAAATCAATGATTTTTCATAAGCAATATCCCTCAATTCATCTAATTCATTCAATTGCATTTTCTGGTGTTTTCCCGCGGTCTCCATATCATCATTACAATGCTTTAGGGCCCAATAAGCCTTGTGTTCTAATTCGATAGGCAAATGACAATTCTTTCCATACACAAGCTTATAGGGAGTGCACCCAATGGGCGTCTTATGAGCGGTCCTAAAGGCCCATAAAGCATCGTCTAACTTATCCGACCAAGATTGTCGGTTTTCTCCTACGGATCTCTCCATGATCCTCTTCAAAGCTCGGTTTGAAATCTCGACTTGCCCACTCGTTTGTGGGTGATAAGCCGTAGAAAGACGATGTGTAACCCCATATTTCCTTAGAACCCTTTCAAATTGGTCATTACAAAAATGGGTTCCACGATCGCTTATGATAGCACGAGGGGTTCCAAACCGAGAAAACAATTGCTTCAAAAACTTGACTACCACACGAGCATCATTGGTGGGCAAGGCCTTTGCCTCCACCCACTTAGAAAGGTAGTCAACCGCAACGAGAATGTACTTATTACCACGAGATGATGGGAACGACCCCATAAAGTCTATGCCCCAAACGTCAAAGATCTCACATACTTGAATGATATTTTGTGGCATTTCATCTTTTTGTGAGGCTTTTCCTTGTCGTTGGCATGCATCACACGACTTCATAAGATCTTGTGCATCTCGGTAAATAGTAGGCCAAAAGAAGCCGGCATCAAACACCTTTTTAGCCGTGAGATTAGCTCCGTGGTGACCACCCGTGGGTCCCTCATGGCAAGCTCTAAGGATGTTAGAAGCTTCGGTGCCAAATACACAACGTCGGATGATTTGATCCGCACAAGTCCAAACAAGTAAGGGTCGTTCCAAAAGTAGAACTTGACGTCACGAAAGAATTTTCGTTTTTCTTGAGTCGTCATACCCTTAATGATGAAGTTACCCGCATGGTAATTTGCAAAGTCCACAAACCATAGGGTGGAAGGATCAAGCTTATAATTCACTACACCAAGTGTCTCGAGCGGAAATGTTTCGGTGATTTCCTTGGGCTCGTAAACACTTTGGTGAGGATCTTCCAAACGAGAGAGATGATCGGCCGCTAGATTCTCGGCTCCTTTTTTGTCAACGATTTTGTGATCAAATTCTTGAAGGAGGAGAATCCAACGAAGTAATCTCGGCTTTGCATCTTGCTTTGCCATAAGATACTTAATAGCCGAATGGTCCGTATACACTATGCATTTCGTCAAGACGAGGTAAGGTCGGAATTTCTCAAATGCATACACCACGGAAAGGAACTCATTTTCCGTTGTAGTGTATTTAAGTTGAGCCTCGGTCATCGTCTTGCTAGCATAGTGAATAGGCAAGAAGTGCTTATCATGACGTTGCCCCAAAACGGCCCCTATAGCATAATCACTAGCATCACACATAAGCTCAAAGGGGAGGTTCCAATTGGGAGTACCAAGAATGGGAGCTTCGGTAAGTTTCCTTTTAAGGATCTCAAAGGCTCGTACACAATCTTCGTCAAAGACAAAACGTGCCTCTTTTTCAAGAAGATGTGTAATGGGTCGAGAAATCTTTGAAAAATCCTTGATGAATCGACGATAAAAGCCCGCGTGGCCTAGGAAACTCCTAACTCCCTTAACGGTTTTGGGATGAGGTAGTTTGGCGATGACGTCTACCTTAGCTTGATCTACCTCAATCACCGCTTTCGAGACCTTGTGCCCTAAGACGATTCCACTCTTAACCATAAAATGACATTTTTCCCAATTGAGCACAAGGTTGGTTTCCTCACAACGTTTTAACATTCTCTCTAGGTTTGACAAACACGAAGTGAAAGAATCACCAAACACGGAAAAGTCATCCATGAAGACTTCCATCGTCTTCTCGATCATATCATGAAAAATAGACATCATGCATCGTTGAAAAGTTCCCGGTGCATTACAAAGTCCGAATGGCATTCTACGATAGGCAAACGTTCCATATGGACACGTAAACATAGTTTTTTCTTGATCACGAGGATCGATGGGAATTTGGAAGTAACCGGAAAAACCATCTAAAAAGCAATAGAAATCGTTTCCCGCAAGACGCTCCAACATTTGGTCCATGAAGGGAAAGGGAAAATGGTCTTTTCGAGTGGCTTCATTCAACTTTCGATAGTCAATGCACACTCTCCATCCGGTCACGAGTCTAGTGGGAATCAACTCGTTGGCATCGTTTGGCACAACGGTCATCCCTCCATTTTTAGGGACACAATGAATAGGACTCACCCAAGGGCTATCAGAAATAGGGTAAATCATTCCCGCGTCAAGGAGTTTAAGGACCTCCTTTTTGATGACGTCGTGAATTTTGGGGTTCACCCTCCTTTGACTTTGGATTGTGGGCTTGAAATCCTCCTCCATTAAGATTTTGTGGGTACAAAACTTGGCATCGATTCCCTTAATGTCGGATAACTTCCACGCAATCGCCCCTTTGTGGTCCTTAAGAACATCGACAAGTGCGGTTTTTTCATCATTCGAAAGATCCTTCGCAATAATAACCGGCAACTTGTCGTCCTCCTCCAAATAGACATATTCGAGGTGAGGAGGTAAATCTTTCAACTCGAGAATAGGTGGTTCCTCAAGTGAAGATTTGGGCTCGACACTCATAACCTCCTCGGGTGGAGGAAATGGGAAATCGTTGAGAAAATCCTTGATAATCGAGAAGTCCTCATCATTGTCGAGGTCTTCGTCACAAGTACGTGGAACATTACATTCTTCCAACGTAAAACCACCACCTTCAAAAGGAGTGAAGGTTGGTGTCGAATTATAAAGAATTGGATCTAACATAGTGGGATTGCCACTAGTTTCTTCATCACCAAACCTTAAAACTTCTTGTGAAAATTCCTCGCAAACCACGTCGATCATATCAACGAGGTTTATGGTAGCAACGGAATAAACATGAGAAAGTTGAGAATTTTGAGTTGCGTTTATAACAAGTTCCTCGTCGTTGAAACGTAAGGTGATCTTTCTAGTATGCACATCAATTAAAGACATAGACGTATCTAAAAACGAACGACCTAAAATAAGAGGAACTTGAGGATCCGTGGGGATATCGACAACGATAAAGTCTACGGGATAGTAGAACTTCCACACTTTCACAAAAACGTCTTCCGCCAAACCACATGCGAGAATCGTGGAATGGTCGGCCAACTCAATAGACATTCGTGAAGGAGTAAGATTAGGAAGATTGAGCGACTTGAAAATTGCAAGTGGCATCAAGTTAATGCTAGCACCAAGATCGGCCAAGGCATAGCATTCTTCCATATCTTGAATTGCACAAGGGATCAAAAATTTACCGGGATCACCGACTTTTCGAGGTATGCGATTAAGATAAACCGGTGAACAACTAGACATTTGGTGCAATTTCTCCTTGTTGTTCAACATACTCTTAAAGTTAGCGGCAAATCGAGGCATCATGACCAAAGCATCGGCGAAACTCACATTAAGGTGCAACTCACGAAACATTTTCATAAAAAGCTCAAATTGGTAGTTGTCGCGCTCTTGTCGTTTCTCCTTCCTAAGTCTCGATGGGTAAGGAAAGGGTGGTGTGGGTTGGGGCATAGGCATAGCCTTTGGAATCTCGGGTTCCAATGTTGGTAAAGGGTCGACCGTAGGTGTGGCATGAGCGGTACTTTGTGGGATTGAAATATGCTCCTTTTCGACCACCACCTCGGGTTCTTCCTCAATTTCCTCCACCGTTGGAGTAATTGGTTGAGGAGTCGGTTATTAAGTGTCTTACCACTTCGTGTGGTAATCACTTTCATCTCTCCTTTCGGGTTTGAAACGGTGTTACTAGGTAGACCACTCGAAGTAGAGGCTTTGTTTCCCATGACGGCTTCTAAAATAGCATTAAGCTTAGCATCGTGACTATTGTTAGTATGACTTCCTGTAGGGAGATAGCTAGTTAACTTCCTCTCCTGCCTTCTTCATTAAAGCGAGCTTTAATGAAGAAGGCAGGAGAGGAAGTTAACTAGCTATCTCCCTACAGGAAGTCATAAACTTCAAATCTTGACTAGCGGCTTTTTGGTCAATTTTTTGTTCAAGCATAGCGTGACTTTGTTCAATCTTATTTTTTTGACCTCTAATTTGATTAGCAAAATCATTTTTCAATTCATTTCTCATGTTAAGATTTTCCTTCACAAAGTTAGCCAACTCCTTAGTGTTTTTAGCCGTGTCCCTAGCTTGACTAGCCAATTGCTCTTGAATGTTTTCCAAAATCTTATCATTTGCCGTGGCGTAATTCAAAAAGTCCATTGGAAGTTCTTTTGTGTAAACATTTTGAAGACCTTGACTTGTGTTTTGAAAATTAGGGTTTTGATTTTGATTTTGCAATTGGCTACTAGTTCCTTGATTCCCATAGTTGTTATTACCCTTAAAATTGTTCCTTTGATTGCTTTGGTAACCAACTTGATTGTTTCGATAATTGTTAGCATTTTGATTTGGTGGAAAACCCGGTGGAGTCAATTGATTAGTGCGAGGAACTTGACCGTTTTGGTTATAAGTTCCCGCGGCCGCGAAGGCACTCGAAGTGTTACCACCGTTGGTAATGCACTCGGAATAATCGTGAGCTCCACCACAATACATACAAGAAACCTCAACCGCTTTAATCGTAGCAGGAGCGGGTTGTTCACCAACTTTAAACTCAATTAACAATCCTTTCAACTTATCAAAAATCTTGTTCTCCAAATTAGCCTCGATTTGGCAAGCATCAACGGTGTGTGACAATGAAGGTGAAGACGAAGACGAAGTCTTACGAACACTCGACGTGCTACGAGGACTATACAACTTAGACCTATTCTCAATGATTAACAATGCTTCCTCGACCGTCTTACACAAAAAATTACCACCCGCGGCGGCATTAAGATAATCACGCTCATGATCGTTCAAGCCATTGTAAAACGTGTCAGTTTGATGCAAGTCGGAAAAACCATGATGAGGACATTCGTGCAACATTTCCTTAAACCTATTCCAAGCTGTTGAAAAACTCTCATTATATTCTTGTGAAAACTTTGAAATCTCGTTTTTCAAGTGCGTAGTCTTAGAGGGCGGAAAAAATTGGTTCACGAATTTTGAAACGAGATCCTTCCACGTCAATATAGAATTGGGTGGCTCTTTCTCTAACCAAATTTTTGCGGGCCCCGCTAAGGAATACGGAAAAAGCATCATCTTAATCGAGTCGTTTGAGACGTCCTTAAACTTGCATGTGGCGGTGAGACGATTAAATTGGCGAATGTGGTTATGAGGGTTGTCCTTTTCGTCACCTCGAAACTTGTTGTTTTGAATCATGGACAACAAACCCGTCTTAACCTCAAAATTCTCCGCAAGGATAGCGGGAATCACAATCGCTTCTCCATAACCCTCGGTGGGTGCTTGAAGCAACTCCATCATAGTTCGATTAGCCATGGGTGCTTCTTTCACTATAATGGGTTCGTCAATAGGAGACTCCTCACTAGTAGGAGTGATTGATTTGTTTCTTCGTTTACGAGCACGTCTTGCTTTAGAGCGAGTTTGCATAAACGTCACGTACAACGAGAAGGCGAGCAAAGAAGATTCTTTTTGGTGTTTTTACTTTTTCAATTTTTTTGTGGTTTTTGATTGTTTTTACTTTTTTTTGGATTTTTGGAATGTATTAAGTAGACCAAAATCTAAAAATCTCCTCCTTAATCAAATCTCTCGATTAAAGAAGCCTCAAGGAATGAAAACGATCACGTGAAGTGAACGCCTTCGATGACTTTAGAACGATGGTGGAACACCAAATCGTTCAAGAGGGTTTAATCAATAGAAACCAAGAAAATATATATGATACTTAGTAATACTTTGGGCGGCAAAACCCTCGATTAGCTTTCAAAATCAAAATACGCACAAGCAAGCGGAGGAAACGAGGCGGCGCGAAGCACTTAAGAGCCTTTTTCCTTTAGGTCGTGAAATACAACCGCCTTATACCCACCTTATAGTTTGTATTTCTCAAAATCGAGCTTCACGAAAGTATTTATCTATTTTTGCCTTTTTCTTTGGTTTGAGATTCGAATACAATGATTGGGTAATGACCTCCCAAGTCAAGGTTGTGATTTCTCACGTATTTGGAGTACTTGTAAATTTATTGTTCTACGTATACAATATAGTAATAGTATTCACAAAAAACGAAAAACGATAATACGTATTAGTAGAGTGCTACTAATACAACTACTAATTATGGCTAATATAAAAACAACAATGGTTCAACCAAAACACAACACGCCTCCCCGGCAGCGGCGCCAAAATTGATGTAGCTTTTTGCAACCCTTTAGGAAAAGAGAGGCAAAGTAGTGGTAAGCGTTAAGTGTCGGTTTAGGAAAACCGAGCACTAATGACCAAACAAGTTCGTTTCCCAAGGAGGCAAGTGCGTTGTGTGTTGAATTTGATATTGATTTGTGATTATATGATTGAGAAAGAAATGGGATTAAGAGAGAAAGACGGTTACGAAAACGAATTAAACTATGACGAAAAAGGTGAACACGTAAAATCGTAAATAGTGCCAAAATTAAAATTTTAACCTAAAAATTCCTAAAAATTACTAAAAATCCCCAATAATATTCTAAGAGTTTACGAAAAATCCAAACTTGCTAAAACCTTTTAATTAATTCAATAATGACTTTTTAATGCTAATTAAAGCCCTAGAAATCACAATTAAATATTAAAAAGCCTTAAACAAGATCTAATAGTTTGTAAACCTCAAAAATATCCTAATTAAGCTAAAAACTATTTTTAAAAATTTTAAAACCAAATTAAACTATTTTTAAACACTTAAAAACTATTAAAATCAATTAAATCTTAAATTAATTCTAGAAATTAAATGAAAAGTCCTAAAAATATTTGGAAAGTGACAAAACTCCTAATTAAGTGTCCTTAACCTAGGAAAAATGTAAAAACTAAAAAAAATAAAACTTCAATTTTTAATAATAAAATAATATTAAAATATTCAAAAAAATAAAAAGTTTGTAAATAAATTCTAAAAAATTACCAAAAATCATAAATAATGTAACTAAAACAAAAATGCAATCCAAATTTTCTGAAACCTATTTATTAATTTTATATTGAATTTTAAAGTTAGCTAAAAACCCTAAAATCCTATAAAATCAAAAATAAGCTAAATTGAAAACCTAAATAGCTGTAAACCTCAAAAATATGATTAAAAACCTAAAAATTATATTTTCAGATTTTTAATATACCTTTTACTATTTTTTAATGACTTTCTAAAATTAAAACTTAAAATAATCCTAATAAATTAATTAATAAAGGGAAAAATAAACTTTTTGCTCAGAAAAATCAAAAACCCTAATGCAATCCTAGGAAAAATGCTAAACAGTTAAATCCTCAAAGAAATAAGCCAGAAATAGCTTATTTACAAGCTGCTGATCAAATAAGCTATACAACAAATACCACTTAAGTATTTAATGAAATGAAACCTAAACGTAAAAAGCCATCTGGATCACTGGTTAACACGTTAGTCCTTGGAAAGCAAGGTCGCGTGTTCGAGCCCAGGCCAGGTGAGCTTTTTAAAAACTTTTTTTTTTTTTTTAAACTCAAATCCAGTAACTATTTAAGTCACAAAAACACAAACACAACTCAAAATTAAACAAGATTAAGGCTTAGGAAAGCCAAAACGTACCCAGTTTTGCTCAACTTTCTGATGAATACAAGTGTGAGTCTTCACAAGTGAAGATATGAATCAAGAGGGCTTGATTCTGCTTTTGTGGATGTTTTGTTGGACAATGAGGGCACCCTTATACTCTTTGGAGTATAAGGAGTCAAAACAAGTGCAAAAATAAGCAAGTTCAACAATCAAAAACTCACAAAATAAGCAGATTAAGGTTGCTGATATGCTATGCACAAGTTTAATGGGATTTGCTGGTTTAGTGTGCACACAAGTGAGTTTCAACAAGCCAAATTCTCCACATAAGCTACCCTAGTGACATGCAAACAATAGCAAGTCTTATCTAAACCTAATATCTAGCAGTCAATCAAAATTTAAAGGCAAAATTCAAAGAAAATCAACCACACAAGCAGACTTCTGATTTAGGCAATGTTTTCCAATATTTCAGCATGCAAAGGTATTCAAAATTCTTCCAAAATGAAAACCAACAGCATACATTACCTACTAACAACCAGAGGAGTATATCTAACCAAGTTTCACACAAGATTAACAATAATTTAACCAAGTAGAATCCTAACCCAAACACCCCTTTAAATTTCAGATTCTCACTTTTTCAAAGCAAATCAACTCACACCCTAATCAAACTGAATCAAGATCAATCTAACATGCATACTACACCAGATTAAGCAATATTAAACAATTTAAACAGCACTTAAACAACTTTCATGCAATTTTCACAAAATCACATAATTTTTTCAGAAAACTAACAAAATGAATTGGGAAACAAGATACTACCTTAAGGGTCCTACATCCAGGACCCTTAGTGGCTGCTTTGCCACCTCCTATAGGCTGGGGCCTATGCTGGACCTTGGATTTGAATAAGTAAGCAAGACAAAGAGAGGGTGGTGGTGGTCACTGTTGACACACACACCACATGTATCTTAAAAGGATTTGAGCTTTTGAAACCTTCTAAGAGAAAAGGGAAACACAAAGATCAACTGTTCACAATAAAAATAAGCTATCAAACAAGCTTATTGATTAAGCTGTTTGTGGCTTATTTTAAAAAAATAAAGATAAACTGATTTTTTTATATCTTGGAATATTACTAACAACTAAATCAACAAGCACTTTAATCCTCACTTAAGCTTGATAATCAACAAGATTATCAGGCTTATATGACCAGCTTAAAACACTTGGACCAATTTTGAAATTTAAAAACTTGAGTCCAAACAGAAACTTAAAATGAAACTTAAACTTTGAAAATTAAAATTGCAAGAATGTAAAAGAGGTTCTTTGCTTCTCATCAACAACACTTAACCCTTTTCATTAACAAAAGAGGATTTACAAGCTTGTGACAAAAACGGAGAAAAAAGAACAGCTTAATGCTAAGTCCTATGTGCCTTTATATAGAGGCTTACAAGTGATTCTAGAAGTGAATAGAAGCTAAAACCCTAACACTTGAACTTCCCAACTTGCCCTTGGACGATTTTGAATTTTTCAGTAAAAAATAAGCCATGTGAAGATCTTTGGCAGTTTGTGGGATGCCAGCTGCTTTGGAGTGATCTAGGTCGTCCATTCTATCTTTGGGAACACGAAAATGCCCATAGGCGTTGATTAGCTGGTTTTCTTTTGTCCTTAAGCTTGGATGTGGGTCAGGGGAGGGTTAGAGGGACATGTGAGGGTAAGGGTGATGTTTTTGGGAGTTGGGTTTGGGATGAGAGTGACATTAATTGTCAATCTGGAAAGATTTAGGGGAAAACCCCTTGATTTGTGGAAATTAAGTTTTAGGGTTTATGGAGGGATTAGTGATAGCAGGGTGGGATTTGATGAGGTTTAGGGTAATTAGGTTTTAAAAAACATGTTTTAAAATCAGTTTAAAACTTATTAAATAAATGTGTTGGGTGGATTCTGACGTGGAGAGGAGGGTGAATATGATTGGTGGAGGGTTTAAGGTAGGTGAGGTGTCAAGCTGTGAGTGGGGGATTTGTCTTAGGTTGTCTGGGCAGTAATGGCCCCTCACTTTTCTTCATTCTTTCAGCTAGTATAAAATAGCACAAACTTCCATTCCCTTTGTATTTATCTTTGGCAATTTGTCATTTTTGGCACATATTATTTCCAAACTTGAATCAAGGACTTAAAATGCAATTTCTTCATATTTCAAGGGCTGTTCTTGACATGTCTTCATACTTCAAGGATTTTGACTTGTTTGTTGACTTCTTAGAGGACCATTATTGACAATTTAGTTTTGTTGAGGGACTAAATTTGCCAATTCTTCAAAGTTAAGGGTCCTTTTTGTAATTTTGACAAACTTTAGGGACCAAACTTGTAACTATGAAGATACAAGGGTATAAAGTGTTAATTATTCAAACTTGGAGGACCAATCTTCATAATTCTTCACATCTTCAAGGGTTTTCTTTGGAAAATTCTTCATTAGGGCTTGGTTCATCGTGCGGCTTCGTTTCCCATGTTCGTTTTTGCATGATTCTTGTGATCTTTTGTCATTTTCTCAATATCCGTACCTAAAATACACAAGCAACAAACACAAGCATATATTTGGGTATTTTGATGATATTTAATGCATTTTAACCCTAATTTGGACGATGAGACTATGTATAAAAGCAGTCTCATCACACATCTTTAATACTTCGTCAAATTTTTATTCTCGTCACGCTTTAACTTTGAGTCACTTAATTTCTCGTTATTTTACTTTTCAAATTTTTTAAATATTGCACCCTTTATTTTAATTAGAATTAGATTTATTTTAACGCCCTTTTTATTTAACGTTCATTTACATTTACGTCTCGCACTTTTTATTTAAAAATCAACCAAAAATATTTGTTTTACCAAAATCAACTGAGTCGTACTTTAAGCCGGAAATCAATTCGTTAAGATATCGAGAACAACAATTTAACTGAGCAAAATACCAATATTAAAATGGCGCCGTTGCCAGCTCTTTTCGTAAAGATTAACGGTTTTCTGTGAGAGACGCGTTGCTTTTTGGGATCCATTCACTTGTGAGCGTTATTTTCTTGCACAAAAATTCAAAAAACCATAAAAATTAAAAATTGTTAAAAATCCATAAAAATTAAAAATTTCAAAAATCCAAAAAGATTTTATTTTTATTGTGTATATATATTGTCTTTGCGTTTGGTATTGTTTTCTTTTGCCTTTTTAGGTGTATGCGTACTAGATCTTCTAATTATCAAGAGCCCGAGACTCGAGAAGATTTAAGTATGTCAGGTGTCAACAACAATAATCCACCGCACCTCAACAATAACAACAATGTTCTTCCACAGCCCGATCTTCGGACAATGGAGGAGCTTTGTCAACCTACCATGTTTGGACGAGGAGGACCGATTGCGCCGATGCAAATCACGGCTCCAGAGTTTTCGTTGAAGCACCACATGATTCAGCAAGTGCAAACTAACCAATTCCATGGATTGCCTGATGATGATGCTAACAAACACCTCGACAAGTTCATTACAATCACCCAAAGCATGAAGTTTCCCGGTGCCACAATGGATGTTCTTCGCCTTCAACTCTTCCCACATACTTTATCACATCATGCCGAGAAATGGTTTGATCGTCTTCCAAAGAATTCTATTCACACTTTGGATGACATGACTCAACGCTTTTTATCGCGCTACTTTCCACCATCCATGGTCACGAGCCTTTGCAATCAAATCAGCGGTTTCATGCAAGATCCTGATGAATCTCTTTTTGATGCTTGGGAAAGATATAATGTCTTGATTGATCGTTGTCCAAACCACAACATGCTCCCTGTGACCTTAATTGATACTTTCTACAACGGATTGACTTTTCGTGATCGTGATACGATTAATGCAGCCTCCGGTGGCACATTTATGAAAAGGAGACCCGAGGAGTGTAGAGAGCTTATTGAGAACATGACTACTCACCACAAAAACTGGGATTCCTCCGCTTCTTCAAGGAACAACCCGAGAGTCAATGTCTCTTCTACCTCAGCAAACCCTGATATGACCGAACTCACCCGCATGATGACTGAAATGAGCAAAAGTATCTTGCTTCTCGCTTCAAACCAACAACAACAAGTTAAAGCGGTTGCACCTTCTTGTGAAACATGCGGCGGTCCTCACTCATACACCGATTGTCCTTCTACACAAGGAAATCCGGAAAATGTGTATGCAGCTTATGGTAATTATTCACCGGAAAATTACCAAGCTCGACCACAAGGGTATAGAAATTTGCTGAGTTACCGGTCCAACAACTACCTTTCACCCGGTTTTTCTCCTCAAAACCAAAACCCCGCCAACAACTACACTAGAAGAAACCAAATCCCACCAAGAGCTTCTAATACTTATCACCCACCCGCCCAACAAACCCCACCCATTAACCCCGATGTTGAAGCCATCATGAGAACCCAAGGTGAGCAAATCAAGAATCTGCAGAGCCAAATTATCAATCTTAAAGGAGATATTACCAAGCAAGGAAATGAGATAAGATCCGAGCTTCGAGATAGTATTCAATCCTCCTTCAGCAATCAAACGAATGATTTGAAGAATATGCTTGCTAGTTTCTTGCCCGCCGCTCAACCCTCTTCTTCGAGTTCTCTACCTTCAAACACCGTCACCAATCCGCGAGCGAATGTGAGTGCTATTACTACCCGTAGTGGAATTACCATTGTCGATCCACCTATCCCGCCCCCATCATCTACACCTCCTCCACCACCACTTATCCCTAATCCTCCTACACCTAGTATTAGTGCACCATTACTGTGACAAATCTAACATTTTCAGGTAGTAAAATATTTTCTCGTATAATATTTTGAAACTTATTTTTGTGTTGGTTGACGAACTCACAATTTACGGATTTAAATTTGGGCTTACGTGCATAATTTGGCGTCTTTTACGACTAAACCGGTAACCTTAGGATTACGTATTTACGTTTTTGAACTCCGTTTTTGATGAGACAATTTTTATTGGATTCGTTTTGTGATGGTGATTCATAATTTATAAAAACGTTTTTCGTAAAACGACCCGAGGGCACGCAAATCGAGAAAACTAGAATCGAGAAATACCCGTAAACTAGTGAGATGGGACAAAACACTTTGCCCCATCCCACTAGCTTATATGGGACGGCAAAGATGACACACCACACATAGGTGGCATCAATTTAACTTGTTTACACAAGTGTAAGCTTGTTCTTACACTTTAAGCTAACTACTTCCACCTTAACACAAAACTAGCTAATGGTTTCATTCTTACCATTTCCTACATGCAATTCACTCTCAAACTCTCTCAACTCACCCCTTTTGTGCCGTCCCAAATCAAGGAACAAACATCCCATTTGATCTTTTCTAGCTACAAACCACATGTTTACTAGTCCTATTAAGGTGTTTCCTTGAAGCCTTGATCATTTGGTGGCCATATAAACAACTTTGGAGGTGATTTGCTTGTGTCCTAGGGCTGATTTTCCAACATATGTTCTTGATATTTGATGGTCTTGGAGATACTTGTTGTGTTCATCAAGTTCTTGCCTTCCTAAAACAAGAAATCAACTTGGATTGGTAAAGAAGATCATCCTCTACATTTTTCTCTTATTATTTTGTAAAGAAAAAATGTATTTTCTTTCATTTTGTATATGTATATGATGTATATATGATGATAAAAATGTTATGTGGGGATCAAGTGTTGATAAACATGCTTAAAAATGATGATAACCATAAGAAATGAAGCTAAAATCATGACTAATTAGTTGGCTGTATAAAAACAGTAGATAACTAAATGATGAACTGATAAAAATGCATGGTTTGATCTATTTACAGTAAGTATATGATGTTATACACATGTGAGAGTTGGCCATGCAATGTAATCAAAATAATGAGTGAGATATGATCAAAACAAGTTAGGTGGTACAATCTGACTAAGCAGTTTTGTAGGGACTGTTAAGGCAACTTAGACTCAAAATGGGCAGTAGCTATAACTAAGTTATATGTAGAACATATTATGAAGAAGTTGTCGTCCAAAAATAAGCTTCTAAGTCATTGTATAACTCTAGATATGATAAAAATGGTGAATGTGAAGTTAAAAATCAGATTTTGGAAATAATGTTTATTATTATTATATAAGCACTCACTTTATAATTTATAAAATGTAAAATATAAACCCACTAACTTATAAAACTTATTTATATAAATGTATAAAAGGTTAATTAAATGGGTAAGATAGATAAATGGTGATAAAATAATATTTATAAATAATAAAAACTATAAAC
Organism: Glebionis coronaria; assembly: GCA_025667525.1. NCBI lineage: Eukaryota > Viridiplantae > Streptophyta > Magnoliopsida > Asterales > Asteraceae > Glebionis > Glebionis coronaria. Next base: position 398,789,058 of record CM046882.1, read on the forward strand.
TTGATTTTTACGACTTTTTCGGCTATTGCCGTGAAATTAACGTTTTTCATCAAATAAAACTTAGACGACCAAACCCGTCTAATGTAAAGTTTATAAAAGCTATATACTGATTTATAAGTAACTAATACAAGTAAAAACCGATAAAACCCGAACTATAAGAATTACGGACATTTACGAGCTAAATAAACGTATTGGACTAATAATTGGACTTATAAGATAAAAACATGTAAAAAGAATTATTTGGGCTTAACCCATTAGGGCCCAAAATGAAAAGAATATATACTGATCATATAGGTATAAAATGGGTAAAAACAAGTTAAAGAACTTATAAAAGGCTTAATGGACTTAAAATGAATCAATAGTTAAAACTAGCTAACTAGTAAGACGATACTAAAACGTAAACGCTAAAATGAGCAAACAAGGATTTATAAACCCACTTGATCATCATCATATGTACAAAAATCATATATATGTATATTGTTATTTTGATAAAAGTCATTGGACCGAGTCTAAGACCGATTATTATTTATATAGGTTTCCGTGACCGAAGCACGCCCGTAGCCGATAATCCGCCTTTCATTAACAACGTGAGTTCATAGCCTCGCACTCTTTTAAATGTTTTTATAAAATGATTTGTAAACCCGCGAGGGAGATAACATGCTAGATTTTTATAAAAATAGAACACAAGTAGTCCCGATTGTATGCTAAATGATATGGACCCGAATGATGCTATGACCCTATATTCGAGACTAAAAGGATTATTAGTAGTTAGGTTATGTCATTTAAAGTCCCATTAGCATGAATTGTGAACTACCGGGATTTGGTAGACGCTTATGCATTTGATAGTACTATTTGGGGACGATCACCCCAGTTCGCGCCTTGACGGTTGATCCCCGTCGTACCACATTGATTGGTAAGCAAATTTATGTATGAGAAGATTCCATAGCGTGATTTTTGTGACGACATGCTAACTTAGATGGGCAAATTGTTTGTCGGGTTCGCGGCCCGCTGTTTTCACAGTAAGGTAACAATGTCATGCGGCTAATAATAATCCTATAATCTATACGACATGTATAATCTAAATAAACGATAACGACGCTATTACGATGAATATATTACCTATCATGGTAATATAGAGACTACGGTCTCATGGACGGTTTCAGATGTATGCTTGATTTATATATTGCCTGACTAGCAATATGTGGACTTACTTCTGATATTATACTTGTGTTCTGATTTAAATGATTGAAAATGATTGTTTTATATAACGGTTTTCATTAAACTCTATGAATTCACTCGGCATTCGCTGATATGATTTTTGCATGTTTTCTATCTCAGGTGCTTGAAGGTAATCCGGATGGAGATCGACTCTGATGGCCCACACTTAATATTAAAAATGTTCATTCGATCTGTGTTTTGTAAACTTAATGACCTGTATAATTTGGGACCTGTTGTACGCTTTTGAAACTTTTATCGAATGAATGTTTGTTAAACCTTGTACAACCATTTTTATGTGTTGTCTATGACTGGAGTTATTGTGCTATCCCGTAACACTCTGAAAGACCCTTCCGCTGTACCGATACGAAAAATGAGAGTGTTACAGTTTGGTACCAGAGCTCTCGTTGTAGAGAACAAAAGATTTTAAAAACCAAGGTTTTGAACAAAACTTTTCAAAATCTTTTGACAATGAACATTTGAGAAAATATTTGAAAAATCTTTTGACTATAACGGTGCCAGAGATCTCCGACGTTACCAACAAGCCCTATTGAGAAGATATATATTTTGATATATATAATATAATTTATATATATGTATATATCGTGATTTCATTATGTAATTGTTTAACTAGTATGTTATCCTAATACGAGATAAATATATATAAATGCAGATTGTCATGGCTGACCCTAATATTCCTGTAGAAAACCATGCTATTCCCGAACCTAATATAGAAGATGATCCTTATTTAGACTTAGTAGATTTTGATATTGATGATGAGGAGGAACCATTTGAGGATCCCGAGCCCGAGTTAGGACTAGGAGATCAGATTGCCCCTCAGGTTGACTTAGTAGAGAATGAGATTGAGAATGTGGGTAATGAGAATGTGGATATTGAGAACGTGGGTAATGAGAAGGTGGATATTGAGAATGCTGATATTGAGAATGAGGATGAGATTGGGTTAGATGAGTTAGATGACGAGATTGACGACGAGGATGTCGAGGAGGATGTAGGTATAGATGTTGAGGTTGATGACGATGAGGAAGCTGAGCTTATTTATCCTTATGATGTTCCAGAGGGCGAGCCTTTGCCCCCACCAGTTTGTTTGTCTGATTCCAAGGATGAGTTACCTAGGGATGAAATGTCTGAATCGTCTGAATCCGATTCTGAATCAGAGGAGGATGAGGATGACGATGCACCTGACGGTACCGATGGTATTGATACTCGTAGACGTGAGGTAGGAGAGTCGCCTAGTACTCGAGAGGCTACTCATATTGATGGTCTTGCACCATGGGCCTTGAGACGTGATCTAGATGCTTCCCGTGTTAAGAGTTGTGTGACAGAGGTTGGATTAGGTGTTGTTCATTCTCAGGTTGCTTATTTGGAGTCGAAGGCTAAGATTGGCGAGAAAGAGCGAGAATTGCTTAGTTTGGATTTGAGTGATGTAGAACGTGGTTTGAATGAGGCTTTTAGGAGGTTATCGGTATTGGAAAGTGGTGAGTATGCTGCCATGAAGAGAAAGGTGAATTTTATGGAGATTCAGTTGAGTGTGGCTCGTGCGATGCGTGAGAAAGCCGAAAAGGAGTTGAATATATCTGTGGGATGGAACAGTAGATTTTATGCTGACATGGTTGAAAGAGGAGTAATCCGTAAGCGCCCAGCTGAAGATGTGTCTAGTGATCGTCCGGCAAAGATCCAGAAGACGATGGATGATGGACCATCTGGCGGTTCTCAGTAGACCAGTCTGTGATTAGTAGTGACCTTTATATCTTTTGTGTTTGTAGCTTTGACTGAACCGACTTGTTAGTAGTAGACTTGGCACGAATTTTGAGTGTATATAATGTTAGAACTTTGATATGGATGTACTAAGACAATACTTTTGTTTCAGATCGAATGAAATATGTATCTTGTCTTGAATTCCATATTGTGCCTTATTTGTATCTTGATTATGAATTCGATCCATATTATATGAATCCTTTGTTGGATGAATGCTTAATGCTTTGAAATTGTGGAATTATAGAACTATGCCGCCCAAGAAGGCTGTGACTGAGGATGATGTACGTAGGATTATTACGGAGCAAGTTACCGCATCTATGACTGAATTTATGGCAAATGCTAGAAATGAAGCTGGCGGTAGTGGAGCTGGCGGTAGTGGAGCTGGCGGTAGTGGAGCTGGCGGTAGTGGAATTGGCGGTACTAATGTGAATGTGAATGCTAATAATGTGAATGCTAATGCTGGAGGAAATGTAGGAGGACTTGGAACGAATGCACCTGAACTTGGTGGCTGTACTTATGTGACGTTCATGAAGTGTGAACCTCTACCTTTTAATGGAACTGAAGGTGCTGTAGGATTAAGCCAGTGGATTGAGAAGATTGAATCGGTGTTTAGGATTAGTAAGTGTAAGGAGGAAGATAAGGTGACTTTTGCTATGGCTACTCTTAAAGGTCGTGCGTTGACTTGGTGGAACGGGAGAATTGCTTTCATGGGTCTTGATGCTGCTAATGCTACTCCTTGGGCTGAAATCAAGAAGTGGATGACTTTGGAGTTTTGTCCTCGTAGTGTGATTATTAGGTTAGAACAAGAGTTGATTCATCTGAGAATGAAAGGTGTGGACATTGATAGTTACACGAATCGATTCCATGAGTTGGCCTTGCTATGTCCTCGATTGGTTGAACCCGAAGAGATCCGAATTGAGCAATATGTGAAAGGGTTAACCAGGAATATCTGGGGGGACGTAACATCATCGAAACCACTGACCATTGATGATGCTGTTCGAATGGCTTACCAACTCATTGGACAGATAATTCAGGATAAGGAAGATGAAGCCCGTGTAGGTGAGAAAAGAAAGGGAGACGGTGAGCGTGTAGATAGAGGTGATAATAGGAAGAATTTCAATCGCCGTCAGAACAAGAGAAAGGGGAATGCAAATGCTATTACCAACAATGCACCGCGCAACGATGATAGATGTCCTAAGTGTGACAACAAGAGGCATCCTGGCGACTGCCGGAAGTGCCGAAATTGCGGAAAGCTTGGACACAAGGTTGAAAGGTGTAAAAAGGGAACGATTTGCTTCAACTGTAATGAAGAAGGTCATAGGAAATCGGAATGCCCCAAGTTGAAAGCGATTGTACCTGGAAGAAACCCCCAGGGTGGTATCTACCAACTTGGAACAATTGAGGTGAAGAAAGAGGATCTGAATGTCGTTACCGGTACGTTTTTACTCAACAATCATTATGCTGTTGCTTTATTCGATTCGGGTGCCGATAGGAGCTTTGTATCCACTAAATTTAGTGCCCTTATTGATATTGAACCTGTTGAGATAAGTACCAGTTACGAGGTGGAATTGGCTGATGGTAAATTAGTGAAAACTAATAAGCTATTAGAAGGATGCTCTCTAAATCTCTTGAACCATTCCTTTCCGATTGATTTGATGTTGATAGAATTAGGTAGTTTTGATATTATTATTGGTATGGATTGGTTGTCGTTGAATAATGCTACTATTTTATGTGGAGAGAAGAAGGTTAAGATTCCTCTTAGGAATAGGACGTTAGTGATTGACGGTAGTCGAGGTGAATCCCGTTTGAAAATCGTTTCATGTATTAAAGTCCAAAAGTACATCAGGAACGGTTGTGAGTTATTCTTAGCTCAAGTGACCGGGAATGAGTCTAGGGAGAAACGATTGGAAGATGTACCTATTATTTGTGAATTTCCTGAGGTATTCCTAAAGATTTACCAGGACTTCCACCGATAAGGCAAGTAGAGTTTCGAATCGATTTAATTCCTGGTGTTGCACCGGTGGCACGTGCGCCTTACCGATTAGCCCCTTCTGAATTAAAGGAGTTATCTGAGCAACTTAAGGAGTTGTCTGATAAAGGTTTTATTCGACCGAGCTCGTCGCCTTGGGGAGCTCCAGTCTTGTTCGTTAAGAAGAAGGATGGATCTTTTCGTATGTGCATTGATTATAGGGAACTGAATAAGTTGACAATTAAGAATCGATATCGTTTACCTAGGATTGATGATTTGTTTGATCAACTGCAAGGATCTAGTGTGTATTCTAAGATAGATTTGCGGTCAGGATATCACCAACTTCGCGTCCGTGAAGAAGATATTCCTATAACTGCATTTAGAACTCGTTATGGACACTATGAATTTTAAGTAATGCCATTTGGGTTAACTAACGCACCTGCGGTTTTCATGGATTTAATGAATCGAGTGTGCAAGCCCTACTTGGATAAATTTGTGATTGTGTTTATTGACGATATTCTAATCTATTCTAAGAATGAAGATGAGCATAGAGAACATTTGAGGATTGTTTTGAAGTTGTTGAAGGATGAAAGGTTGTATGCTAAGTTTTCGAAGTGTGATTTCTGGTTGGATTCTGTGCAATTTCTTGGTCATGTGATTAACAGAGATGGAATTCATGTTGATCCTGCAAAGGTTGAAGCTATTAAGAATTGGTCTACACCGACAACGCCAACGGAAGTGCGACAGTTCTTAGGATTAGCTGGCTATTATAGGCGATTCATTAAAGAATTTTCTTTGATAGCTAAACCCTTGACTAAGCTTACTCAGAAGAATAAACCTTTCGTTTGGGGAAGTGATGAAGATGGAGCATTTCAGATATTGAAGCAAAAATTATGTAGTGCGCCAATCTTATCATTACCCGAAGGGAGTGAAGATTTTGTAGTGTATTGTGATGCATCTCTTAGAGGTTATGGAGCTGTTTTGATGCAGAGAGAGAAAGTGATAGCTTATGCTTCTAGGCAATTAAGGAAGAATGAGGAGAATTATACTACTCATGATCTTGAGTTAGGAGCTGTGGTCTTTGCTCTTAGGTTATGGAGACATTATCTGTATGGCACCAAGTGTACGATATTCACCGATCACAAAAGCCTACAGTATATTCTCGACCAGAAGGAATTGAACATGAGGCAACGAAGATGGATAAAGTTGTTAAGTGATTATGATTGTGATATAAAATATCACCCAGGAAAAGCCAATGTTGTTGCCGATGCGTTGAGTAGGAAAGATAGAGAGCTTATCAGGGTGCGTTCTCTAGTCTTGACCGTGCACAATAATTTGCCTGAGCAAATTAGAAATGCGCAAATAGAAGCTTGTAAGAAGGAGAATTTTGTTAATGAAGGGTTCCGAGGAGAAGGAGATCCTTTAGAGGTTAGAGCTGATGGAGTGAAATGCTTAAGAGGTCGTATGTGGATACCTAAGTTTGGAGGCTTAATAGATTTGATTATGTTAGAATCCCATAAATATAAGTATTCCATTCATCCGGGATCTGATAAGATGTACCATGATTTGAAGAAGTTGTACTGGTGGCCGAATATGAAAGCTGACATAGCTATGTATGTTCTTCAATGCTTGACTTGTGCTAAAGTTAAAGCTGAACATCAAAAGCCATCAAGACTACTTCAACAGCCAAAGATTCCTGAATGGAAGTGGGAGCGAATTACAATGGACTTTATCACCAAGCTTCCTAGAACATCATCTAGAAACAATTCGATTTGGGTTATTGTCGATAGACTGACCAAATCAGCACACTTCATTCCGGTTAAGGAGCATTTCTCACTGGAGAAGCTGACTCGAATATACCTTGATAATGTTGTATGCAAGCATGGAGTGCCTGTATCGATCATTTCAGATCGAGATCCTAGATTCGCATCGAATTTTTGGAAATCTCTCCAAAGATCTTTGAGAACGAATCTCGACATGAGCACTGCTTATCACCCCCAGACTGATGGGCAGAGTGAAAGGACGATACAAACACTGGAAGATATGTTGAGAGCTTGTGTGTTAGACTTTGGTAAGAATTGGGATAAACATTTGTCGTTAGCAGAGTTTTCGTATAACAATAGTTACCATTCTAGTATTAAGGCTGCACCGTTTGAAGCTTTGTATGGTAGGAAGTGTAGATCTCCTGTATGTTGGAGTGAAGTTGGGGATACCCAGCTCACGGGACCGGAGTTGATCCGGGAGACTACGGAGATGATAGTTCAGATTAAGAAGAGGTTGTTGACTGCCCGAAGTAGACAGAAAAGTTACGCGGATGTGCGGCGGAAGCCAATGGAGTTTGAAGTGGGTGACCGAGTAATGTTGAAAGTATCGCCATGGAAAGGCGTTGTAAGATTTGGAAAACGAGGAAAATTGAATCCCCGTTATATTGGACCCTTTAAGATTTTATCTAGAGTAGGTCCGGTGGCTTACAAACTAGAGTTACCCCCAGAACTTCATGGTGTTCACAACACATTCCATGTATCTAATCTGAAGAAATGTCTAGCAGTGAGTGATGAGAAAATTCCGTTAGGTAAGGTTCGAATAGATGGGAAGTTGCATTTTATCGAATAGCCCGTAGAAGTTATGGACCGTGAGGTAAAGCAACTGAAACAAAGTCGGATACCTATTGTCAAGATCCGATGGAATTCAAAGCATGGACCGGAGTATACTTAGGAACGAGAGGATGAAATGTGGAAGAAATATCCGCACCTCTTCGATTTCAATAAGAAACGGACATCCAAATGAAATGGATCACAAGGACGTTGATCCCTTTTAGGAGGAAAAGCTGTGACAAATCTAACATTTTCAGGTAGTAAAATATTTTCTCGTATAATATTTTGAAACTTATTTTTGTGTTGGTTGACGAACTCACAATTTACGGATTTAAATTTGGGCTTACGTGCATAATTTGGCGTCTTTTACGACTAAACCGGAAACCTTAGGATTACGTATTTACGTTTTTGAACTCTGTTTTTGATGAGACAATTTTTATTGGATTCGTTTTGTGACGGTGATTCATAATTTATAAAAACGTTTTTCGTAAAACGACCCGAGGGCACGCAAATCGAGAAAACTAGAATCGAGAAATACCCGTAAACTAGTGAGATGGGACAAAACACTTTGCCCCATCCCACTAGCTTATATGGGACGGCAAAGATGACACACCACACATAGGTGGCATCAATTTAACTTGTTTACACAAGTGTAAGCTTGTGCTTACACTTTAAGCTAACTACTTCCACCTTAACACAAAACTAGCTAATGGTTTCATTCTTACCATTTCCTACATGCAATTCACTCTCAAACTCTCTCAACTCACCCCTTTTGTGCCGTCCCAAATCAAGCAACAAACATCCCATTTGATCTTTTCTAGCTACAAACCGCATGTTTACTAGTCCTATTAAGGTGTTTCCTTGAAGCCTTGATCATTTGGTGGCCATATAAACAACTTTGGAGGTGATTTGCTTGTGTCCTAGGGCTGATTTTCCAACATATGTTCTTGATATTTGATGGTCTTGGAGATACTTGTTGTGTTCATCAAGTTCTTGCCTTCCTAAAACAAGAAATCCACTTGGATTGGTAAAGAAGATCATCCTCTACATTTTTCTCTTATTATTTTGTAAAGAACAAATGTATTTTCTTTCATTTTGTATATGTATATGATGTATATATGATGATAAAAATGTTGTGTGGGGATCAAGTGTTGATAAACATGCTTAAAAATGATGATAACCATAAGAAATGAAGCTAAAATCATGACTAATTAGTTGGCTGTATAAAAACAGTAGATAACTAAATGATGAACTGATAAAAATGCATGGTTTGATCTATTTACAGTAAGTAGATGATGTTATACACATGTGAGAGTTGGCCATGCAATGGAATCAAAATAATGAGTGAGATATGATCAAAACAAGTTAGGTGGTACAATCTGAATAAGCCGTTTTGTAGGGACTGTTAAGGCAACTTAGACTCAAAATGGGCAGTAGCTATAACTAAGTTATATGTAGCACATATTATGAAGAAGTTGTCATCCAAAAATGAGCTTCTAAGTCATTGTAGAACTCTAGATATGATAAAAATGATGAATGTGAAGTTAAAAATCAGATTTTGGAAATAATGTTTATTATTATTATATAAGCACTCACTTTATAATTTATAAAATGTAAAATATAAACCCACTAACTTATAAAACTTATTTATATAAATGTATAAAAGGTTAATTAAATGGGTAAATTAGATAAATGGTGATAAAATAATATTTATAAATAATAAAAACTATAAACTTGATTTTTACGACTTTTTCGGCTATTGCCGTGAAATTAACGTTTTTCATCAAATAAAACTTAGACGACCAAACCCGTCTAATGTAAAGTTTATAAAAGCTATATACTGATGTATAAGTAACTAATACAAGTAAAAACCGATAAAACCCGAACTATAAGAATTACGGACATTTACGAGCTAAATAAACGTATTGGACTAATAATTGGACTTATAAGATAAAAACTTGTAAAAAGAATTATTTGGGCTTAACCCATTAGGGCCCAACATGAAAAGAATATATACTGATCATATAGGTATAAAATGGGTAAAACCAAGTTAAAGAACTTATAAAAGGCTTAATGGACTTAAAATGAATAAATAGTTAAAACTAGCTAACTAGTAAGACGATACTAAAACGTAAACGCTAAAATGAGCAAACAAGGATTTATAAACCCACTTGATCATCATCATATGTACAAAAATCATATATATGTATATTGTTATTTTGATAAAAGTCATTGGACCGAGTCTAAGACCGATTATTATTTATATAGGTTTCCGTGACCGAAGCACGCCCGTACCCGATAATCCGCCTTTCATTAACAACGTGAGTTCATAGCCTCGCACTCTTTTAAATGTTTTTATAAAATGATTTGTAAACCCGCGAGGGAGATAACATGCTAGATTTTTATAAAAATAAAACACAAGTAGTCCCGATTGTATGCTAAATGATATGGACCCGAATGATGCTATGACCCTATATTCGAGACTAAAAGGATTATTAGTAGTTAGGTTATGTCACTTAAAGTCCCATTAGCATAAATTGTGAACTACCGGGATTTGGTAGACGCTTATGCATTTGATAGTACTATTTGGGGACGATCACCCCAGTTCGCGCCTTGACGGTTGATCCCCGTCGTACCACATTGATTGGTAAGCGAATTTATGTATGAGAAGATTCCATAGCGTGATTTTTGTGACGACACGCTAACTTAGACGGGCAAATTGTTTGTCGGGTTCGCGGCCCGCTGTTTTCACAGTAAGGTAACAATGTCATGCGGCTAATAATAATCCTATAATCTATACGACATGTATAATCTAAATAAACGATAACGACGCTATTACGATGAATATATTACCTATCATGGTAATATATAGATTACGGTCTCATGGACGGTTTCAGATGTATGCTTGATTTATATATTGCCTGACTAGCAATATGTGGACATACTTCCGATATTATACTTGTGTTCTGATTTTAAATGATTGAAAATGATTGTTTTATATAACGGTTTTCATTAAACTCTATGAATTCACTCGGCATTCGCTGATATGATTTTTGCATGTTTTCTATCTCAGGTGCTTGAAGGTAATCCGGATGGAGATCGACTATGATAGCCCACACTTAATATTAAAAATGTTCATTCGATCTGTGTTTTTTAAACTTAATGACGTGTATAATTTGGGACCTGTTGTACGCTTTTGAAACTTTTATCGAATGAATGTTTGTTAAACCTTGTACAACCATTTTTATGTGTTGTCTATGATTGGAGTTATTGTGCTATCCCGTAACACTCTGAAAGACCCTTCCGCTGTACCGATACGAAAAATGAGAGTGTTACAATTACCATCTCTGCCTCGTCATGACGATGTACCTAGGAAGGACCCTTCAACATCTCAACCTAAACCTTTACCACCTTCACCTTCACCACCCAAACCCAATATCCCATATCCTTCTCGCTTAGGCAAGACCAACGAGCTAACCAAGAATGACTGTCAAGTACAGAGCTATGTGAAGATGATCTCTCAAATGAACATCAACATTAGCCTTGTTGAAGCACTTGTCCACATGCCGAAATTTGTGAAAGCATTCAAGGAATTGCTTAACAAAAAGGAGAGGTTGATTGAGCTCGCCAACACACGATTAAATGAAAACTGCTCTGCAGTTATTCTTAAAGAACTTCTGAAAAAGCTTGGAGATCCCGGTCGTTTTGTGTTGCCTTGCGTTTTCAACAAAACCGAAGAATTTACTGCCCTTGCTGATCTCGGGGCCAGTATTAATCTTATGCCTTTGAGTGTTTGGAAAACACTATCATTACCCGACCTCACTCCAACGAAGATGACTCTTGAACTTGCAAATCGCACTCTCGCTTACCCCGTTGGTATTGCCGAAGACGTGTTCATTAAAGTTGGCACATTTACTTTCCCGGTCGACTTTGTGGTTGTTGATTATGAAATGGACCCTCGTATTCCTTTAATACTTGGTCGGCCATTCTTAAGAACCGGACGAGCTCTAGTTGATGTTGACGAAGGTGAGTTAATCTTACGAGTCGGGAATGATTCACAAGTTTTTAAAATGGGGAAGCTTATAAGCAAATCCTTTGGACGAGAATCTGTGAATATGATTAATGTGCTCGATGATTTTGTCATCTACAACAATCCTCTATTCGAGTCTTGCAATGATAATCCACTTTTTCATGATGATGTGGATGATTCTCACTCCAATTTGGAACCTTCGCCCATCTATGATTCTCCACCGATCTTCGATGCTTATGATGATGATTCTAGCTCAAATTCGGATGATTATGATGACCTTACTTCTGAGTATCCCAATCTGCCCACGTATGATGATTTTGATGAGGCTGATACTCTTTCGAACGATTCTTCACATGATGAAGATCCTCCGCCATCACTCGATCCTACTTTGGACGACTACTCATTTGAGGAAGACTTTTCAACTTTTCTCAATACTTACTTCCCTCATGAGAGTGATGCTCCTCCTTTAGAGTTTGAAGATTATCGTCTTTATCCTACTTTGGATTTGAAGAAAATACTTTCAAAGGAGAAGAAACCGGTCGACACCAATATCCGCAACACATATGATTTAACACCTCTTTTTCCACCTTCTGAGGACGAGGTTTTGCATCTTCTTCACGGATCATCTTCACACTCTGCTGAGCTTGAGTGCTATCTCCCCTTAAAGGAAAAGGTGTTCGACCCCGGTATTGAAATCTTTAAGCCATCTCAGTATCCACCGGATGAAATAAAAGGAAAAATCTTTGGAAATTTTGAAGACATGCTTGCACCTCACCATACTTGCTCCCACCGTGCTCCATCGCTGCTTAAGGGAACCTTGCCTATTATTCTTTGGCTTGCCTTGTTCGCCTTAAGCTTGTGCTATTTGATGGACGAAAACTATGTCTTTGATCCTGGTTGATATGTTTCATGCTTCTTCCTATGATGATCAAGGTCGAGTTAGGCTCACGACTCGGTAAACCAAAATCAAGCGCTTCTTGGGAGGCAACCCATGCATCTATCTTTTTGCTTTCTTTATATTAAGTGTAGGGGAGACCCGTTGGTTTGCTATTTCCTCTCCTCTCTTAATCAGGGATTCGAGCTTCAAAGATCCACTCTTGATGATTCTTGATGACCCGTGATTCCGTGTTCACTTCTTCCCGGTTCTATCCTAAACTCTTTTCGATTCACTATTTTAAACAAACTGCACAATGTCCTAAGTGTAGGGGAGTTTACTCCCACATGCTTAAACATTGAGGACAAGGTTTATGTTAAGTGTAGGGGGGACTTCTATCGAAGTTAAGTGGCCTTTTCCTTGTATTTGTCCTCATTTTAACCGGAAAATCAATTTTTCGACATTTTTCAAAATTTTTGATCTATTTTGGCCTATTAGTTTTCCTTTTGTATAGTTATTTTCTTTCTTTGCAAGAATAAATCTTTAATAATGTGGTTTTAATTTTCAAAGCGTTGTGAATCTTTTGACTCAACCCGAGTTTACTTATCTAAGTTTACTCTAGCTAGTATCCTTAACGTGTTTAAGTCAAGTTTTGCTAGGCTTTTATATAGGGAGCTATAAAACGCGAAAGTCTTAACTCTCACGGGTTAAGAACAAGAAATTTTCGCAAGTTCCTATAATTGATCCTAGAGAGTCGTTTATCAAGGGAACTTTAAAATGCGATTTCTAAACTTGAAAAAGTCTAAGAGTTTGCAAGATCCTATAGGCGACTCGAAAGCCCAAAAATTTGATTTAATAGGCTAAGCATCCACGAGTCTCATTACTTGAGATTTTAAACTGTGGAGAACGAGAGATGATAGAGCCAATTATAAGTTTGGTATTCTTTCGGGAATTTATGTGAGTTAATTATGAGCCTATTCTCCCATCGCTTGTTAATAAATTTATCTGCAATAAATAACGTTGCACGATTTGATAAGTTACTTAGCTTCTAGCCCAAGATCGTTTAAAAGTTGCTCGGTATGGATTAGAGTACATAGCCAAGGCATAACTTATTGAAGCGGGAGGCGAAGATTGGCGAGTCCAAAAAGGTCCTAACAAGACATGAGGGCTATATTTTGTTGCTAAAGATCCAAAGTGATGTGAAGAATCATTTATCGAAAATCAATATGAAGGATCGAGACACACGACGAAAAGCAAAAAATCCCCAAAAGTCATGGAGAAGTGTATCCGAAAAGACCCTAGCAAGGTATGAGGATAAATAGATCCAAGTCAAAAAGGAGGCGGATCGTTGTATATCAAAGTCCAAAATAATAATTGGAGAAAAATGAAGAAGTCGTGGTCCAAGTATGAATCTCTCAAAACTTCAAGTGAAGAAATTTCTAATAGAAGAGAAGACCATAATTTCATGAACGTCTCTCAAGGTTTGAAGTATGAAGTCGCTGCCAAATATCGGTCCGAGAAAGGTCTCAAATCGCGAAGCGAGTTATGCCAAGATATGAACTTTATGAGGTCCCGAGAAGCGGTTTTAAAAGATTTTTTCCTTTAGCTAACTATTGATTAAATCGTTCACTTTGTTTTCGGACTAAATAACTATAAAAATAAGTCAACAATGCATCCTTGTGATCATTCAAGACAATAATAAAATATAAGAGATACACCTAGGAATAAGGGAGTCTAAGTGAATAATTGGCCCACATGAGTTCGTGTTAGTTTGCTAACTTATAATAACAATGATCTCGTTTTTAAGCTTGGTTTGGAGAAAGTGAAAACTTGAGGATGATGATTATTCATAACATTTCCAAAACCCAAGGTATGCTTTTTTATTTCTTTACTTTGAATGTTTATAGTTTCCTATCTCTTTAATAAAGGCCACTATGGATTGATTATGATGAAAAGTGTAAACGTGCTTTGTAACTAATGCATTGCATGAGGACATTGCAATGTTCAAGTGTAGGGGATTTGATAAGTGTGTAAACACCCATCCTTTTTACCACTTAATTACAATAATAACCGAGCCAAAACGTGTATTTTATGTCTTTTATGTCGGAATTATGCGTGGTTTGTGTTTTTGTTGTGATTTAGGACGAAAAGGTGAAAAGTGGAGAAAACGCGGGCATTCACGGGCTTTTATTGAAGAAAAAGATGAATGACGAAGTCAAGAAGTCAAGAGTGCAAAAAAGAACGGAAGTCCAAGACCAATTCTGAAGATTTATCGAAGAAAAAGTCAAAAGACGGAAGTTTACTTAAAGCCGAAGAACTCAAGTCTAATTTATTGAAGAATTAAAAGACGAGTTCAAAGAAATCCCGAGCCAAAAGTCATTTAAGTCCAAGATTAACAAAAGATTAAGAATGGAAGGACTTAATGGTGCAATTAAGAAGAAATGAAGGAGGGGAGGAAGCTTCCTAAGCATTCCCTAATCCTCCCCTATATATAGACCATTAGTATTATCATTTCATTTTGTTGGCTAGAGTGACACTAGTTATTCCACCTTTTAATTACTTGCACAATTACTTTTCATGTCAATTTAAATACATTGTCTTGCACTTTTAATATCTTTTAATTCCAAGTAAGTGTTCTTTAATTTTCTTGTTTTAATCTCTCATTCTACCTTTCTCTCTTTGCTTGATCTTTATGATTATTTGTTTATTATCTTGCCTATTTGATTAAAGGTTATGTTTTTATGCTTTTGATTGTTTTGGATTATTGATTCTTATAGCTTATTTGTATTTATCTTTAAGTTTCTAAAGTTTTTATAAAAGTTTTTGTTATATAAAGTTTGTTTTTCGTGAACCTTTTTCATTTCGTGTTTTAAAAGTCTTTAAATTTCAGCTTATTAGCTTTTTCTTATACGTGTTTGCTTATGATTTTAGGTGTGTGCTTATTTGGCTTATAGCTTATTAGTTTAGCTTATTTTGCGTGCTTTTTACTGTATTCCGATCTGTTCAATCGGAAAAGCGTTATTCATTCCAATCATAGTGATCGGATAAGGGTTTTGACATTCCGATTGGAAGGTTTGTGACATTCCGATCAGGTAAGTTGGTATTCCGATCAGGGACTTTTGTTTGGTTATTCCGATCTGAAAAGGTGACAGCATTCCGATTTGAGTTCCAACAACATTCCGACGAGGAGGATTCCGATAGCCCCTTATTCCCACATTCCGATTGGTGTATTCCGATCAAGGTGAGTTTGTTATTCCGATCAAAAAAAGGTGACAGCATTCCGATTGGGTTTTCTGATACACATTCCGACCAGAAGGGTAAGTGTATTCCGATTGGGACACTGATCGGAATACATTCCGATTGGGTATTGTTTTACTATTTTAACTTGTTTAATTTTTAAGTTCACATATTTAATACTTCGTCAAATTTTAATTCTCGTCACGCTTTAACTTTGAGTCACTTAATTTCTCGTTATTTTACTTTTCAAAGTTTTTAAATATTGCACCCCTTTATTTTAATTAGACTTAGATTTATTTTAACGCCCTTTTTATTTAACGTTCATTTACATTTACGTCTCGCACTTTTTTAAAAATCAACCAAAAATATTTGTTTTACCAAAATCAACTGAGTCGTACTTTAAGCCGGAAATCAATTCGTTAAGATATCGAGAACAACAATTTAACTAAGCAAAATACCAATATTAGTATCCAAGCAAAGAAGGTTTGAGAGGATAAAGGAAAAGAAACACAAACCACAAATAAATGTCAAGGCAAGGATGTCGAGTACAAGCACATAGTCAAGTAATGATCAAAAGAATGATCAAAGGGCGTGTGGAAGAACGAAAGCGTACCTTGGCCACAAAGAGCAATCCATGAAGGAATAAGTGCTATGCGCAATCAATGACTATGATGAGTACTAAGTCTTCAAGGACTAGAATCATTCCCAATCATCTTGGTATCATCATTAAAAGATGTTAAAGATCAATGAAGATGATTCTTCTACAAGTGCAAGTAACTCAATCCACAACCAATTAAGTGATTGATCTTCATGAGTACCTACACAATGCAAGATGCAAACTAGTAGATACATTTCAAGAGTATATCCAAAATGCATAAAGGCTACTAATATTAAGTGGGATGCAATATTATCAATTAAAAGACCTATTTTCAAAGAAGACATAGTTTTGACCAAAGAGAAACTTTAGTACAACTAGACCTTCTAATTTGAGGAGACAATGGATCGATCCAAGTTTCAAAGTACAATATACTTTAAAGATCTTGAGTGACCATCGCTCTGATACCAATTGTAGAAACTAGAAGGGGGGGTTGAATAGTTTCTCTTTAATTGGTGACCAAATTAAAATTACTTTCAATTTGGTTTGTATCAAAACTATCTTTTACTTGAGGCTAAGTTGCATAATGATTAGATTCAATTCAAATGCACTAGCAAAGATAATAGGTAAGTATAATGATAATGAAATAAGTAAAGAGTAAGGAAGGAGACAACCTAGTGAGAAGACACCAAGATTTATAGTGGTTCGACAACGAGGCTCTATCCTCGTTTCTATTCCACTCCTCGAGTACACCTACTCGAGATTTCCACTATATCTACAAGATCCCTTCTCGGCGGAGAAAACCTTACATCGTTGCTTACATTATTTTCCGACACTAAGATAAATGTCGAGACCTAATCTTTAGCAAGGACCAATCTACACAACGTTGCCAACTTCATAATTTAACGACACAAGGCTAGATGTCGGGTTCTAATCTCAAGGTAGAACCAATCTTCACGACGTTGCCTACTTCACCATTTTACGACACAAGGCTAGATGTCGAGTTCTAATCGAAAGCTAGAACCAATCTTCACGACTCTTCACTTTGAAGCTAAGTGAGAACTTCACACAACACAACTACTAATCACTTTTAAGTTTAGTGAGAACTCACAAGACACAACCACATCACATTATAGTTTAGTGAGAACTCCTAATCAAATCTATTACAACTCAACTAGACTTATCCAAGTACACACATGTAGCTTGGATTTACACAACACAAATCCAAGCAAACACATATGCAATGGATGTACACAACAAATCCAAGTATCCACAAATAACTTGGATGAACACAACTAGTCTAAGTATTCATAAATACATTGGATTGACCAAAAACAAAAAAGGTATCATGATGAATATGACTAGCTCATAGATTCATCTTTATCACAACACTAGTGAGTGAGTGATCTTCTCATTGGACAAGGTAAAGGAGGGGATCAAGAGGATAATCATATGTAAACATCCTTAACAATTTAAGTGATCATTTACTAATGATTATGCTATAGAAAATAGAAAGAGGGATGAGAAAAACGTCCAAGAGGCTTACTGGAAAATGAGATTTGACCCACTATTTAAAGGAGACAAAGTATAACGGATCTATAACGGCTAGCTGTGCACGGTACTTTATCTCACCCCGCGGTACCTTATCGCTAAGGAACCGCGTAGGTACTTAAGGTACCGCCACTAGACTCCGCTCCGTTTTTTGTCTTTTAGTGGGGTAGGAATATCTGAGGTATTTGAAACCTTCAAAGGATATTCTAACAGCATTTGGAATATGCTATTTTCAAATTTTCATTTTCCATTTTAATAAAACATTTTCTAAAAAAGAAAGTTTATTAAAAAGTCTTTTGTCATATTAACAAAAGTGAGTTTTAAGGATAATCATTTTGATGATCACTAAGTATGATTAAGAAAGGTTAGTGATATGATTATTACCTTGATGATAGTGTTAGTTAAATAATTCATTTTGTGTTTTACACTAAATGTGTTGTATGGGTTGTTGTGATCAAAACTAAGAAAGATTAGTTAACACTAATAATGTTTTTAGGCATCACTTGCATTAACAGGTTTGTTGAACCTTTTCACCTTCAAGTGACTTAAAAGCATTGAACTGAAGTCTGAGTGCCTGAATCTTGGTTTCTCTGGTTTCAGAGGGTCCTTCATGGCCAAGGATGAGGTCTGTCCACATTTGCTTGGCTGTGGGACACTGAATGACAGACTTCATGATGTGTTTGGGAAGACAGGATATGATGATGCTTTTGAGACGTTTATCTTGGTTTGCCAATTTTCTATCAGTTGGAGTCCATTGTTTGATAGGTTTGGGCAGAGGGTTTTCTTCAGTGGAGGTAAGCTCCATTGGAACATAAGGACCATTTTCTAAATTTACTAGAAGAAATGGTTCAAGTCCATCGAGATACACAAGGAATTGACTCTTCCAACTAGCAAAATCTTCTTCATCAAAGACTGGTACACTGGTGCCATGTCATCCGCCTCTTGAGACAAGAAGTTGGGGTAGATCATCGTCATTAGGAGGTGGAGGGGTGAGTCTTGGTGAAGATGGTGATGCATTGTTGTTGTTTCCAAAAGGTGATTGTGGTGGGTTAGAAGTTTCTAGCATGGTGGATCTTGATTATAAAACTGAGAACGATGTTTCTTGAAGGTTTTAATATCAAACACCGCTCTGATACCAATTGAAAGTCCCTAATCAATGCTAGAAACACTAAACTTAACTAATCAACTCAAGTTATTACTTTTCAAACGTAATCTTATTATTGTATAATAAAGAATTACAAGTGTTATGGATAACACCGATTGATGAAAATGTGTTGTGCACACTTTGAACAACTATAAACCCTAACTTATGAATACAGTCACAGCTGTTTGATTCAATAAGTTCTAAGCATTAATGGTGTGAATATTCTCAAAGTGTTTAACATTAATGCTGGGATACACATCCTATTTATAGTGATACGAGGTTGACCTAAGTACTAGTTGATGGTGACTACACAAGACATTCACTTTTCAGACATCTGTCACAAGATGCTCTTCTATTCTTGGTAGTCTGCCATAATGCTTTAAGGAAACAGATCTTGAAATAGTTTCCTTTTTCTTCATTATCTCGTACACACAAATGGCATGTCCAAAGTGTGCTGAGTGTTAACAGGGTATTTCCACCCCTGTTAACCCTCAACCCCTCAGAGTCCCTGATACATCTTGGCTGTTATCCATCACAGCCAATGAGTATGTCTTCAAGTAATCTTTGAATTCCTTGACAATGTCTCTGACATGGACTCCTTTGAGGTTGCTCACAGAGACTTGGATCTCTGTGAGTCTTGCGATACTTTCCCGTCTCCTAGGCACAGGCAATTGACTATCTAACAGCTTAATTTGTGTTTAAATCTATGATCAGGGAATCTAACAAACTTAGATTCCCAACATTGTGTGTGATGAGTTCTACTTTTGGATTACCGATGTTTGATTCCGGTATTTCCTTTATGGTCATGTAATGTTTAGACATTTATCCTTGTATGCTTTGATGACACGCCATAATCACGCGTGACATTCCATTTCTCCAAAATGGGGTGTTACAATTATGGTATCAGAGCCAAGGTTTCGACCTGTAGGCTCTCAAAACATGACCTGTGATTAGTGAGTAGTCACTATGGTCTTCCTAGAACTGACAGTCGGTTTTCATGCATTCATCATTTTCATGCATACATATATATGTCATTGTCGCAGGTTTATGACTAAGTAATGGTTGGTACAGGACTGGCCCTATTTAGTCGCATGTGTTTTATCGAAACTTTTAAATTTGGAACCGACCCACAGGCGTCCCCTCTCCATGTCTTTTGTTTTGGGTGAACTGACCATAGGCGTTCACTCTCGTGCATACAAAAGTTTTCATAAAACTGCATCATGCATTCATGTACTAGTTTTCCTACATAAAATTTTTCTCATGATTTATTGGTATAATTTTTTTTTCATGTATATATTTTATGTTTTGATCAGTTTAATCATGTATTTTATGTTATACTGTCAGATGATTATCACACGCGAGCAGGAACAACTCAATGCAGCAATCCAAGCTGTAATGCAAGCTTTGCTTCCTCAGCTGAGGAACAAAATCAGGGCTGAGGTTCAGGCTGCCAACAACCAGCAACAGCACCCAGTACCTCCTCCCCCTCCTCCAGCAACATTGGTCACATGGATGGAGAGATTCAACAAGCTCCGTCCTCGAGCTTTCGAGAGAACAGATAGCCCTAGTGAAGCTGAAAGCTGGTTGGCTCACATTGAGAAGATCTTCGATGCTATGGGCTGTGACCCCGTCTTCAAGTCAAGGTTGGCATGCTACTGGTTTGAAGGTGATCTGCTAAATTGGTGGATAGCACTGAAGCAGTCTGAGGGAGGTTATGATTGGGTGGCTGGTTTGACATGGGCTCAGTTCAGGGATAGGGTGATGGGAGCAGTTCTTTCCCAAGGCTGAGCAGGATAAGCTGAAGAGAGAGTACCATGGGATCCGACAGAGAGCTGGGGAGAATAGCAACGAGTTCATGCAGTGCTTTCTTCGCTTAGCTGGTTTCCTTTGTGCAACGGTAGGTACTCATGAAGAGCAGGCACACCACTTCAAGTGTTCTCTTCGTACATCGGTCGCAAACAACTTGGTATGTGCTACGTTCAACACGGTAACACAAGTGGCCGATGCAGCACGTACGCTGGAGATGCTGTAGGAGAGAGATGATTTCGGGGAAGCAGAGAGACCCGATAAGAGGTAAACGTTCATATTCAAGCGTTGACCAATCCGTATTCTTTCAGTATATGTCAATATTTCATCTCTGTAAATTGCATCTTCCAAGTAGAAGACTGGGGACCGGTCTCAGCCGGCTACTCAGCAGCAGCCTAATCAGCCCAAGGGAAACGGTCAGACTAACGACCGTTCTGCTACGGATAGGCGTGGCGGTAATGATAATTACCGTAACAACGCTGGACACTCCAACAGCAGCAGGTCCTTATACTTACGCATTTTCTTATGATTACATGTTATAATTCTTAATTCTGACACATTAGCAAATCTTCTACCAGGAATCATGGTAACGGTAGCGACCAGAACCAGAGAGGTTCACAGCCTAACCGTCCAACTATCACTGGTATTCAATCTTATGATTATCCGCATTGTCCTTTGATAACTGGATTTTACTTAGTTACAAAAGAGTTATCGTCCTATCTTTTCGAATTGATTACTAGTAGAAAGTGCAACTCAGTCGTTCTTGGTGGAAAATAAAAAGGTTGTCGTTGTCTATAACTAATTAAAAAGTAAATGCGAAACGTAATTAAAATAGGCTAAAAGCAAATCTGAAAAACTGTCACTTTTTCTCTCTAAAATTAGAAAAACACTTGGTAAAAACAGAGATTTCGGGAAGCGTGCAATTTTTGGAAATTAAAACGTAATGAATTTTAAACTTGAAACTTTGTAAAACGAAAAGCTTAAACCCATCGGAATGTAATCGGAATCCCGTCGGAATATTTCAATGGAAAGCCCATCGGAATCATTGCATCAGAATAAACACGTCGGAATGTCTCAAAGTGAATCCTATCGGAATGCTGCAAAATGGACCTCGTCGGAATCCGGATCGAAATAATGATCGGAATGATTGAGTCGGAATACACCCAATCGGAATGTATAAAAAGACAGCTATCGGAATATGGAAATTAGCTTCTATCGGAATATCAAACTACCACCTCCGTCGGAATCCCAATTGGAATCACAATCGGAATCCAGAAACCCTTTTCCGATCCAGTGATCGGAATGCTGGTCGGAATAATAAGGCCTAATCGGAATGTTGGTCGGAAAGTAAAACCCCTTTCCGATGGTGTGTATTTCGCAATAAGCCAAGTTAATAAGCTACTTTTAATAAGCTCAAACCAAGACTTAACCAATTTAATAATAAGACGAACTAATAAGCATAAAATAAGAACTTTCAAAACTTTAAATAAGCAAATTTTTTAAATCAAACCATAAAAAGATGAAACTTTTAAGAAAAATGAAAAGTAAATAAGCTAAATACAAATTAAGCCAATAAGCATGATAAGCTCAAATCTTAATCCGTATAAAACTTAGATATAAACCAAAAGATAAACTTTTTATCAATCAAACATTAAGATTAAAACAAAATCAAAGATGATTACGGATCAAATATGAGTAAAAATCAAGAAAGGTAGAATAAGATTAAAGATGAAAAGATTGAACTTGAACTTATAGATTAATGACTCCAAAATACAAGATCAAATCAAAGGTTAAACATGAAAGGAAAGAAAAGATGAAGTTTTAGTGTGAGAAAGTTAAACACTTTCTCTCTCTAAAAATAAAACTAGAAAAATGAAAAGTAACTAAAAACTAATTAACTAACACCCTCCTAATGTGTCATTAGGAGGGTATATATAGGAGGTGGGGAGCGCATGTGTTGCTTCCTTCTTTCTTTCCGTCTCGACTCGATTTAAATTCTTGTCTTTCTCGACGTCGTCTCGGGATTTGTCGATATAAATTGAACTTGTCTTATAACTTTCTTCTTCTATTAGACTTGAGTTCGTCGACTTAATTAAACTTCCGTCTTTAGACTTTTTCTTCGATAAATATTCAGAATAGGCCTTGGACTTCCGTTCTTTTTACACTCTTGATCTTTTGACTTTGTCTTTTCTCGTGTTCTTCGATAAAAGCCCGTGATAGCCCATGTTTTCTTCCTTTTCCATATTTTTGTCCTAAAACACAATAAAAACACAAACCACGCATAATTCTGACTTTTACGACATAAAATACACGTTTTGGTCTTGTTATTATTGGAAATAAGTGGTAAAAGGATAAGTGTTTTCACACTTATTAAATCCCCTACACTTGACCATTGCAATGCCCTCATGCAATGCATTATTTTCAAAGCACATATTACATTTCTCATCATAGATAACCCACCTTGGCTTTTATTAAATACTAAACTTTAAGGAAAGTAAAAAGATAGAAATCAAAGACTTACATTGGGGTTTTGGCTGTCATGAAGTTAGCAAACTAACACGAACTCTTGTGGCCCAATTATTTACTTAGACTCCCTTATTCCTAGGTGTATCTCTTTTATTTTAATATTGTCTTGAATGATCACGAGGATGCATTGTTTGACTTATTTCGATAGTTTATTTAGGCCGAAAATAAAGTGGGACGATTTAAACAATAGTTAGCTAAAGAAGAAAATCTTTTAAAACTACTTCTCGGGACCTCATAGAGTTCATATCTTGGCATAACTCGCTTCACGATTTGAGACCTTTCTCGGACCGATATTTGGCAGCGAATTCATACTTCGAATCTTGAGAGATGTTCTTGAAATTATGGTCTTCTCTTCATAATAGGAATTTCTTCACTTGAAGTTTTTGAGAGATTCTTCATATTTGGACAACGACTTCTTCATTTTTCTCCAATCTTTATTTTGGACTTTGATATACAACGATCCGCCTCCTTTTAGGACTTGGATCTATTTATCCTCATACCTTGTTAGGGCCTTTTGGGATAGACTTCTCCATGATCTTTAGGGGAGTATTTGCTTTTCGTCGTGTGTCTCGATCCTTCATATAGATTTTTGATAAATGATTCTTCACATCACTTGGGATCTTTAGAAACAAAATGTAGCCCTCATGTCTTGTTAGGACCTTTTCGGACTCGCCAATCTTCGCATCCTGCTTCAATAAGTTATGCCTTGGCTATGAACTCTAATTAATACCGAGCAACTTTTAAACGATCTTGTGCTAGAAGCTAAGTAACTATTCATATCGTACAACCTTATTTATTGCAATTAAATTTATTAGCAAGCGATGGGAGAAAAAGCTTATAATCAACTCACATAAATTTATGAAAGAATACCAAACTTATAATTGAATCTATCATCTCTCGTTCTCCACAATTTAAAATCTCAAGGAATGAGACTCGTGTATGCTTAGCCAATTAAATCAAAGTTTTGGGTTTTCAAGTCGTCTATAGGATCTTGCATCTTCTTAGACTCTTTCAAGTTTAGAATTCGCATTTTAAAGTTCCCTTGATAAACGAATTTCTAGGATCAATTATAGGAACTTGCGAAAAGTTCTTGTTCTTAACCCGTAAGAGTTAAGACTTTCGTGTTTTAAAGTTCCCTATATAAAAGTATAGCAAAACTTGACTTAAACACGTTAAGGATACTAGCTAGAGTAAACTTGGATAAGTAAACTCGGTTTGAGTCAAAAGATTCACGACTTTGAAAAATTTAAAACCACTTTATTAACAATTTTATTCTAGCAAAGAAAGTAAATAACGATAGCAAAGGAAAATACTACTATACAACTAGGCCAAAATAGATTAAAATTTTTGAAAAATGTCGAAAAATTAAATTTTCCGGTTAAAATGAGGACAAATTCATGGAAAAACCCACTTACTTCGATAGAAGTCCCCCCTACACTTGATATAAACATTGTCATCAATGTTTAAGCATGTGGGAGTAAACTCCTCTACACTTAGGACATTGTGCACTTTGTTTAAATCTTGCTAAGGGAAGGACAACTATAGTGATTTCAATGTGAACATATAAGATATGAAATATTGAATCATGACAGTTTAGGATAGAACCGGGAAGACGGGTACACGGGATCACGATTCGTCAAAAGTCATCGAGAATGGATCTTTGAAGCTTTAATCCCTGCAAATCATAAGAAACAAGGCAACAAACACATACGGGGCTCCCCCTACACTTATTATGAAAACGGTAAAGGATAGATCAACGGGTTGCCTCCCGAGAAGCGCTTGTTTTTTATAACCGAGTCACGAGCCTGACTCGACCTAGAACTATTTCAAGGGAAACGTGGTGAGGGATGGAATCATCTCATTAGATATGTCCACACCAAAGTACAGCTTCACACGCTGGCCATTCACTTTAAAATTAGGCCCATTTAGTTGAGAAAGCTCAATGGTGCCATAGGGGAAGACTTTAGCGACGGTGAATGGACCAGACCAACGGCTCTTCAGCTTGCCCTAGAAGATCTTCAACCGAGAGTTAAAGAGTAAAACTTGATCACCAACGTGGAACTCTCGGTTCTTAATCCTAGCATCATGGATGATCTTGGTTTTATCCTTGTAGATCAATGAATTCTCATAACCTTCATCCTCAGTTCATTTAGCTCGTTGAGTTGAATCTTTCGAAGATCACCGGCTTTGTTGATGTCAACATTGGCCCACTTCAAGGCCCAGTACGCCTTATGTTCCAGCTCAATAGGGAGGTGGCATGCTTTCCAGTACACAAGACGATATGGAGTGCAACCAATCGGCGTCTTATATGCGGTACGGAAAGCCCATAAAGCATCGTCTAACTTATCGGCCCGCGAGGCACGATGCTCTCCTACAGTACGCTCAATAATTCGCTTCAATCCACGGTTAGATATCTCGGCTTGACCATTTGTTTGAGGATGATAAGCGGTGGAAAGACGGTGATTGACATCGTACTTAGCCATGACTCGAGCAAATTGATCATTGCAAAAATGAGTCCCACGGTCACTGATAATAGCACGAGGAACACCGAATCGAGCAAAAAGTTGCTTTAGAAAGTTCACAACCACCCTCGCATCATTCGTGGGGAGAGCCTTTGCTTCAACCCATTTAGAGACGTAGTCAACGGCTACGAGGATGTACTTGTTCCCTTTAGATGATGGAAATGGCCCCATAAAGTCGATACCCCATACGTCAAATATTTCACATTCTTGTATGAAATTTTGAGGCATCTCATCTTTATGTGTGATCTTGCCTTGGCTTTCGCAAGCATCACAATGTTTAAACATTTCATGAGCGTCATGATAAATGGTGGGCCAATAAAATCCAGAGTCGAAAACTTTCTTCGTGGTGTAGTTGGGACCAAAGTGACCACCGGTGGGTCCTTTATGGCAAGCTTCAAGGATTAATAAAGTTGCCGGCCCATCAACACACCGACGAATGAAAAGATCCGCATATTTTTTGAAAAGGTAAGGGTCATCCCAGAAATAGTGTTCAATGTTTTAAAGAACTTTTTCTTTTGTTGGGACGTTAACCCTTCCTTGAGAATTCCACCCGCTAAGTAGTTTGCAATGTCCGCAAACCACGGGGTGTCATCAAGATTGGAATTGATAGACATTAAGGCCTCAAGGGGAAAAGAGTCATTGATCTCTTGATTCGGATGATCCCCTTGATAAGGATCCTCAAGTCTACTTAGATGATCCACGGCTAGATTTTCGGCTCCCTTCTTGTCACGAAATACAATTTTGAATTCTTGAAGGAGCAAAACCCAACGAAGAAGTCTTAGCTTAGAATCTTGTTTAGTTAATAAGTACTTCAACGCGGAATGATCGGTGTACACGATTGTGGTGGAAAGAACAAGATAGGGGCGAAACTTCTCAAAAGCATACACTACAGCTAAAAGCTCTTTTTCGGTAGTGGTATAATGCAATTGAGCCCCCGTCATTTTCTTGCTAGCGTAATGGATTGGTTGGAAGTGTTTGTTCACTCTTTGGCCCAAAACCACTCCAATAGCAAAATCGATAGCATCACACATTAATTCAAAAGGTAGCTCCCAATTAGTGGTAACCAAGACCGGTGCCTTAGTTAGCTTGTCCTTAAGAAGATTGAAGGATTCAATACACTCTTTAGAAAAGATAAAGGGAGTATCTTTTTTCCAAGAGGTGGGTCATCGGGTGAGAGATTTTAGAAAAATCTTGAATGAATGGACGATAGAAGCCCGTATGACCAAGGAAACTTCTCACACCCTTCACGGTTGAAGGTGGAGGTAATTTGGCTATGACATCAACTTTAGCACGGTCTACTTCAAGACCGGCTTTTGAGATTTTATGTCCAAGAACAATGCCTTCTTTTACCATGAAATGACATTTTTCCCAATTTAGAACAAGGCGAGTGTCTTCACATCGCTTAAGCATGCGTTCCAAATTGGCAAGGCAAAAAGAGAAAGAATCACCATAGACCGAGAAATCATCCATGAAGACTTCCATAGTTTCTTCAACCATGTCATGGAAGATAGCCATCATACACCTTTGGAAAGTCCCAGGAGCATTGCATAAGCCGAAAGGCATTCTTTTGTAATCAAATGTTCCATAAGGACAAGTGAATGTGGTTTTCTCTTGGTCTTTAGGATCGATGGGAATTTGAAAATACCCGGAAAAGCCCTCTAAGAAGCAATAATAGTCATTACCCGCTAAACGATCGAGCATTTGATCCATGAAAGGGAGAGGAAAATGATCCTTGCGGGTGGCATCATTGAGCTTGCGATAGTCTATGCAAACTCTTCACCCTGTAACGAGACGAGTAGGAATCAACTCGTTGTTTTCATTGGGCACAACGGTGATTCCGCCTTTCTTAGGCACACAATGGACCGGACTAACCCATGGTGAATCCGAGATAGGGTAGATCATTCCCGCATCAAGAATTTTGATAACCTCTTTTTTGATAACGTCATGGATCTTGGGATTCACCCTTCTTTGGTTTTGAATAGTGGGTTTAAAGTCGTCCTCCATGAGAATTTTATGTGTGCAAAAGCGATGATCAATTCCACGAATATCGGAGATATTCCAAGCAATCTCTTTCTTATGATTTTTTAGTATGTCGATAAGTCGAGATTTTTCTTCTTCTTTCAAGTCCTTAGCGATGATGACGGGTAACTTCTTATTTTCTTCAAGGAAAACGTACTCGAGATGAGACAGTAGGTCCTTAAGCTCTAAATCTGGAGGATTTTCGATGGAAGGCGTAGTCAAATTCGGATCATCGATAGAGATTTCCTTAAGAGAAGGTGGAGAAATATGGTCCTCATTGAAAAGTTTCTCAATGGTACGAATGTACTCTTCCCAATCGGTGGGAGAATCGTCATATTGTAAGTCCACATCCCCTAAAGTTGCTTCAAATTCTTTCAAAAGGTAATCACTTTCTCCAAATGGAGTCAATGATGGAGCAATAGAGGCAACGGTCTCAACAATGGGTAGAGAAGAAGAACCACTTTTACAAGCGTCTTTGAAATGCTCTTCACAAGCCTTATCAAGAACGTCAATGAAATTAACGCTCTCGTTTTCATAAGGTTTCTTAGAAAGTTTACCCATGTTGAAGATGATTTTATCGTTACCAACTCTCATGATTAATTCGCTCGCAGCTACATCAATGAGAGTGCGACCGGTCCTCAAGAATGGACGTCCAACGATTAATGGAACACGGGGATCCATCTCGTAGTCAACGACAACAAAATCTGCTGAAAAGGTGAATTTGTCGACACCGACGAAGACATCTTCGGCTATCCCCACCGGATAAGCAACCGTACGGTTAGCTAATTCCAATGTCATTCGTGTGGGGACTAGCTCGGGTAGAGATAATTGATTCCAAACACTTAATGGCATTAAGTTTATACTAGCACCTAGATCGGCTAGGGCCATACAATTCTTTACCCCGGGGAAGTTGCAAGGAATGAGAAAACGAACCGGATCACCAAGTTTCGTTGGTAATTTCCTTAAGAGCACTGTAGAGCAATTCTCATTAAGTTGGGTCTAAGCGATATCAAGGAGTTTCTCCTTATCACTAAGAAGATCTTTAAACATTTTAGCATATTTCAGCATGTGAGCGAGAGCCTCGGCAAAGGAGATGTTGAAATTCAGTTGTTTAAACATTTTAAGAAAGTTAGAAACATGAATATCATCCTTGTTCTTCAACTTCTCTTTCCTCAACCTTGAGGGATAAGGTATATTAGGTTGAGATGAAGGCTTTGGAATGGAATTCTCACTCGCATCCTTGGGTGGTGGAGAGGTGGAAGTAGAAGGTGGAGGAATTGGTGAAATAGAAGGTGGAGGAATTGGATAAATAGACTCGTTTTCCTTTGTCACAATCACCGGTGTAGGTGTAGGAATCTCGGGTTCCTTTAAACCTTTTCCACTGCGAGTGGTGATTGCTTTCATTTCCCCTCTTGGATTAGCAACGGTGTTACTCGGAAGAGAAGCCGAACCATAGGCTTGATTACTTTGGAAGAAACTAGCCATCATATCCCTTATGTCATTCGTTTGACTGCTCAAAGAGTTTCGTATATCGGTCGAAGATCATTCCCTTGTTTCGCCATATCTCCTTTCAAGTTGATTATTTGTCGCTGAAGATTCTGCACTATCGAATCATTAGTCCTCATGTATGTGTCAACCTCTTGATTAAATGCGGTGGGTTAGGTGGGAGGAAGAGCATGGTAGGCAGGTGGTTGATAAGCGGGTGATTGGTGAACTTGATTTTTCCTTGAGGTGGATATGGGTTTCTTTGGGTTTGATATTGATTTGCAGATCGAGGTTGGTTTTGATTGTTGCGATTGAGGTTGTTTTGGTTTTGAGGGGGGAAACCGGGTGGTGAAAGGAAATTGTTTGAACGATAACTGAGCAAATTGCGGTCACCTTGAGGGCGTGCTTGATAGCCTCCCGTTGAAAAGTTACCGTTGACGGCGTACACATTTCCGGATTGTCAAGAGTCGAAGGACAATCGGTGTATGAATGAGAACCCCCTCATATTTCACATGACTGACTCATAGCATTAACTTGTGCATTGATGGCATTGGTATTGTTAGCGATTTGTAGAGCAATTGTTTCAACAAGCGAAGTAAGCTTATCAATTCTCTTGTCGCTCTCACTAGTACTAGCACTAGCCACATTAGTCCGAACACTCTTAGTTTGCACTCTAGACTTATTCTCAATAATATCCCATGCGGCATTAGAAGATTTAACCAAAATATTACCCCCCGAGGCACTATTTAGTGAATCTTGGTCATTCATTCTTAAACCGTTGTAAAAAGTATTAATTTGATGTACTTTGTGAAACCATGTTGTGGACACTTTCTTAAAAGTTCCTTAAAACGGTCCCAAGATTCACTAAATGTCTCACCGTA
This sequence comes from Glebionis coronaria, assembly GCA_025667525.1. Lineage (NCBI taxonomy): Eukaryota > Viridiplantae > Streptophyta > Magnoliopsida > Asterales > Asteraceae > Glebionis > Glebionis coronaria. The sequence continues at coordinate 398,819,282 of CM046882.1, forward strand.
CTTTTGTTCAAAGTTAATGATTTCATTCCGCAAAGCGGTAGTACGTGAGGGTGGGAAAAAGTAGTTGATGAATTTAGTTTCAAAATCCGACCATGTAAGAATACTTTGTGGCGGTTCCTTATCAAGCCAATGTCAGGCTTGTCCCTCTAAGGAGAAAGGAAAAAGTTGAAAGGGAATCACCTCTTGTGAAACCCCATTATACTTAACCGTATTAGTAAGTTGAAGGAACCTTTTTATATGGTCATGAGGATCATCAAGTGTACTCCCCAGGAATGGTTGAGCAGAGACCATTATGAAGCCGGATTTGAGCTCAAAATTGTTGCCTCCAATCTCGGGTATGACGGTGTTGCCCTCTACTTGCGATTGCAAAAGCTCGATCATTGGTCGATTGTCCATGGTGACAATAGGTGGAGTAATTACTTCGGCTTGAGTTTCTTTCGTCTTACGAGCACGGGTACACATACACACCTACAAAAGGAAAAGAAAAATAGACAAGAAATATTTTTGGTTTTTTTATGTTTTTCTATTTTTTGAATTTTTGAAAATTTTTAATTTTTATGGATTTTTGAAAATTTTTAATTTTTATGGATTTTTGAAAATTTTTAAGAAAGAAAAATAACGTTCAAAAATGAACGGATCCCAAAATCCAATGGGTCTCTCACTAAAAACCGTTAATCTTAACGAAAAGAGCCGGCAGCGGCGCCATTTGATAACTGGATTTTACTTAGTTATAAAAGAGTTATCCTCCGATCATTTCGAATTGATTACTAGTAGAAAGTGCGACTCAGTCGTTCTTGGTGGAAAATAAAAAGGTTGTCGTTGTCTATAACTAATTAAAAAGTAAATGCGAAACGTAATTAAAATAGGCTAAAAGCAAATCTAGAAAAACTGTCACTTTTTCTCTCTAAAATTAGAAAAACACTTGGTAAAAACAGAGATTTCGGGAAGCGTGCACTTTTTAGAAATTAAAACGTAATGAATTTAAAACTTGAAACTTTGTATAACGAAAAGCTTAAACCGATCGGAATGTAATCGGAATCCCGTCGGAATATTTCAAAGGAAAGACCATCGGAATCATTGCATCGGAATAAACACGTCGGAATGTCTCAAAGTGAATCCTATCGGAATGCTGCAAAATGGACCTCCTCGGAATCCGGATCGGAATAATGATCAGAATGATTGAGTCGGAATACACCCAATCGGAATGTATAAAAAGACAGCTATTAGAATATGGAAATTAGCTTCTATCGGATTATCAAACTACCACCTCCGTCGGAATCACAATCGGAATCCATAAACCCTTTTTCGATCTAGTGATCGGAATGCTGGTCGGAATAATAAGGCATAATCGGAATGTTGGTCGGAAAGTAAAACCCCTTTCCGATGGTGTGTATTTCGCAATAAGCCAAGTTAATAAGCTACTTTTAATAAGCTCAAACCAAGACTTAACCAAATTAATAATAAGACGAACTAATAAGCATAAAGTAAGAACTTTCAAAACATTAAATAAGAAACTTTTTAAAATCAAACCATAAAAAGATGAAACTTTTAAGAAAAATGAAAAGTAAATAAGCTAAATACAAAATAAGCCAATAAGCATGATAAGCTCTAAGCTTAATCCGTATAAAACTTAGATATAAACCAATAGATAAACTTTTTATCAATCAAACATCATGATTAAAACAAAATCAAAGATGATTACGGATCAAATATGAGTAAAAATCAAGAAAGGTAGAATAAGATTAAAGATGAAAAGATTAAACTTGAACTTATAGATTAATGACTCCAAAATACAAGATCAAATCAAAGCTTAAACATAAAAGGAAAGAAAAGATGAAGATTTAGTGAGAGAAAGTTAAACACTTTCTCTCTCTAAAAATAAAACTAGAAAAATGAAAAGTGACTAAAAACTAATTAACTAACACCCTCCTAATGTGTCATTAGGAGGGTATATATAGGAGGTGGGGAGTGGATGTGTTGCTTCCTTCTTTCTTTCCGTCTCGACTCGATTTAAATTCTTTTTCTTTCTCGACGTCGTCTCGGGATTTGTCGATATAAATTGAACTTGTCTTATAATTTTCTTCTTCTATTAGACTTGAGTTCGTCGACTTCATTAAACTTCCGTCTTTAGACTTTTTCTTCGATAAATCTTCAGAATAGGCCTTGGACTTCCATTCTTTTTACACTCTTGATCTTTTGACTTCGCCTTTTCTCTTTTCTTCGATAAAAGCCCTTGATAGCCCATGTTTTCTCCCTTTTCCATATTTTTGTCCTGAAACACAATAAAAACACAAACCACGCATAATTCCGACTTTTACGACATAAAATACACATTTTGGCCTTGTTATTATTGGAAATAAGTGGTAAAAGGATAAGTGTTTTCACACTTATTATCCTTTGTACCCTATTATCATGTCTCATGTATAATGTTTTTATCAGGTTCTCAGCCAGTCAGGTCACCTGCTGGAGGATATACTCATCCTCTTTGCTCTACTTGCCACCGTAGGCACCCAGGGCCATGTCGCCGTGACAGTGACGCATGCTTTAAGTGTGGTCTTCCTGGCCATCGCATGAAGGACTACCGCAAGGGCGAGATGGAGAGCACATCGGGACATGCTGATACCAAGCCGCCTCCTACTACTGGGCGCGTTTACACGACATCTCGCGATCAGGCCAACAAGTCTACAAGTACCATCACTAGAATCTTGTATATGTATGGTCAAGATGCATGTGTTCTGTTTGATGTTCTGTTTGATACGGGTGCTACTCACGCGGTCATTTCTACTGCTTATGCCAAGAATGTTAGGATACTCCCCATGCCACTAGAGAATAGACTCAGTATCTCCACGCCTTTGAGAGACTCTGTACTTATAACCCATGTGTACAAGAGCCTTCCCCTAGAGTTTGACGACAAGGTTCGTCCTGTTGACACACTTCCGCTGGACATGAATGATTTTGACATGATTTTGGGCATGGATTGGCTATCCAACCATCATGCTACCATAGACTGCCATTCATATCGAGTCATTTCCGGTGATGTTAATGCGCCAGAGTACATTCATAACGGGTTCATACCCGGAAGGTCTATACAAATCATATCAACCATGCAAGTACGTGCACTACTTTCACATGGTTTCGAGGGTTATCTAGCTACTGTTCTTGACATGGATGCTGAATCCCCATCAATTCAGGATCAGACGTGAAGTGGAATTTAATATCAAGCTCATCCTAGGAGCTGAGCCGATTTCCAAGGCTCCTTATCCCATGGCTCTCATAGAGTTAAAGGAGCTGAAGGATCAACTGCAACAACTTCTGGAACGAGGTTTCATTCGACCGAGCGCATCTCCATGGGGCGCACCGGTCTTATTTGTTAAGAAGAAGGACGGCAGTATGCGCCTTTGCATAGATTATCGCGAGCTTAACAAGATTACCATCAGGAATAGGTATCCACTGCCACGTATAGACGATCTGTTTGACCAACTCCAAGGGGCCAAACATTTCTCCAAGATTGATCTAAGGTCAGGCTATCATCAGCTACGGGTTAAGGAGCATGACATCGCCAAGACTGCTTTCCGTACACGCTATGGCCACTACGAATTTGTAGTCATGCCATTCGGCCTTACCAATGCTCCAGCAGTGTTCATGGATTTGATGAACAGAATCTTCCATGAATTTCTGGACAAGTTTGTCATTGTCTTCATCGATGACATCCTAATTTTCTCTAAGTCCAAGAAGGAACACGAAGACCATCTTCGTACAGTACTACAGATTCTTCGCCAGAAGTAGCTGTATGCTAAATTCTCCAAGTGTGAGTTCTGGTTAGACAAGGTGGCAATCTTAGGTCACATTGTATCAGCGGAAGGAATCACTATGGATCTAGCGAAGGTTGAGGCTATTACTAAGTGGCTGAGGCCGACATCAGCGACTGAAGTCCGCAGTTTCCTAGGCTTAGCTGGCTATTACCGTAGGTTCGTGGAGAACTTATCCCGCCTAGCACTACCATTGACCAAACTGATGCGGAAAAGGGAGAAATTCGTCTAGACTGAAGAACGAGAGAAGAGCTTTGAAGACCTGAAGCAGAAGTTAGTATCTGCACCTATTCTTACTCTCCCATCTGGTACGGGTGGATTTCAAATCTATAGTGATGCATCGGGGAAGGGACTTGGATGTGTTCTCATGCAACATGGGAAAGTGATTGCGTAAGCTTCAAGGCAGCTTAAACCTTGTGAGGAAAACTACCCTGCGCATGACCTGGAACTTGCAGCAGTCGTTTTTGCATTGAAGATATGGAGGTACTACTTATATGGAGAATCATGTGACATTTTTACGGACCACAAGAGCTTGAAGTATATCTTCACTCAGCGTAAATTGAACATGAGACAGAGGAGATGGTTAGAGTTGTTGAAGGATTACGACATTAATCTGTAGTATCATCACGGCAAGGTGAATGTAATGGCAGATGCACTTAGCAGAAAGTCTGGAATGATAAACGGCATTAAAATTGAGGAGGAAATCATAAGAGACATGGAGCGACTAGACATACAGATCATGGTACGTGGACAACCGGTTACTGGGCTAATCTTAGAGTAGAACCCGAGTTACTCTCTAAGATCAATGAAGCTCATAAAGATGATGGAGAAATCTGGGGGATAATTCAGAATTTGGAGAAGCAGACAGAGTTCATAGTAGATGCAGATGGTATCTTATGGCAAGGCACGAGACTTTGTGTTCCTGATGATCAAGAACTCCGGGAAGCCTTGTCAGCTGAGGCTCATAGCTCCCCATTCTCTATACATCCTTGTTCGACCAAGAGGTACCATGACATCAAGCAGTACTTTTGGTGGAGTGGTATGAAACAGGATGTTGCCACTTACGTCTCCAAATGTCTTACCTGCAAGCAGGGTAAGATCGAGCATCAGCGATCTGGAGGTCTTCTTCAACCGTTAGATATGCTAGAGTGGAAGTGGGACAAAATCACCATGGATTTTGTTACTGGTCTTCCGCCAACCAAGAGGAAGCACGATGCTATTTGGGTGATCGTTGATCGACTTACCAAATTAGCTCATTTCTTACCGATCCGCAAGGAAGATTCGGTCAGTAAACTCGCCGATACTTTTAGAAGGGAGATCATGAGACTCCACGGTGCTCCATCCAGCATCGTCTCAGACAGAGATCCTCGATTCACTTCGCGATTCTGGAGAAGTCTGCAGAAAGCTTGGGGTACACAACTTAAGCTTAGCACGGCTTTTCATCCTCAAAAAGAAGGGCAGTCAGAGCGAACGATTCAGAAATTAGAAGACATGTTGAGGTCATGTGCGTTGGAATGGACGGGTGATTGGGACAATTATATCTGTTTGGTGGAGTTTGCATACAACAACAGTTGGCACGCAAGTATCAAGTGTGATCCTTTCGAGATGTTGTATGGCAGGAAGTGTCGCGCCCCAATCTGCTGGGATGAAGTTGGCGAGCGAACACTTGAAGGGCCAGAAATCATAGAGCTGACTATTGAGAAGGTCGCAGTAGCTAAGCAGAAAATGCAAGAAGCACGGTCACGTTAGAAGAGCTACGCAGACAAGCATCGTAGGGACTTACATTAATGTAGGAGATCACGTTTTCCTTAAGGTTTCGCTGGCACGTGTTGTTAGACGTTTTGGAGTTAAAGGGAAGCCCTGTCCTCGATTCATCGGACCGTTTGATATCATTGAACGAGTCGGTGAAGTATCTTACCATTGAGCGTTACCTCCGCAGCTTTCTCATGTACACAATGTGTTTCATGTGTCCTTACTCAGAGGGTACCAGTATCATCCCCTTCACATGGTTCAGTATCCACTGGAACAGATTCGTGAAGATCTCACTTTCATAGAAGAACCCGAACGAGTTCTTGACAGACAAGAACGAGTCATGAGAAAGAAGACGATTCCATTCGTCAAAATCCTTTGGAGGGATCATACCGAGCGGGAAGACACTTGGGAAAAAGAGGAGTCTATCCGGGCTTCTTACCCTCATTTCATATTTTGAATTCGGGTATGTTCTTCTTTTCCAGTTTACTTTATCTATAATTCGGGGACAAATTATTCTTTTTAGGGGGGAAGACTTGTAAAACGCGCATGCTTTTACCATGAATAGTACCCTTACGATAGTACGTACATGATTAGAACTTTCCTTTTATAGCACATTTACGTTTCATGAACAAGAATTACAAGTATTACGTACGTGTTATAACACGATAAGTATTTATTACGTATTAACACACGATAATTATTCAATAATAATTATAATCACGAACATACGAACATGAAATCACGAACATAAATTAATCACGAGCTAATAATACGTCTGTATGTATATTTATTACGAGCACGAATAAATATATTAAGTCACGAACGATTACTAATAAAATCACGTAAAATACGAACATGAGAACACAATTATATTTTAGACACGAGAAAGGTTCGGGTTGCCCTTATGTGGGCCCCTAACCGCGGCTACAACAAGAAACATGGGCCAAGCCCATGTAAAATTTACTAACTAGGGAAAAAGGGAAAAACATGTTTCATTAATCACAAAAATTTAGAAAACAAGAAAACCCTAGTTCTTCTTCCGGTTCCCTTTTGGCCGCCGGGTTTAAGAACACTAAAGGGGTGTTTCGGTTTCATTTTGGTCTTTGATTTGTTGCAAGGATCGTTAGTGTGTTCATCCTCTTGATTTCACGTGATCGGTATAAACCCTAACTCTTTTATTTTATGTTTTGATTTCTTTAATCACATAAAATCATGTTATTAATCATGGGGTTTAATCAATTTAGGGTTTAGGGGTGTTTTTTGTTTGGCTGACGCCTAACTGAGCCCAAGGGGGGTCTCGGCTTGGCTTAAACTCACACCACCGAGACCTTAAGGTCTCGGTTTGGTGATGGTGGTGTCACGGCAGCAGCAAGGGCAAGAAACCCCGACCTAGGTTGGGGTATGGTGGTGATTTTGGGTCAGGTTCATGGGTTAAAACACGGGTCCGGTTCGCACATGTTAGATTTAAAACACGGTCCGGTTCATGAGTTATTTTTCAAGGTTTAATATTTTTTTACAAGTTATATTTTTTACAAGACTTAAATTAAATTAATTAAAAGCATGAACATGATTATTTAATTTACATGACTTAGGTTATTAATTTTATTATTAATACATGAATTTAAACCTAAGTATTTATCATTTAATTAGACTATATAATTAATTAATTATTAAAACCATGACTATAATTAATTAATTTACATGACTTAGGTTATATTATTAATAGATAGTAATACATGTTTTAACCTAAGTATTTTACCCTTATTTAATTAAAATCATGTTATATTTAATTAAATACTTTAACCTATGGTTTATTTAGTTCACTTGAAATAATTAATAAACTATACTATATAATTACATGACTTAGAATATTAATCAGTAAACACTTAAGCTTATATAATTAGCTTAATTATCCAGCTTATATCTAATTATGGAAACTTTCTATTTTTAGAAACTTATTTAATTAAGGCAGCTAATCTATTTATGGAAACTTTCTATTTTTAGAAACTTATCTATTTTAAGCAGTAATTCTAAATTTGGAAACTTTCTTTTTTTGGAAACTTTCTATTTTTGGAAACATTCTAGTTTTGGTAACTTTCTATTTTTGGAAACTTTTTATTTTAGGAAACCTGCTATTTTTAGAAAGTTACTTATTATTAAACAACAAGTATAATAATACATGAAATACAAGTAATACTTAATCAGAATAGACAGAATATATGATAAACACAGTATAAAGCTTAAATCAGTAAAACATAACATGAACATATAAAACAAGCTAAGACATGATATAAAACCAGTTACGTACTCAGTAATCAGATACTTATACACGTATGTATCTATGTAGCATTAGTGATACCGAAGTAGGACTCCCTTCCGTTCGTCTTCTTCGTTCACTGAACATAAGGTACGGATTCTCCGTCCTTTCAGTATGGACATTTTTTCCTTATTAGGATTTCCTGTATGCAACCAACTGTTTTCCCCAGTATATGTTTTATATGTTTTTGAATTGCTTATGTTTAATTAGAATACCTAAAGCCATATACATGCATGACCAGTTTCACCTAGTTATGGAGGTACCATAACCATAACACTGGAGGCATCGGTGTTATGACTTCACCACGGCGGAGTGATAGCTCGTGGCGTCCCTTTCAGCTTTTGGCCATTTATTATATTATCAGGTAGGGCGTATGGATGCATCCTAGTTTACATGTTTTCAACAGATTATTCAGTGTGAATGTGGTGTGTGCCTTGCATCCTTCACAAGGAGCTGATCCCTCCTACCCAAAACCAGTATATTAAACTAGAGGCAGCCCCTCTAATTTTCATGACGAGGTCATCCCTCCAAGTATTCATGCACTTTGATATTTCATGACCTATATTGGCTAATGGTAAAATATGTTAAACAATTTTTACAAGATAAACATAAGACTTTTCAAACTATAAAACCAGTTTTAATAAGATATAACCAGGTTGTCCAGGATTTAGTTTCTTCCGTTGTTTCATGTTTATATGCTTATACTATTCATGCTATTCTTGTATATCCATGCACTGAGCGTATTGCTCTGCCGTTTTCCTTTTCATGTTCCCAAAACGGCAGGTACTCAAGGACGCTCGTAGACTTTAAGCGTACGTGCATATGGATTGGAAGCTTCCTAGCCTTCTTTACTTTATGCATTTCTTTGTACTTTGATACTCATTTCCATGGACATTGTTTAGTCCTTTCATTTACAGTACTTATGTTTGTGTGTGATGAGTTCTACTTTTGGATTACCGATGTTTGATTCCGGTATTTCCTTTATGGTCATGTAATGTTTAGACATTAATCCTTGTATGCTTTGATGACACGCCATAATCACGCGTGACATTCCATTTATCCAAAGTGGGGTGTTACAATGCCACCCCTTGGTTTGCGGATATTGCAAACTATCTTGTGGGGGATGTGATTATAGAGGGTTTAACTTCCCAACAAAAGAAACAGTTTCACAAGGAAGCAAAATATTACTTTTGGGATGACCCTTACCTCTTTAGGCAATATGCGGACCAAATCATAAGACGTTGTGTAGATGGGCCCGAAGCATTTAAGATCTTAGAAGCTTGCCATAAAGGACCCACGGGGGGCCAGTTTGGGCCTAACTACACGACCAATAAAGTCTTTGATTCGGGTTACTATTGGCCTTCCATTTACAAAGATGCCCAAGAAATGGTGAAATTTTATGATGTTTGTCAAAGAAAAGGCAGAATTAATCAAAGAGATGAGATGCTACAAAATTTCATACAAGAATGTGAGATTTTTTATGTATGGGGTATAGATTTCATGGGACCCTTTCCATCATCAAAGGGCAATAAGTACATACTCGTAGCCGAGGACTATGTTTCTAAGTGGGTGTAGGCTAAAGCCTTGCCTACCAATGATGCTAGAGTTGTAGTCAAGTTCTTGAAGCAATTATTTGCTAGATTTGGTGTACCTCAGGCTATCATAAGTGATCGTGGGACTCATTTTTGTAATGATCAATTTACAAGAGTAATGAAGAAGTATGGTGTTAACCATAGACTTTCTACCGCATATCACCCTCAAACCAATGGGCAAACCGAGGTCACAAATCATGGTTTAAAGATAATTTTAGAGAGAATGGTGAAAGAGCATTGAGCTTCTTGGTTAGATAAGCTTGATGATTTAAGACACCAATTAGTTGTACTCTATTAGACAGGTCTATGGAAAAGCATGCCACCTCCCATTCGAGTTAGAACATAAGGCTTCATCGACTCTTAAATGGGCTAACTTTGATTTAAACCAAGCCGGTTCACATAGGAAAGACCAACTTAATGAGATGAATGAACTAAGAGCCAATGCCTATGAAAACTCATTTCTTTATAAGGAAAAGACTAAATAATTGCATGATGCTAAGATCAAAAACCGTGAGTTCTAAGTTGGAGAGCCGGTTCTCCTCTTAAACTCTAGGTAAAACTCTTTGCGGGCAAGCTTATGTCACGATGGTCCGGTCCATTCACTATTGCTCAAGTATTTCCATATGGGACTATTGAGTTGTCACAACCAAATGGCCCAAATTTCAAAGTGAATGGTCACCGTGTTAAGCATTACTTTAGGGAGGACATTTCGGTGGAAATGTTCCAAGAGATCCCCATTTTCCCCATGAATTAATTCATTGTAAGAAGAGTCGAGCTAGAGACTCCTTAAATTAAACTTGAATAACTTGGATTAGATCTTTTAGACTAGAGTGTGGTAGGATAGGAATAAAGGGTATATAGATGAGCATAAGTGTAGGGGGATGCCTCTCTTTTGTCTTCTTGATGTTTGTAGGGGTGCTCTTTCTCATTGCATGCATTGGAGCTTATGAAGGAGGCCCTTGTATTGGGTTCACTTCGTTACTATTGTGATTTTCAAACAACTTGTGCTTAAAATGAATTCACTATAGTACACATTTCCTTAGCTTGGGTTACGCAAAGTTATCAATGTCATAAATGTAGGGGAGTTTTCTCCAATACTCTTAAACATTGAGGATAATGTTTATCTCAAGTGTAGGGGGTCTTCTATCGAAGTGACCTTACCTAGAACTTTGTTATTAACTTCATGATAACTTGGAAATTAATTTTTCAAATTTTTTTCGAATTTTTGATCTACTTTGGCCACCAAAAATATGCATTCATAGTTTTTGCATTAATCATTTTTCATTTGCATAACACATTTCCATTGTATATATAATAAAGGATATGGTTTAACAAATTTAGACTTCTTTAACATATTAGGCCCACCATGAATACTTTGACTCAGCCCGAGTTTGCTTATCTAAGCATTCTCTAGCTAGTACCTGTTGATCCCAAACTTAGATCGAATTAGCTTGTGTAAACGAGATTAAATCAAGTTAAACACGTAGAGAAACTTTGTTGTGTATAAAACAATTTAAGTATTATGCGGAATTAATACTCAAACAAGAACACATAAACAATTGTTAAAACAAACTTTCACTTGATTGATTATAACAAACTTGCATACAATGAAAGTGTTAAACGTATGAAAACTTATATGAAAACAAAACCTAAAGGTCTTCTTTTATAGACATAAGAAGCCTTGTACATGAGTCTACGTATCAACTATTCTAGGTAAATATAAACATAGAAAATACATTGTTGATCATATCTTTACTACGTGTAGACTAAGTCTTCTATCAGTGCCTGAATTCAACCTATCAACGCTTGACACCTTCCTGTTAACGCTTGATCTGTCAACGTTTGTTTTCTTCTTATCAACGCTTGTTTTCTTCTTGTCAGCGTCCAAGTGTACTGGCTACATTTTATTCCCAACAATCCTCCCCTAAACTTGATATCTACTCTAGTAATCAAGTTTCTGAATAAAATTTAAGAACTAGGAGGAATCATACAAATCTTATCATATTGGTAATAAACATGCCTAATCAAATCTTTGGCCACGTCACTTGAATAGTCAATCTCCAGCTGTGTTGTCTTCATCTTGTCCAAAACTTCTTTGGACATGGGATACTCAGCATCTATAAGAAGATACTCAGAAAACTTTGTAGAACTCAAATAATACACACCAACAGCTGAATACAAACGCCATTGAAGTCCACTGATATCATCCTCAAGATCCTTCCAAACATGATCTTCTTCTTCTGGTGCACACATTCTCTTGAACATTGACCAAAGCTTTATTCCATTGACTGAAGTAGATGCTTCAGTCTCATACTTGGCTAGCAGTAACCTCCAAAGGTCTTCCAAGTCTTCCCTATCCATACTTGCAAAGAGAGACATAAGAGTAGTAAATGTGTGTACCTCTTTCCCATATCTGTCAATCATCCAAAACCCACTTGCATCTTCTTCATAGCTAATGATATGGTTTCTGGCATCAAGAGGTAACACTTGTACCATATCTGAAGCTTCCATGGGTGAGAGCTTAATGCTCCTTCTAAGAACAGCTTCACTGGGATTCAATTTATCCATATCTTTAGGGAACTCAAGTGGAACTCCCTTCTTCAAAGGCCTTGGAACAATCATTGCCTTTTGAATCTCCATCTCTTCTACAAGTTCTTCTCTCCTTTCAAATGAGAGAAGTCTGATAGTATTCATTTCATGCACTGTTGCCCAAATGGGATAAGCCTTATACTCCAATTCTTCAAAGGATAATCCTTGCAATTTCTTAAAGGTCCATCATGTTCCATGACATCTGAGTAACATGTAGTAAAGCTCCCTTCTATCTCTCTTCAGCAGTGAGAAAACATTGTTAGCCTTATGCTTCAGAATTACCTTGTAGTCTTTTTAAACTCTTAGAAGAATCTCCAATCCCCAAATTTGATCTAAAATAGTCATATCTGGATTCTCCATAACCTTATCTTCCCATGCATGGTACATCTGAGCAACTTCTGGCATATCATAATCTACTTGCAACTTTAACTCTCTAAGCTTCTCCCTTGCCAACTCATCACCATATTCAAGTATTTTTGGTTGTTCAATTATCATAACACTTGAATCTGAAATCCCTTCATCACTTCTTTCTTGTTCCTTAGAAGTAACAACAAATGGTGATTCACCAACCTTCTTCATTTCTTGTTCCACAAGTTGTGCAGCCAACTTTGAATCAAACTCTACTTGGGCTGCATCCTTTGGAACTTCTATTTCTACCATGATTCCTTAACCCTTATCTAATGGATCAATGATAGGTAAAGATGATGATGGTACCTATGAAGACACTTCCTTGATGATAGATGATGACTGGAATACATCAACCATATCTGTAGGTCTGTCAACGCTCAAATTATGTGTGTCAGCGCCCAACTTACTCTTGTCAGCGCTTGGTGTGTCAGCGTCCAAAGTTTGCTTGTCAACGCTCACCTTACTTGTCTCAGCGCCTCTTGTGAACTGCTCCATCATAGTTGTAAAGGACAAGTTCATGTTTGTAGGTGTAACCAATGATGTATCAAAACCTGGTTACTTCTTCAATTCAGTAAGGGCTTCAGCCACACCCAAAGATTCTCCATCATGTGAGCTTTTGTCACTCACATGGATCTGCTCATCCTCCCTTTTGGAAGAATCCTCCATACCACGCCTATTGTTAGCATCCTCCAAAATAACAATCCTCTCCCTCAATTGCTTGAGTTCAAGTCCTTGTGTACTGACTGTTTGTACCAGGTCTGCATTTTGCTTTTGCAAGCTAATGCAGACAGCCGTCAATTCCAACATGGTGTATGGTTCCAATTTGCCCTCCTCTAGAATAGGCATTTGACCTCCCAAAGTAGATTCATGGGGCATGGATGAGGTCTTAAAGATGTTAGGACTGGCTTGGCCTGCATCTAAGAGAGTACCAATAGTCCCAGCCTCATCCATAGCACCAACCACACTTGTGGTGGTGGTTCTCTCTGCAACATGGCTATGACCACTAGAGGAGAACACTCCAGTAGTCCTTGGGCGTTGTTGCAACCTATATTCAGGGGGTGTAGAAGATGATGTTGATTGGGTGGCAGTTTGAAGGTTAAGGGGTGTTTGGGTCTGTGAAGGAAAGGTGTCAACGTTTGGATTACTAGTGTCAACGCTAACATTTAACGTGTCAGCGTTGAAGGATTCTTGTTCAAGTTCCATGTGTTGAGGTGAAGGTAAAGGGTCTGGTATTGGGTCAAGTTGTGGTTGTGGGTCAAGTTGAGGTTGTGTTGCTGCAATAACAGCAAGCATAGCTTGGGTGAGGGGTAAGTCTCTGTGAGGGGGTGTGTTCATCTTACTAAAAATAGCTTTCTTTTGCATAGGGATCTCATAAAAATCATCATGATCCCTTGTGCTGTAATTTTGCTCATCAAAAACCATTTGTAAAAATCTGGGATAAGCCAAAGTCATCTTATTACCCTTGTTTTTACACATGCCATCAAAAACTAGTTTTGAAAAATCATACTTTTTCCCATTTGTAATGCACACAATTGCACTAGCAATTGATCTGTTAATTTCATTATGTGCAGTACATTTGGGACTCAAAAATTGAAGGATGACATGTATGAGGTACTTCCAGGCTGGGGGAAATTCTTGTTTATGATATTTATTTAAAGTACCCTCTTCAGGGGAAGGATACCCCAAAGCCCGAAGTCCTTGTTCTATCTCATTAATGGGGAGAGTGGTTATACCATCTGCATCATTAAGACGTAAAGCCTGGCGAACCAAGGCTTCAGTAACCACCCAAGTACGCCCATGAACAATAGCTGTTAATGTAGTCACATTATTAAGCGTTGAGGAACTAACAGTGTTCCAAAACTGTTTAATATGAGTGACAGAGATGAGAGGAGCATGAGAAAGTGCATACCTAAGTAGAGACGCATTCAAATACGCCACCATCTGAGTGTATTGTGGAAACAGAGCATCACCAGCCTCCAAATAAGCAATCATGTTGTGCTGACTTCTGAATCCCAATACCAAGTCACTTGGTTTTAACTTAGGCGCCGTAGATGTAGAAAGCTGTTTATGAAAGATTTTAAAATATGAATTATAGGAGAAAAGTTGTTAGACAAGAACATGAGAGTACCCTGGTTTAAAAATAGGAGCCAAATATATAGGAGTGACAGGCACATGTGATTGGTCAAAAATGAGGCAAGTATTTTCAAAATATAATGATGAAAATATTGAAAAGAAAATAAGTTATATTGTGCATTAATTAAAAGTTATCTACTCCCAAAATTACGGCCCCAATATTCGTCAAAAATAACAACTGGGTAGGACCCAATGAGTGTCAACGGTCAAAAATAACCCATCAACGCCAAACGGCTATATTCTTGTCAACGTTTGCAAAAGCCATGTCAACGTCTAAATTGGTCACAACAACGCTTGGAAAAATATTTGTCAGCGTCCAACAATAAAAGTAATAAAAATGAAAAAGGACCGTAACAAAGTAATTTATCCTAGTGAAGATAACCTGTAAACTGAAATTACTATAGGGCGACAAGCATTGTCCAATTATGCACACTTGCTTATGCAAGATAGACATAACAGTCCTCTAGTGTCCCTTGCTAACCAAAATTCTTAACAGTTAAGTTATCTCATAAAAATCCTTGTAACTCCCAGGTAAACCGAATATAAATCATACCCAAGTCTCCCAACAGACCACATCCAATTCTAGGCCAAAAAGGTCTTGGGAGCATGCATAGTATATCAACTTTGCATGCTATAGTGCCTCATGAGATAGAAAACTAACTCATACTCACCTGTGGACACAATCTAGAATTGTGAGAAGAGTATTTTAAGAATACCTAAAGAGTCCTAAAGCTTCCTAAAACCTCCCCTTAAACTGTGATACATAAGTTGCCAAATAATATGCATGGAAATAAAAATTTATGTCAAGATAGGAATATAAATATTCCAACCATCATCCATAAATTGAAACATGCTCCAATGATTCTCCAAGGATCCATAAGAAACTCTATATCCAATAGTACAATGCTAACAACGCCTGCACACTTAGATCAAAAACCACAAAACTAACATGTTGCTGACAACGTCACGATAACACTTATCAGTGTTAGACAAATAAAGTGGAAAATCTAACATCACAAATAGACCAATAATAATGCATATCCTGTACATACTTTTACAATAAGACCCCAAAACACATATTAAGTGAGATTGACCATTCCAATACTTGTTACTAAGTATTGAAATCTTCTAGTATCAAAAGGTTTAGTTAATAAACCAGACACATTTTCTTATGTGTCAACCCTATCTGGTTGTATTAAACCCTTTTCAAAACAATCTCTTATAAAATGATGTCTAATTTCTATGTTTTTTGTTTTAGAGTGATGTACAGGATTTTTAATAATGCATAAAGTACTGTTATTGTCTACAAAAATCTTGGTATGCATGAAAATATACCAATAATCCAACAACTGGTTTTGAATCCATAAGACGTTTCCGCAACAAACAGCTGCTGCCACATACTCTGCTTCAGTTGTAGAATTGGCCACCACTGTTTGTTTCTTGCATTGCCAAGATATCAACCTACTCCCGAGAAACTGACATCCACCAGTTGTGGATTTTCTATCAAACTTGTCACCACCATAATCACTGTCTGAATATGCAATAAGCTCCAATGGTGAATCTTTTGGATACCATAATCCCAGGTCTTGATAACATCTAAGGTACCTAAAGATTCTCTAGACAGCATGAAGATGACACTCTTTGGGAGTCACTTGATGGCGTGCACATGCACACACAGCAAACATAATGTCAGGTCTTGAGGCTGTGAGATACATCAATGAACCAATCATTGATCTATAGTGCATGACATTCACATCTTTTCCATCTCCAACTTTTCCCCAAGGGTGTTCTCTATCCATAGGAGTGCTAGCCCTTTTCTCATGTGGAGAAAAGCCAAACTTCTTCAAGATTTCTGCTACATATTTATCTTGAGAGATGAAGATACCATCTTATTTATGCTGAACTTGTAACCCTAGAAAGAAGTTCAGCTCCCCCATTGCACTCATCTTGAACTTGTCTGTCATAAGCTTGGAAAAATCTTCACTCGTCTTTGGACTTGATGAGCCAAAGATGATATCATCCACATAAACCTGAACAAGTAAGAAACCCTTACCAGTCTTCTTTGTAAATAAGGTCTGGTCTATGGTGCCCTTTTTGAATCCATTTTCTACCAGATAGGTGGACAATGTGCCATACCATGCTCTTGGGGCTTGATGAAGTACATACATAGCTTTCTTGACTCAATATACCTTGTCTGGATGCTCTGAATCTTCAAAACCACGAGGCTGCATTACATAAACCTCCTCTACAATTATGCCATAAAGAAAAGCACTCTTCACATCCATTTGATAGATAGTAAAGCCCATGCAGGAAGCATAGGCTAGAAATATCCTTATAGCCTCAATCCTTGCAACTGGTGCAAAGACCTCCTCATAGTCTATCCCTTCCTCTTGTGTATATCCTTTTTGGATTAAACACCTAGTTAACCCCAATTGGTTTTGTTATAAACTTTGAAATATAATTAAATCTGTTACAGGTCATAGAAATCCCATCTGAATTAGGGTTTTGATCTTGCTTAGGTCTCCATGTCAAGCTAGAAGAAGCTTTAGACCCTTTTCCCTTTGGTTGTAAATATTTACCATTATTTGGTCTGGCAACGTTTCTGTCAGCGTTTAATTTGGTCTTGTCAACGCTGAAATTACCCTTATCAGCGTTGAACCTAGGGTCATAGAAATTACCCTTATTAGCGTTGAACCTAGGGTTTGCTATAGGAACCCATTATCTATTAGACCATGTATTGGTCTTCTGAAAAGGTCTTTGTCCATAAGTATTAGACCCTTTAGTAAAGAATGGGGCTGGTCTAACAACTTGTGGACTTTGCTGAATAAAAGTTTTGGGTTTGACAATGTTTGACTTTTTGTCAGCGTTGACCTTTGAAGCGTTGACACACTTATAGGCTAAATGTGAAAAACTACCACAAGTATAACAGACTTTTCTAGACATAACTCTAGGTCTAGAAGAAAAGAAACCTGTTCCATCATCACTAATTTGGCTTTTTGGTGACCTAGTTTTTCTATACATTTATGCATATTTAATACTAGGTTTTCTGAAATTAGGGTTTTGCAATCCTATTAATGTTCATTTTTCCTCAACTCGACTCGAATTTGATATCCGGTTAATCGTAAAACTTGATTTGTTCTTGGTAACTATTTTTAGTATTTTTTAGACTAAATTCTATTTAATATTAAAAAAATTATTAAAACAATTTAAATAAAACTAATTTTAAAGTAAAACTTAAATCTGAATAGAAATTAAATTTTGAACTAAAATTTTTTAATACCTTTAAATGAAACTATTTTAAAAACTAATACTATATTGAAAATTAAAGTAATTAAAATAAAATATTTTTTTTATCTTTTATATATTTTTTTATAAAAACTGATTAAGGAAAAATGAAATAAAAACTTTTATATAAATCTAATTAAACTAAAAACTTGATTTAATCTATTTAATATAAACTGCCATTGATAAATAACCTATTTTAAATCAATGATGCAAAACAATACACAAATAAGGGTCTAGCACAGTTGGCTGAGTCGTTTGCTAACTGGACAGGAGGTCCAGGGTTCGATTCCCTGGAGGGAATATATTTTTGCTAAATTTTTTTTTTTTGGAACTTTTTATGATTTTTGGAATTTCAGAATAACAGACCAATGGGATCTGTTATGTATCAACAAATAAGCACAGATCAAAAACCAAAATAAGCCATTTCGCTATAACAAATAAGCAACTAAAAGTGAATAAGCTAATTAAGCAATTTAAACTATTAAGCTAAAATAAAAAGACTGAATAAGCTAAACAAACAAATCCTATTAGCAGATCTAATACTCAGATAACCAAAATAAGCAGATGAGATTAATAAACTGAATAAGCTACGAAAGTAACAGATAAGCCAATAAGCAGTTTTATTTAAATACACAAACAAAAGCAAATATTAACTACTATAACAAAAAAATGAAACGCAATTACCTATCAAATTAAGCAAATCCAAGCAAACAATCTAAATAAGCTTAAGCAGACCTAAACATAAGTAGATTCGAACGTCCCTAAACCAAACAGATCAAATAGTCCAAAACAAATAAGCAATTCTACTTAAGCCAATTTACCAAATAAGCAATTCTAAATAACCTGCTAAGACTCAAATCAAAGGAAGCAGTTAATAACCAACACAACTTCCCAAAACCAATCAAAGATTTAAACCGAATATAACAAGCAGACTACAAAAAAAAATAAAAACAGGAACTATTATTAAGCAGAAATAAACTAACGAAATTACCCAAACAAATAATTAGACAAGCAGATAAAATAAAAACACTAGCAGATATCCAAACCAAAACTCAAGAAGATTATATTAAACTAAATTTAACAAAAAATAATAAAAAGATACAAACATTATTGATGATAACCTTTGAGTAGAAGGTTGGCGCTGAGCCACCTTGTGAACCGAAACAAATCAACAAAACACCACTGTTTATCAACTCAAGAACACCATCATCATCAACATAAACAGTAACCAGTAATATATATTTTTTTATTTTTTTTATATATCTTTTCAGTGGGGAAAGAATACTACCTTTATAATTTATTTTAACAATTATTAAATCAAAATAAAATTATAATTAAATGCAAAAATAAGAACACGTAGCCAATAATTTTAACAGAAGTGAAATTTCATTAATATAAAAATTCAGTACAATGCTTGAAAATGGAAATTACATTAAAACCCTAATTCTAT
The DNA here is from genome assembly GCA_025667525.1 of Glebionis coronaria. Lineage (NCBI taxonomy): Eukaryota > Viridiplantae > Streptophyta > Magnoliopsida > Asterales > Asteraceae > Glebionis > Glebionis coronaria. Next base: position 398,838,617 of record CM046882.1, read on the forward strand.
TTTTGATAAAATAAAAATTAAAATAAAGAAAAGGCACCCCTAAAAATTATAGATATGATGGGTTTTTATAGGAGAAACCCCAAGAAACCCTCTTCTTGGCTTCAACATTAAGCAACCAATCTCATTCGTAGAATCCATCTTCTTCTTCTCTTTCTTTAATCTTGCGGCTAAAATTGATTCCCTTGCACACGGATTGCCAGGCTGGCAATTTTGTGCTAGTTGTGTTTGTTTGAGGGTGAGGTGGCTTAATTTTATTGGGTGATTTGGTGGTGGAGAGGTGTGTGAGCCAATCACAAAGGAGAGATTGGCCACGTTGGATGATGGGAGAGGATCACAAGTGAGTGCATGATCCGTTTTTCATGGGGATTTAATTCCTATAGGCTTGAATTAACCTTTTAGGGTAAAATCCCCAAATTTGTTTGGTTAATTTTTTATGTAAAAATTTAGGGTTTGGGATGGTAACTGCGAGTTTTGGGGAGAATATGAAGTGGGTGAGAGAAAATCTTCGTTTGTATCGAATAATAAGTGGGGTGTGGGGTAAAAGTTATTATTTATTTGTGTGGGATAAGTGGGAGTAAAAGGTGGATACGTGTGAGGTGTAAATGGGGGTAAACTTTGACTGGTGTGTTGCGTGTGTTTGTCTGACTGAAAGGGTTGACTTGTTTGATTTACACAAAGAAAATGAAAATTTCACTCATTCGTTTTATGTTTGTGCAAATGTTTGGGCTTGAGGCCCATTTGTTAATTCATCCGTCCCAATATATAAGTTAGTGGGTTTTAATTCACATTTTATACTATATTATTTGAGTGCTTATATAATAGTATTAAACTTTAATTTCACAAAATCTGATTTTTAGTTTCACTTTCACCATTTTTATCATATCTTGAGTTCTATAAGAAGATGCAAGCTCATTTTTGGATGACATAAACTTCATATTATGTGCTAAAAATAACTTAGTGTTAGCTACTGCTCAATCCATGTCTAAGTATCCTTAACAGCCCTTACAAAACAGACTATTCAGATTGATACACTAATTTTGTTTTGATCATATCTCACTCATTTTGATGATTCCATTGCAAGGCCAACTCTCACATGTGTATAACACCTAATACTTACTGTAAATAGATTCCACTATGCCATTTTATCAGTTTATCATTTGGTTAGTTACTGTTTTTATACAGCCAACTTTATAAGCAAGAATTTAACCTTTTTACCTATGGTTTTCCATCTTTTTAACCATGTTTATCAAATCTATCAACACCAAATCCCCACATAATATTTTTAATCATCATTCATCATCATATACATATACATAAATAAAGAAAATACAAGATTACATAATCAAAATAACAAGATGATAGGAAGAACAGTCTCTATACCACCAAGGTTGTGTAGTTTATGATCAAGGCTTGGATTTTGATGGAAAAACTTGTGATAGATCAACACCAACTTTGAAGACCACCAATATTTGTAAACTTCTTGTAGAAATCAGCCCTTGGACATCATCAAATCACATCCTTGAATGTTAGAATCACCTCCAATCTTCAAGGCTTCAAAGGAGCATCATCATGTGTATGATTAACACATGATTTTATGGCTAAAATAGATCAAATAAGGGTTGTTGTTGGTGATTTTGGGACGAAAATGAGAGAGGGAGGAAGGGAGGATGAGTGGTTTTGCATGTTTAAATGAAGAAATGGTTTCTAGGAAATGGTTTTGTGGTTTGGTGTAGCTTACATGTTAAGCTTAGCTAACAAGTGTAACTTGTTAGTTATAACTTGACACATCATGAGATGTGGTGGCATACTTTGGCCATCCCATGTTAGTGGGGTGGGGCAAAACTTGTTTTGTCTCATCCCACTAATTTACGGGTATTCCTCGATTCTAGTTTCCTCGATTTGCGTGCCCTCGGGTCGTTTTACGAAAAATGTTTTTATAAATTATGAATCAACGGCACAAAATGAATCTAATAAAAATTGTCTCATAAAAAACGGATTTCAAAAGCGTAAATACGTAATCCTAAGGTTTCCTGTTTAATCGTAAAGGACGTTAAATTATTCACGTAAGTCCTAATCTCTTCTCGTAAATTTGTGAGTTTATGAACCAACAAAATTTAAAATTCCAAAATAATATTCATGGATAAATTTATTTCCTGAAATGTCGGACTGTCACCAAAAACGGTGTATGTAAACGTAAGCACGTAACGTAGAGTCCTCCGGTTTAGACGTAGTCGATGCTACTTCAAGACGTAAACCCAAATTTCTTCCCATAAATGAGTGAGTTCATAATATAACATTAAAATAATGTTTTTAAATAATATTTGAGAATAAAATATCAACCATAATTTGACGGATTGTCACAGCATTTACCCCTAAACAGGATCTTTGTCCTCAAAGATCAATTTATCTTACTACTCGCTTCTTATAGAGTTAAAGCCATGTGGGTATTTCCTCCACATTCGGTCTTTTCTCTCAAATGTAATCCATTACAATACGCGAGTTTCATCAAACATAACTACGGGAATAAGATCAGGCTTAATGTCGACTTACTTTCTCTATCCATGATGTTCACGGGTTTTTGATGAATGCAACTTTTCACCGATCTAATCTTCGTCAAGAAGTAATTAGATTTTCACTTGATAGATATTTATCAAGTTCGATTTACGAAACATAATTCACGCAGCCCTTGAAGTCATAGGGTAGATCCAGCTTATATGCCTTTCAAACTAACTTTTACATCATCTCAATGGTCCCATACAACGGAGATTTATTTCCTATGATCCTTCAGATCATCAATTCCAAGGTGAAATTTTTTGGCATAACTTCGCTACCCATCCTGCACTTCAAGATCTACATTTCATATTCACATTACCTCCTGCCCACTACTGGCAGTCAATAATCAAATCCTAATTTCAACAATCATTTCAGGTCTCGAGGGTCGGGTACTTTGTAAGGTTAGGTTTGTCATCATAGGCAACCTTAAACCTAAAAGACATGTCCAACTCACAATGGGTGTATGTCGGGGGTCTTTCCCCCAACTCCTGCTTACAGATGCTCTAATATTTAGATCCTCACAAGATTCGATCTCGATCCTAATACGATAATTATCAACGATAATCTCTCCAAAGGAAAAACGATTATACGGTCTATTACCAAAGGTCAATTATTCAAGCAACAAACAATACTTCTAGTGTTTTGTATCATTACTTTACCTCGTCCCTTCGATTGGGGTGGTAAACAATACTCTCATCAAGGTTCGTTCCCAATGACTTCTGAGCAAATCTCTAGAAATTCGATGCGAACCAAGGATCTTGATAGAGATGATCGATACACGCACACTATGTTTACCAACTCCTTTAAATACAAAGAGTCAATTTCTTCATCGAGAATTTATCATTAACTGGAATGATATTAGTAGATTTGGTCAGTCTGTCGACGATGACCCAAATCGAATCAAATTCAGATGATGACCTTTGCAATAGTTAGACGTTTACTAATGTATGAGGCGATGTCTGCCTCCATAATTTTGTCATTAGTATAACTTCTTCTGATGATGATACATTAAATCAGAAACGACATGAATAGAATACTTAATCTTACGAGATTCCAACATGACTACATCTCAATATTTAAGCAACCACAAGTGGCCTTTTATACATTTAACGCCATCGGCTTCTCAATTCTAATGGTTCATATTAGCCGCGAACCCCTTTTTATTATCTATATTATCCTTATTACAAACATCGTTTATTTTTATATTGTTCGGCAATTTATTTTGCACAGTTCATAACTAAGGAACACATCCTAATCGATTTTTTTTATCCTTTTTACATAATGCGTAGTGTTTACATTCACCTTTCCTGATGAAATATTTATCATGGTCAATATTACTCAAAAATTCTTTCCTCATATTTTCTATGTTTTTTATCCGTTTTACTCAATCCGACGTCTAAAGCGTCGATAAATATTACAACTAATTAAATAATAAATATTTAATTTTTATGAAACGTAAACGTAAAAATTTTAGATTTCTTAGTTCGACCAATTATAAAAATGTTCAAAATAAATTTGAATTTAACTAACAAGATTTTTGTTGATTTATCGAAAATAATTAAAATAATTAATAAGATACGAAAATGTTCGAGAAATATTTGTTTATACTTTGGTCAAAATTTCTTAGTTGAAAAGCAAAAATTGTCGTTTCAATTTCAAGTCATGGTTTAAATGGTTTCCTCAATCCCTCTTAGGTTGTCTTGAGGTATACACAAACATTTACCCCTAAACAGGAGTTTAGTTAAATGTTCTGGGTTTAAGAGAATGATTCCTTAAAAATACTTTTGATAAAACATTTGTCAAAACATATTTGCACTTTCTTTTTAGTATAACTCAAAGTCTTAAATGGCTCTAATTTTTGAAGAGTCAATATATTCTATTTTCTATTAATCACACGATCAACTAATATAAAGGATTAAGCCTTAAATTACATGTTAATTATTCAAGGTACAGATTTTTCATTGCTCGGACAACTCCGGGAAGTTTATAAATAATTATTAACTACTTCTTATTCTTAGAAACTAACAAATGGTCCTTAATGATCACGAGCATGAATTTATCAAATTACAGCCTACACACGTGATCCACCAAATTTATGGATGCTACATGTGCATTGGTCAATCCAAACAACACAACATGAAACTCATTATGTTCATTACAAGTTCTGGATGTAGTGATCGGAATAGATAATATTTTTCGCGGACGCGAAGTTGATGATAACCATGCCGTGGATCAAATTCCTGAATATACACTAGAACCTCGTAAATGATCGAACAAATCTATCATCTTGGGTAGTGGATATCGATTTCGATCGTCAATTTACTTAGTTCACGGTAATTCAACAAATATAAGGAATAATAACACCATAGCTCTTCATAATGACTAGCTTGGTAGAAAAAAATCTTTCTCCGACAACTCTCTCATTTGTACGGTAACTCTTTTAATTCAGATGGTGCTGATGTACAGTGCACACGCTACAGGTGCAGTACCAGGAATCTAATCAATACCAAACTCAACCTGCCTTAATGGAAAAAGTCTAGGTAATTCACCAACAAATACCTCCTAAAGTTTCAAATAACATGAACATCTTTTATACATTTACGTTAAGTTCTTTCTAGATTATAATATCTATGACTAGTTCATAACCATTCATGGTATAATTTCAAGTCTAAATGCAGGATATGGTCATCTATCAAGAATTATTTAGATCACTTTTGATAATCAACATCTTATCTTTTAGGGGAATTCTACTCGAGTTCCCATAAATTAAGACAATGTCGTCATGTCATAATTAATCAATCCATTCTACTGGCACTATCAACTTTCCAGTTTTGTTACCGTTGATAATATGTGAACTTCTAAAAGACTAATAATAACTCATTATCCTTCACACTTCAAGGATATCTAGAGACATAACTAACCTTAAAAGAGTAAGGTCAGCGCATATTCTACGCGAGAGGATTTCAAATCAGATACAGACGAAAACGTTTAACGAATATGAATATATCCCATGTTTTCATAATTTGAGTACGCATTCGAAAGCTCCTCGGATCGTTACCCAGGTCATTCAAATATGAAATCTAATCAACATAAATGATAAGAACGTCGATACATCCGGTCGGGTATCAACACTCGGTAATCAGATACTTTTCCTAAGAATCTCACCACGGGAGAATTGGACAAGAAAGGAATATCAATAGTCAATTAAGACAATATCTATAGATGAGTAAATTCGATTCAAAGGAATAAATGGTACGGGCACATATGTAGGTGTCTTTAACAATATGTCCCTATTTTTGCACTTCTTGCAGATCTCACAAAATTTCAATCCTTCACAATCTTCAAAGAAAATTTAGTGTTTATTAATAATTTCACGGTGACTACTAATCAGCCTTGCATGGTCACTTCCAAATTGTATGTAGGCGCGCAACTATATACAATTTCAATATTAACGATGCAATACTCAGTTCATCAAAACTTTTGTCATCATGTTTAAAATATATATACTCAAGCTTAATTCAAAATTAATTTACAGAGATGTTCTTTGTTATGAAAACAATTAAGTTTTCCAAAGTGTTTCATAAACAACTTTATTTTAAAAACGATACTTATAAGTCTCACTTTAAATAGTCCTTACGATGATGAAAATTCAATTTTTCTCAAGGGATACTGTTGTATCTTATAAAAACAATGAGTGATCTACAAAAGAGTGATGAAAAGTTTTTCACCAAGAACTAACTACAATATGATAGGAAATGAGCTTAGCCAATTAATCATGAGGTTCATGAACTCGATGGAAATCAAAAAGAATAATCCACAATGTAACTCAAACCGAGATGAGTACTTGTTCAATGGTTGCATCACTAATGCGAGCATTAGGATGAAGCAATAAAAGATAGATAACATCGATACATGTAGGATTTAGCAATCAAAGGTAGTCTTTTCATTAATCACAAACAAGTCAAAATTGTACCGTAACACATTACGTGTCACTATGTCATACAATTCCCAAGAACTCATCCTACCAACTGATGTCTTAGTTAAGTTAGGGATTTTTAGATACCAAAATGAATACTAATCGACAAGAGTCATTAGGTGTTCCACATGTCCCGAAAGATCCATCGGTCCCAATTCAGAAGAAGATTTATTCAATTTATTTCTTGGACACTGGGCATCCTCGTTAGTGGACAATGGCCTAGGAACAACCCTTAACACGAAATATCAATCATTTAAAATCTTGTAATTCAATCACAGAACTTAATGACTTCCTCTTAACAATCTCATATCCCATATGTGTTAAATTTTTACTTCGTTCAAGTTTCAACCAACTTATACTCAATGCGATATCCTACCTCATTCTCCAATATTATCAACTATATTTTTAAATCTTAAAAGGGCAATAAAAGCTCGATATGAATCAACACTTAATTTTCAGTCCTATAGCTCTTACAACAATAGTTATCAAATGAGTCGCTAGTATGAAATGACTCACACATTCAATTAGACTTCTCGGAAAGGTACTAGTGGCATGAGGCTTTTGGGTAAAGGTTCCAATGACAGCCTCAAGTAAAACATTCACCCTTTCGATTTCAAATTTAAGAATTGGGTGACAACGAATCAGATGACACCTTTACAGGTGGTAATTTTTTTGTCAAACTCCACTCTATAAAGAAAGATCGTCATGATATCGATATCAGATTTAATCTCGCCAATTCTCCTTTAATATCACAATCAACTAATGTCAACATTTCTACGAATATCAACCATTTTGTTGGGATCATAAACATCCACAACTTGTTTTAGATCTGGAATAGCTAGAATTCCTACGGGAATAGCTTCAATTGATTTGCTAGGGGAGTTAGGGTTTCTTGTGACAATCTAAGTCGTATAAATACCTCATATAAGTATTAAATAATCATCAAACAATCATGTAATCAAATTACATCATAAATATATATATATATATATATATATATATATATATATATACATATATATATATATATATATATATATATATATATATATATATATATATATATATATATTAAAATAACACTTCTCAGTCTGGCCTTGTCGGTAACTCGGGAATTCATCGGCACCGTTATAGCCAAAAGATTTTAGACATTTTTAGAAAAATGTTTATAGTTAAAAGATTTTGAAATGTTTAATTCAAAACCTTGGTTTTAAAAAATCTTTCTTTCTCTATAACGAGAGCTCTGATACCAAACTGTAACAACCCCAAATTTATACAATTCAATACAGCGGAAGACTCGTTGGTGTTACGGGATAGCACATTACTCACATCATAGACAACGCTTAAAAATCGCGTCGTTTAATAATAAAGCATTTCCATTCATAAATATCAGATTTACATAGGTCCCAAGTCATAGTATTTCATACAAGTTTTACAAAGCATTTGAATGGAAATTATTATTTAAGTGCGGGCCATGAATTCTTGTTGTCTTCCTGAGAATTACCTTCAAGTACCTGAGACAAAACATGTTAAAATAAAAGGGTCAGCGATAACGCCGAGTGAATTCATAGAGTTTAATAAAACCATTAATATAACATCGGTATAAAATTATTACCGAAAATCATTTTGTACAAATCTTTGTAATAGGCCATAAAATAGCCAAAGTCATTTTATACAAATCCTTATCAAAAATCATAATATAGGCTTTTGCCTTCAAAATCATTATACGAACCATTGTCGTAAAAAACATCATACAATACGTCTTATAACGTTGTATAAAGTTAATTAAAAGCCGTTATATGAATATCGTTATGTAAAACCAAAACACGAACAAAATATCAATATTAAGAACCCGTATTGCTAGTAAGGCAATATATCGTAATTCAGTGCATATAGTAGTATTTCGTTATTTGGATTATTATAAGCCGCATGACATTGTTACCTTACTACAACAAACAACGGGTAGCTAACCCGAAACTCATTTTTCCCTTCTAAATTAGCGTGTCGTCACAAAAATCACGCAATGGAAATCTTCTCATACATAAATTCGCTTACCAATCAATGTGGCACGACGGGGATCAACCGTCAAGGCGCGAACTGGGGTGATCGTCCCCAAATAGTACTATTATATGCATAAGCGTCTACCAAATCCCGGTAGTTCACAATTCATGCTAATGGGACTTTTAGTGACATAACCTAACTTTAATAATCCATTTCATTTCATCTATCGGGTCATATAATCATACATCGGGTCATACCATCATTCGGGTCCAAATCAATAAACAAACAATCGGGACAAATGGTGTCCTATTTTATCAAAACTAACATGTTATCTCCCTCGCAGGTTTATAAAACATTTCATAAAACATTTAAAAGAGTGCGAGGCTATGAACTCACGTTGCAGTGAGAAAGCGGGTTATCGGCAATTCGGATGTACGGTACGTGCTTCAATCATGGAAACCTAGACAAATAATACTCGTCTTAGACTCTTGTCCAATGACTTTATAAAAACCATAACTATGTATATATATGATGCTTTTATAAATATGATGATGATTAAGTGGTATTGTACATCTTTACTCATTCATTATAGTGTTTATGTGTTGGTAACATTTTTATACTAGTTTCACTAGTTTATCTTGTTTACATGTTTTAGGCCCAATAAGCCTATTACAAGCCCAATACCTTAAGTTAGTCCATTTTACACTTTCATTATCAGTATTATACTTTACATTTTGGGCCCAAGTGGGTTAAGCCCAATAAGTAAATTTATAAGTGTTTAGCCCATTTAGTTGGATTAATAGTCCAATAAGGCTAACTTAGCCCGTTAATGTCCATTATGTTATATAGTTCGGGTTTTATCGGTTTTTACTTGTAATAGGTACTTATATATCAGTATATGACTTTTAAAAAGTTTACATTAGACGGGTCCGACCGACTAAGTTTTAATTGACGAAAAACGTTAGTTTTACGGTATTAGCCGAAAAGACGTAAAAATCATGTTTATAGGTTTTATAACTTATAAAACTTACCAAACTACCATTTTTATAAAATGTCCATTTATTTATCCTTATACATATTTATATAAATGTAATATATAAGTTAGTGGGTTTTAATTCACATTTTATACTATATTATTTGAGTGCTTATATAATAGTATTAAACTTTAATTTCACAAAATCTGATTTTTAGTTTCACTTTCACCATTTTTATCATATCTTGAGTTCTATAAGGAGATAGAAGCTCATTTTTGGACGACATAAACTTCATATTATGTGATACAAATAACTTAGTTTTAGCTACTGCTCAATCCATGGCTAAGTATCCTTAACAGTCCATACAAAACAGACTATTCAGATTCATACACTAATTTTGTTTTGATCATATCTCACTCATTTTGATGATTCTATTGCATGGCCAATTCTCACATGTTTATAACACCTAATACTTACTGTAAATAGATTCCACTATGCCATTTTATCACTTTATTATTTTGTTAGTTACTATTTGTATACAGCCAACTTTATAAGCAAGAATTTAACCTTTTTACCTATGGTTTTCCATCTTTTTAACCATGTTTATCAAATCTATCAACACCAAATCCCCACATAATATTTTTAATCATCATTCATCATCATATACATATACATAAATAAAGAAAATACAAGATTACATAATCAAAATAACAAGAGGATAGGAAGAACAATCTCTATACCACCAAGGTTGTGTAGTTTATGATCAAGGCTTAGATTTTGATGGAAAAACTTGTGATAGATCAACACCAACATTGAAGACCACCAATATTTGTAAACTTCTTGTAGAAATCAACCCTTGGACATCACTAAATCACCTCCTTGGATGTTAGAATCACCTCCAATCTTCAAGGCTTCAAAGGAGCATCATCATGTGTATGATTAACACATGATTTTATGGCTAAAATAGATCAAACAAGGGTTGTTGTTGGTGATTTTGGGAAGAAAATTAGAGAGGGAGGAAGGAAGGATGAGTGGTTTTGCATGTGTAAATGAATAAATGGTTTCTAGGAAATGGTTTTGTGGTTTGGTGTAGCTTACATGTTAAGCTTAGCTAACAAGTGTAACTTGTTAGTTATAACTTGACACATCATGAGATGTGGTGGCATACTTTGGCCATCCCATGTTAGTGGGGTGGGGCAAAACTTGTTTTGTCTCATCCCACTAATTTACGGGTATTCCTCGATTCTAGTTTCCTCGATTTGCGTGCCCTCGGGTCATTTTACGAAAAACGTTTTTATAAATTATGAATCAACAGCACAAAACGAATCTAATAAAAATTGTCTCATCAAAAACGGAGTTCAAAAACGTAAATACGTAATCCTAAGCTTTCCAGTTTAATCGTAAAGGACGTTAAATTATTCACGTAAGTCCTAATCTCTTCTCGTAAATTTGTGAGTTTATGAACCAACAAAATTTAAAATTCCAAAATAATATTCACGGATAAATTTATTTCCTGAAATGTCGGACTGTCACCAAAAACGGTGTATGTAAACGTAAGCACGTAACGTAGAGTCCTCCGGTGACGTAAACCCAAATTTCTTCCCATAAATGAGTGAGTTCATAATATAACATTAAAATAATGTTTTTAAATAATATTTGAGAATAAAATATCAACCATAATTTGACGGATTGTTACATGATTCACCCTAGCCTTAATGCAAGGTTGATCAAAACGAGTATCTAACACAGCAGTATCCCAAAATTGTTCAACAATGGGTATAGAGACAACTGGACTTACAGTGAGTGCGAAGCGAACATGAATTCGAGACAGGAAACCAAGCATCTCATGGAAACCAAGAGAGTCATCATTCGTAGCAAGATTCGCAACTAAATTATGCTTAGAGATTACTTGTAAAGCAGCAATTAGTATTTTTGATGATCGAAAGATTTGAGAGAAGGTTATAGAATCAAGAGAGAAAAATAAAAGATTAGGTGAATAAATTATGTAATTGGGGTAAGTATTTAAGTAAATAACAAACCCAAGCGCGAAGAAACCGCCAAATTTACAAAAGAGACCCTTAACGGTACAACGGACATGTAGCGGTACATGGAACATAAGCGGTACATGGTTTTGTGCTAGCGGTACTTGGAGTGACAACGGTACCTCACAATTTTGACCAGTTCATGCTTTCCACTAGACATGTAACCTCTTTTATCTTTTTCTATAAACCTGCAATAAAATCAAAAAACAAAACATAGACTATACAATAAAATTTATATAAAACTTGTACAGCTATTACCTCCCCTCAACATATGCAACATGTTATTAGTTGAGCATACCAATGTGTGTCCCAAGAATTCGAATCTCTTTGCATCAAATGCCTTGGTCAATAAATCAGCTACATTGTTGTCTGTATGAATCTTCAAGACTTGAATAAGCTTTTTGTCATAACCATCTCTTATAAAGTGATGTCTTATTTCAATATGCTTAGTCTTGGAGTGAAATACTGGATTCTTGCAATGCATATAGTACTTTCATTATCAATGTAAATCTTGGTGTTCATGAAGTTAAACCCATAGTCCAACAATTGATTTTGAATCCAAAGTACTTGTCCACAGCAATGAGCAGCAGCTACATATTCAGCTTTAGTTGTAGAAGTAGCAACAATGGTTTGCTTCTTACACTTCCATGATATGAGTCTTCTGCCTAGGAATTGACAACCTCCTGTTGTGGATTTCCTATCATGATTTGCTCCAGCATAATCACTATCTGAGTAAGCTTCCAATTTAATGGTGGAAAATCTAGGATACCAAAATCCTAAATTAGGTTGACTTTTAAGATATTTAAAAATCTTCTTCACAGCAAATAGATGTGACACCTTTGGATGAACTTAGAATCTTGAACAGGCACACACAACAAACATTATATCTGGTCTTGAAGCAGTAAGATACATCAATGAACCAATCATTGACCTATAGAGATGAATATCAACATCTTCTCCATGTTCATCTTTTGATAAAGATTTCTTGGCTTCAAAAGGTGTGCTTGTACTCCTTGTATCCATACATGAAAATTTCTTTAAGATTTCAGCAACATATTTATCTTGGCTGATAAATATTCCATCTTTCCTTTGTTTGACTTTTAGTCCCAAAAATAAAGTTAGTTCTCCCATAGAACTCATTTGAAATCTCCCTTTCATCAAAGCTTGAAACTCTTCACACCATGTCTTCTTGGTAGAACCAAAAATGATGTCATCAACATAGAATTGAACTAGAATGATGTCTTTGGCATTTTTCTTGATGAACAGAGTTTTGTCAATGGTTCCTCTCCTATATCCATGTTCTAGAAGAAAGTTGGATAAAGTTGCATACCAGGCTCTTGGAGCTTGATGCAGACCATAAAGTGCTTTGATAATTTTGTAGACTCTATTGGGGAATTTAGGATCTACAAAACACGGAGGTTGTGAGACATATACCTCCTCTGAAATAGTACCATATAGAAAGGAACTTTTCACATCCATTTGATAGACTATAAATCCCATATATGATGCAAAGGCCAAAAACAACCTAATGGCTTCAATCCTTGCCACTGGTGCAAAAACCTCAGCATAGTCTATCCCTTCTTCCTGTCTATAGCCTTGAGCAATAAGTCTTGCCTTATTCCTCACAACAACCCTGTTTCATCCTTCTTGTTCCTAAAGACCCATCTAGTACCAATGACTCTTTTACCTGAGGGAAGATCCACAAGAATCCAAACCTTTTGTAGCTCAAATTGTGTTAATTCTTCTTGCATGGCATCCACCCAACTTTCTTCATCAAGAGCCTGAGAGATATTTTTGGGCTCTACTTGAGATAAGAAACAGGCAAACAAACAATGTTGAGTATCTTTATGATTTGTTCTCTGCTGTTGTTTGACATAACTCACTAGTGCATGAGTTTCAATATTGGTTTGCAGTTGTCTTCTGGTTTGTACAGCAGATTTTGAATCACCAATAATCTGTGTAGCAGGATGGTTGTTGTTGACTTTATGAGTGGGAATAGAACTGACTGGAATTTCAGTTTCCAAATTGTTGAAATCAGTTACTGCACCCTGCTCATCATAGGAAGCTTTAGATAAGATTCCTTCAGGTGGACTGGCATATAAGTCTTCATCGTCCAATGCTAGGTATAGTATGTACTGCTGAGTGTTGTGACTCAAAAGACTCTTCTTCTGAATGCTTATTAGCTGATGTAGCATTCTTTTCTTGATCTTGAAGCCTCTGAAGCTCCTGGGAGGCTTGATCATCATTTGATGGCATGGTTTGCTTTTTGGGAGTTGCAGACATGGGAGTAACAGTAGGCATGTTTGGCACATAGATATGAATATCATCATCTGATGAAGAAACATCTTCTTAACTTGACTCCTTACCTGTATTGTTAGTTTGACAATCCTTTTGCAAAGAGTAGTAATCCATGGAGTTAGTTAGATAATCTAAATCAAACATCCAAGCATAACCTATTCCTGGAACATTGGGTTTATTTTCTAAGAAATTGATATGAGCATTTTCTTCAACTTTCTTAGTTGCCAAATTGTAAACCCTATATTCTTTACTTTGCAATGAATATCCTACAAGATATCCTGGATCAGACATTCCATCAAACTTTCCCAAATAATCAAGAGTATTTAGTATGGACACATGACACCCAAAAGGTTTTAAATGACTTATGTTAGGCTTTACATTAGTCAAAAGTTCATAAGGTGTTTTGTTTTGAGGCTTAGTTACTAGGACTCTATTTAACACATAGCATGCAGTATTAATTGCTTCTGCCTAAAAGGTATTTGGCAAAAGTGAATTAGCCAGCATAGTTCCAGCAGCCTCAATTAATGTCCTATTCTTCCTTTTATCTACTCCATTTTGTTGTGGAGTTCTAGGATTACTAAATTGCCTCTTAATTCCTTTAGACCTACAGAATTCATCAAAATCAGCATTCTTAAATTATGTTCCATTATCAGTCCTAATGAAAAAAACCTGTTTAGTGAACTGCTTTTCAACTAAAGTGATAAAATCCTTTAGTAATTCACTTATTTCACTTTTAAGGGCTAAAAAGAAAACCCAACTGGATATACTATAATCATCAGTTATGACTAGACAAAAGGTCTTATGGCTAATGCTTCTGATAGAAACTAGACCAAATAAATCCATATGCAAGAGATGCAAAGGTTTTGTCACAGTGTTTACAGTCTTGGTCTTACAAGAGGCTCTATGTTGTTTTCCTTTTTGACAAGCAGCACATGTGAAATCATTTTGAAAAGATTTGTTAGGTAAACCTCTAACCAAATTCCTTTTTACCAATCTATTAAGATTCTTGAAATTCACATGACCTAACCTTCTATGCCATAAGTTTGACTCATCTAAAGAAGCCTTAGCTAGCAAACATGTAATACCACCTGTTGGAGTAATAGTATAAAGATTAAAGGTGTACATAGTTTCTTGCCTGGGTACTGTAAGCAGTATTTGAGATTCCTTGGGCATCTCAAAGTCTTTAGACAACACCAAGTAGTCTTTGTCTGTGAATAGCACCTTGTTCTTCTTATCACACATTTGTGATACAGAAAAGAGATTGAACTCATTCAATTATTTTACAAAGAAGACATCTTCAAATTCCAACTTTCCTGTGTTGATTTTCCCTTTGCCGGTGATTCTACCTTTGCTACCCCCAAAGGCTACTGGACCTCCTCTGAATTCTTCAAATTCAGCAAGAAAATCTTTGTTCCCTGTCATGTGTCTTGAGCATCCACTATCTACAATTCCTTTATCTTTTAATTCATCAATGAGATGCCCCTGCACACAAATAAAACTCATTACTTTTTAACAGGGACCCAAGCCACACTTGGCTCGGATCTTGTGGGACCTACACATTTAAGAGTTTGTACTGAAGCATTTCCAGTGATGCTCCTTTTACTCTTATACTTAATGGTTTCATTTATATAGTCAAATTCATAGGGTGACTCTATGTGCTTTGACTTCTTTGACTTAAGTACCGATTTTGCGGTACTTGCTTTAACACATGGTCTATCTCTATTAGGAACCCACATTTGTACTGGTTTGTTCTTGTCCTTACTTCTAGGTGTTTTAACTTTTTCAAAAACTTTCTTAGAATCTTGGAGAACATTGCCTTTACAGACTTTAATCCAACAGTACTTGAGTTTGGTCTAGCAGTACTTGTAGATTTAGGCTTGCTGGTACTTGGTTTACCAGACTTTAAGGATACAAGTCCTTGCTTCATAAGTACTTCCCTAGGAACAAAACTTTTGGTAGGATTATTTTTAACCTGTTTAACTACCCTTGTGTGATAAAACTTAGGTTTGTCATCTTTAAGTTTTTGTTTCCTATATCCCTGTGCATTTTTCCCATTACTATTTTTGATGACCCTTTGTGTAGCCTTCTGTTTCACATTTTTATCTTCATGTAATGTACAGTCTTTGATAAAATGACTTAGACTACCACAAACATAACATCCTTTTCTTCTTAGAGAAGACCCAAAATGTTGTTTTGACTTTACTTTTTCAAAACCTAGCCAACCCCTTTTTGTTTTAGTATGTTGTTCATTGTTTTCCAATATCTTGCTAGGAGTTTTTACCTGCTTGGGAGCAGAACTAGTCTTAGATTCCTCAGAAACAAAGTTGCTCATTAAAGGTGGATAACCAATATTCTTGGTCACATCAGTATTTTCTTGAGACACAATACTAGAGTTAAAGACATTATTAATCTTAGGTTTTTCTAACTCTATACTAGTATCATTACAAGAGGGCATGAAAATTCCTGATACTGGTGGAGGAACTGCCTTCATTCCTTAAGCATATCTATCATTTTCAGGTGTATCATTAATACATGGCTTTTACCCCTAGTATCAAAATTCGTAGTCCCAAGTCTTTTCGAATTGAAAACCGGTCTTAAGTGCGACTCAATCGTCTTTTGGTGAATCAAGAGAATGGTTTGGTTTGTTTGTTTGTTTTAAACTATTAGCAAGTAATTAAAGTGTCGTTGAGTAAAATGGAAGAATAAAGATTAATACTAAAATGACGAGTAAAAATAAATGCATGTAAACTTTAAGGC
Organism: Glebionis coronaria; assembly: GCA_025667525.1. Lineage (NCBI taxonomy): Eukaryota > Viridiplantae > Streptophyta > Magnoliopsida > Asterales > Asteraceae > Glebionis > Glebionis coronaria. The sequence goes on from CM046882.1 coordinate 398,855,218, forward strand.
AAAATGAGCACACTAAATAAAACTAACACTTAGAAAATTTTCTAAAAAATAAGAACTTAGTTGAAAAGTACTAAAAGAAAGTAAGATCGGAATACACCAAAACAACTCAATCGGAATAAGTCAAAACAAGCCCAGATCGGAATGTATTCCGATCTGGTGGTCGGAATAAGGGGTGTTATGCAATCGGAATATCCACAAAAGGGTCAATCGGAAAGTGGGACAAGAGTCCCGATCGGAATATACAAATTTGAGGCCAATCGGAATGTTGGGCAAACAACTACAATCGGAATACCACAAAACTGCTCAATCGGAATAACAAGGAAAAGGGGTAATCGGAATATAAGCTAAACAACCACCCGTCGGAATATCAGGGGTGCAAAATCTGAATGTGCAAAACCCTTTTCCGATTTGATCAATCGGAAAGAGGGATGGGGCTGGTTGGAAAACACCAATCGGAAAGGGGTTTTAACCCTTTTCCGAAAATGATGGGGATTCGGTTAAAGCCAAGAAATAAGCTATAATGGAGAGCTTATTCCCAAAACTAAACGAATCACTAATGAACCGGATCAAATAAGCACTTATCAACTTATCTAACTCGAAATTAAACAACTTTTTGGATCAAACAATAAAAATATGAACTTTTTAAGGAAAACATTTATAAGAAAATAAGCTAATCATAAAAATAAGCTAATAAGCACAAGAGTCTTAAAGCTTAATCAAATGAAAACTTATGAAATGATCAAAAGATTAACTTTTTAAGCACGAAATCATTTAGAACAACACGGATCATATGATAATCGCACCAAAATCAATCTAAAATCAAATAAAAGTAGAATGAGATTAAGGATTAAAAGCTTAAAATAGAACTTGATTAATGAAATAAGCAATACAAAGTGTTTAATCTTGAAAGAAAAAGATGAAACTTAGTGAGAGAAAGTTTAAGACTTTCTCTCTCTAAAATTTGAAAAACTAAAATTAAAGACTAACTAGCTAACCACCCTCCTAATGACTATTAGGAGGGTATTTATAGGGAAGGTGGAAGGATGCATGTGTTGCATCTTCTTTCTTGCTTTCTTCACGTTTTCTCGACTCGACTTTAATTCTTTGTGTTTGTCGTCTCGGGATTTGAACTTGTCTTTTAATTTTCTTCTTCTATTAGACTTAAGTTCTTCGACTTCGTTAAACTTCCGTCTTTAGACTTTTTCTTCGATAAATCTTCAGAATAGGCCTTGGACTTCCGTTCTTTTTGCACTCTTGATCTTTTGACTTCGTCTTTTCCCGTTTTCTTCGATAAAAGCCCGTGAAAACCCGTGTTTTCTTCCTTTTTCATATTTTGGTCCTAAAACACAATAAAAACACAAACCACGCATAATTCCGACTTTTACGACATAAATCACACGTTTTGGTCTTGTTATTATTGGAAATAAGTGGTAAAAGGATAAGTGTTTTCACACTTATTAAATCCCCTACACTTGACCATTGCAATGCCCTCATGCAATGCATTAATTTTAAAGAACGGTTTATATTTTCCATCATTAATAACCCACCTTGGCCTTTATTAAATACTAAACATAAAAGATAAGAATAAGTAAAGAAATTAAAAACTTACATTGGGTTTTGGCGGCCATGAACGTTTATCATCCTCAAGTTTCACGTTCCCCATACCAAGCTTAAAAACGAGATCATCGTTATTATAAGTTAGCAAACTATCACGAACTCATGTGGGCCAATTACTCACTTAGACTCCCTTATTCCTAGGTGTATCTCTTATATTTTATTTTTGTCTTGAATGATCACGAGGATGCATTGTTTGACTTATTACGATAGTTATTTAGTCCGAATATAAGGTGAACGATTTAATCAATAGTTAGCTAAGGACCAAATCTTTTAAAACTGCTTCTCGGGACCTCATAAAGTTCATATCTTGGCATAAATCGCTTCACGATTTGAGACCTTTCTCGGACCGATATTTGGCAGCAACTTCATACTTCGAATCTTGAGAGAAGTTCATGAAATAATGGCCTTCTCTTCATAATAGGAATTTCTTCACTTGAAGTTTTGAGAGATTCTTCATCTTTGGACCACGACTTCTTCATTTTTCTCCAATCTTTATTTTGGACTTTGATATACAACGATCTGCCTCCTTTTAGGACTTGGATCTATTTATCCTCATACCTTGTTAGGGTCTTTTCGGATAGACTTCTCCATGAATTTTGGGGAGTTCTTGCTTTTCGTCGTGTGTCTCGATCCTTCATATTGATTTTCGATAAATGATTCTTCACATCACTTTTGGATCTTTAGCAACAAAATGTAGCCCTCGTGCCTTGTTAGGGCCTTTTCGGACTTGCCAATCTTCGCATCCCGCTTCAATAAGTTATGCCTTGGCTATGAACTCTAATCCATACCGAGCAAAATTTAAACGATATGGGGCTAGAAGCTAAGTAACCTTTTAAATCGTACAACCTTATTTATTGCAGATAAATTTATTAACAAGCGGAGGGAGAATAGGCTTATAATTAACTCACATAAATTCACGAAAGAATACCGAACTTATAATTGACTCTATCATCTCTCGTTCTCCACAGTTTAAAATCTCAAGGAACGAGACTCGTGGATGCTTAGCCTATTAAATCAAGGTTTTGGGTTTTCGAGTCGCTTATAGGATCTTGAAAATTCTTAGACTTTTTCAAGTTTAGAAATCGCATTTTAAAGTTCCCTTGATAAACGACTCTCTAGGATCTATTATAGGAACTTGCGAAAAGTTCTTGTTCTTAACCCGTGAGAGTTAAGACTTACGCGTTTTATAGCTTCCTATATAAAAGCCTAGCAAAACTTGACTTAAACACGTTAAGGATACTAGCTAGAGTAAACTTAGGTAAGTAAACTCGGGTTGAGTCAAAATGTACATGACTAAGAAAAAATCTAAAACCACTTTATTGAAAATTATTTCTAGCAATGGAAAGAAACTAAACATGATAAAGGGAAATACAACTATACAACTAGGCCAAAATAGATTAAAAATTTTGAAAAATGTCGAAAAATCAAATTTTCCGGTTAAAATGTGGGCAAATTCATGCTAAAGACCACTTACTTCGATAGAAGTCCCCCCTACACTTGAGATAAAAATTGTCCTCAATGTTTAAGCATGTGGGAGTAAACTCCCCTACACTTAGGACATTGTGCACTTTGTTTAAATCTTGCTAAGGAAAGGACAACTAAAGTGAATTCAATGTGAACATATAAAATATGAAATATTGAATCACAAGAGTTTAGGATAGAACCGGGAAGATGGAAACACGGTATCACGGTTCGTCAAAAGTCATCAAGGTGGATCTTTGAAGCTTTAATCCCTGCACAGCACAAGAAACAAGACAAAAAACATATGCGGGGCTCCCCCTACACTTATTATGAAAGCAGTAAAGGATAGATCACGGGTTGCCTCCCGAGAAGCGCTTGTTTTTGTTCACCGAGTCACGAGCCTGACTCGACCCAAATTTAGTTCATGGGGAACGTGGTGAGGGATGGAATCATCTCATGAGAGATGTACTCACCAAAGTACAGCTTGAGACGCTGGCCATTCACCTTGAAATTGGGCCCATTTGGCTGAGAAAGCTCAATGGTCCCATAAGGAAAGACTTTGTCGACGGTGAATGGGCCAGACCAGCGGCTCTTCAACTTGCCAGAGAAGATCTTCAACAGAGAGTTGAAGAGTAAGACTTGATCACCAACGTGGAACTCTCGGTTCTTGATTTTTGCGTCATGAATGATCTTCGTCTTCTCCTTGTAGATCAACGAGTTCTCATAAGCTTCATTCCTCAGTTCATTTAGCTCGTTGAGTTGAACTTTGTGATGATCACCGGCTTTGTTGATGTCGAAGTTAGCCCACTTCAAGGCCCAGTGCGCCTTATGTTCCAGCTCGATTAGGAGGTGGCAGGCTTTCCCGTACACAAGACGATAAAGTGTACAACCGATCGAGGTCTTGTAAGCAGTACGGAAAGCCCATAGAGCATCATCTAACTTATCGACCCACGCGGCGTGATGCTCTCCCACAGTACGCTCCAAAATTCGCTTCAATCCACGGTTGGATATCTCGGCTTGCCCATTGGTTTGGGGATGATAGGCGGTGGAAAGACGGTGATTGACACCATACTTAGCCATGACTCTTGCAAATTGATCGTTGCAAAAATGAGTCCCGCGGTCACTGATAATAGCACGAGGAACGCCAAATCGAGCGAAAAGCTGCTTCAAAAAGTTCACAACCACCCTCGCATCATTCGTAGGAAGAGCCTTAGCTTCAACCCATTTAGAAACGTAGTTGACGGCGACGAGGATGTACTTGTTCCCTTTGGAGGATGGAAATGGCCCCATAAAGTCGATGCCCCATACATCAAAGATTTCACATTCCTGTATGAAATTTTGAGGCATCTCATCCTTATGTGTGATCTTGCCTTGGCGTTGGCAAGCATCACAATGCTTTACCATTTTGTGAGCATCACGATAAATGGTGGGCCATTAGAATCCAGAATCAAACACTTTTTTAGCGGTGTAGTTGGGACCAAAGTGACCACCGGTGGGTCCTTTGTGGCAAGCTTGGAGGATGTCAAAAGCTGTCGGTCAGTCAACACATCGACGAATGATCAGATCAGCACATTGTTTGAATAGATAAGGGTCATCCCAAAAGTAAGTCTTAACATCATTCAAGAACTTCTTCTTTTGTTGGGATGTTAACCCTTTGATGAGAATACCACCCGCTAAGTAGTTTGCAATGTCCGCAAACCACGGGGTGCCATCAAGATTGAGATTTATAGACATTAAGGTCTCAAGGGGGAAAGAGTCATTGATCTCTTTATTCAGATGTTCCCCTTGATATGGATCCTCAAGTCTGCTCAGATGATCCGCGGCCAGGTTTTTGGCTCCCTTCTTGTCACGAATTTCAATGTTGAATTCTTGAAGGACTAAAACCCAGCGAAGAAGTCTTGGCTTAGCATCATGCTTTGTCATCAAGTACTTCAACGCGGAATGGTCCGTGTAAACGATGGTGGTGGATAAAACAAGATAGGGGCGAAATTCTCAAAAGCATAGACAACAACTAAAATCTCTTTTTCGGTTGTCGTATAATGCAGTTGAGCCCCCGTCATTGTTTTGCTAGCATAGTGGATTGGTTGGAAGTGTTTATTCACTCGTTGGCCCAAAACCGCACCAATAGCGAAGTCGCTAGCATCGCACATCAACTCAAAAGGCAGCTCCCAATTAGGGGTAACCAAGACCGGTGCCTTAGTTAGCTTATCCTTGAGAAGATTGAAGGCTTCAAGACACTCTTTAGAAAAGATAAAAAGGAGTATCTTTTTCCAAGAGGTGGGTCATCGGGCGAGCGATTTTAGAGAAATCCTGAATGGATCGACGATAGAAGCCCGCATTACCCATAAAACTTCTCACACCCTTCACGGTTGAAGGTGGAGGTAATTTGGCTATGACATCTACTTTAGCACGGTCGACTTCTAGACCGGCTTTAGAGATTTTGTGTCCTAGCACAATGCCTTCTTTTACCATAAAATGGCATTTTTCCCAATTCAGAACAAGGCGAGTGTCTTCGCACCGCCTAAGCATACGTTCTAAATTGGCAAGGCAAGAAGAGAAGGAATCTCCGAAGACCGAGAAATCATCCATGAAGACTTCCATGGTTTGCTCAACCATGTCATGGAAGATAGCCAACATGCACCTTTGGAAAGTCCCGGGGGCATTGCATAAGCCAAAAGGCATTCGTTTGTAAGGAAATGTGCCGTAGGGACAAGTGAATGTTGTCTTCTCTTGATCTTGGGGATCGATGGGTATTTGAAAATAACCCGAGAAACCATCAAGAAAGCAGTAATATTCATTACCCGCTAAACGTTCAAGCATTTGGTCCATAAAAGGTAGAGGGAAATGATCCTTTCTCGTGGCATCATTGAGTTTGCGGTAGTCTATACAAACTCTCCACCCAGTAACGAGACGGGTGGGAATCAACTCGTTGTTTGCATTGGGCACAACGGTGATTCCGCCTTTCTTAGGCACACAATGGACTGGACTAACCCATGGTGAATCCGAAATAGGGTAAATCATACCCGCATCAAGAAGTTTGATAACCTCTTTTTTTATGACTTCATGGATTTTATGATTCACCCTTCGTTGGCTTTGAATGGTGGGCTTAAAGTCGTCCTCCATGAGAATTTTATGTGTGCAGAAGTGAGGATCAATTCCACGGATGTCGGAGATTTTCCAAGCGATAGCTCTTTTATGCTTCTTCAACACGGCGATAAGTCGGGCTTTTTCTTCTTCTTTCAGGTCCTTCGCGATGATGACCGGTAACTTCTCGTTGTCTTCAAGGAAAACGTACTCAAGATTAGGAGGTAGGTCCTTAAGCTCAATAGTAGGAGGATCCTCAATAGATGGTGTAACTAGTGATGGATCATCATTAGTCACCTCTTTAGGAGAAGGAGGAGAAAATGGGTCCTCATTGAGAAGTCTCTCAATAGTACGAATGTCTTCATCCCAATCGGTGGACAAATTATCATACTTAATATCAAGAGGACCCAAGCTCGCTTCGAAATCATCCAAGTCACTTTCTCCAAAAGGAGTCAATGCCGGAGCAATTGAGGCAACGGTCTCAACATTGGGTAGAGAAGAAAGAGTACTTTTGCAAGCATCATGAAAATGTTCTTCACAAGCCTCATCGAGAACATCAATAGTATTAACACTCTCATACGAATAAGGCTGCTTAGAAATATTACCCATGTTGAAGACAATTTTATCGTCACCAACTCTCATGATTATTTCGCCCGCGGCTACATCAATGAGAGTGCGACCGGTCCTCAGGAAGGGACGTTCAACGATTAATTGAACACGGGGGTCCATCTCGTAGTCAACGACAACAAAATCCGCCGGGAAGGTGAATTTTTCAACGCCAACAAAGACATCTTCGGCTATCCCCACTGGATAAGCAACCGTACGGTTGGCTAATTCCAAAGTCATTTTGGTGGGGACTAGCTCGGGGAGAGATAATTGCTTCCAAACACTTAAAGGCATTAAGTTTATACTGGCACCTAGATCGGCTAGGGCCATGCAATTCTCTACTCCCGGGAAGTTGCAAGGAATCAAGAAGCGACCCGGATCACCAAGTTTGGTGGGCAATTTCCTTAAGAGCACTGCGGAGCAATTCTCATTAAGTTGGGTCTGAGCGATGTCAAGAAGCTTTTCCTTATCACTTAGAAGATCTTTAAACATCTTAGCGTATTTGGGCATGTGAGCGAGAGCCTCGGCAAAGGAGATGTTAAAATTCAATTGTTTAAACATTTTTAGAAAGTTTGAAACCTGAATATCATCCTTGCTTTTTTGCTTCTCTTTCCTCAACCTTGAAGGATAAGGTATATTGGATGAAGAAGAAGGCTTTAAGGGAGTAGGATCACTCACAACCACGGGTGGTGGGGAAATGGGGATAGAAGGTGAAGGAGGTGAAGAAAGTTGCTCTTTTTCCATGTTCACAATCACGGGTGGAGGTGTAGGAAGCTCGGGTTCCATATAACCTTTTCTACTACGAGTGGTGATTGCTTTCATCTCCCCTCTTGGATTCGCAACGGTATTACTCGGAAGAGTACCCGAAGAAGAGGGTTGATTACTTTGGATGAGCGAACCAATCATATCACGAAGGTGAACCGCTTGATTATTAAAAGAGTCTCTCATGTTTGCATTAATTTCATTGATGTGTTTTGCCATGTCATTCCTTAGCTCGGCTCGAATATCGTTCCCTTGTTTTGCCATTTCGCCCTTCAAGTTGCGGACTTGACTCTGAAGATTCGTCACCATCTCCCGATTAGTCTTCATGAATGTCTCAACATCTGGACTCACTGCCATCGGTTGATTGAGAGGTGGAGCTTGGTAAGCTTGAGAATTTCCTTGAATGGGGTATGGGTTTCGTTGGGATTGATATTGATTGTTAGCACGAGGTTGGGATTGGTTGTAGTTTTGTTGTTGGTTTTGGTTTGCAGGGGGGAAACCGGGAGGAGCAAGATAATTGTTGGAACGATAACTTAGCAAGCCACGGTCTCCTTGCGGGCGGGCTTGATAGCCTCCCGTGGGTTAAGTGCCGTAAGCTGCGTTAAAGTTTTCAGAAAAATTGGCTTGGGTAGAAGGACAATCATTGTAAGAATGAGGACCACCACATGTGTCACAAGAAATAGCAACGGCTTTAGCTTGTTGAAAGTTGTTTGTGGCTATGGACATGAAATCTTTGTGCATATTCGCGATTTGTCGGGAAAGTTCGGATATCTCGGGATTGGAAGTAGTAGAAGAAACATTGACTCTCTGATTAGATCTTGAGGATACAGATGAATCCCAATTCTTGTGGTTAGTAGTCATGTTTTTGATCAACTCTCGACACTCCTCCGGTCACCTTTTCATAAAGGTACCACCGGCGGCGGCATTGATCGTGTCACGATCACGAAAAGTGAGACCATTGTAGAAGGTGTCAATGAGAGTGACGGGGAGCATATTGTGATTTGGACAGCGGTCGATCAAATCATTGTACCGTTCCCAAGCATCGAAAAGCGATTCATCATTCTCCTGCATGAATCCACTGATTTGGTTACGAAGGCTAGTGACCATGGATGGGGGAAAGTAGCGCGATAAAAAGCGTTGAGTCATGTCATTCCACGTATGAATAGAATTTTTAGGAAGACGGTCAAACCATTTTTCGGCATGGTGAGAAAGCGAGTGGGGAAAGAGTTGAAGGCGAAGGTCATCCATAGAAACACCGGAGCACTTCATGCTTTGGGTAATGGTAATGAATTTGTCGAGGTGTTTGTTGGCATCATCATCCGGAATTCCACGAAATGGGTTCGTTTACACTTGTTGGATCATGTGATGCTTCAACGAAAACTCCTAAGCCGTGACGTGCATCGGCGCAATCGGGCCTCCGCGTCCGTTCATTGTGGGTTGACACAATTCCTCCATCGTTCGTAAATCAGGTAGGAGGACATTGTTGTTGTTGTTGTTGTTATTATTCAAATTGGGTAGAGGTGGGTGATTATTGTTGTTATTAACACCAGCCATATCTAAATCTTCACGAGTCTCGGGCTCAGAATAGTTCGAAGATCTAGTACGCATACACCTGCAGAAGAAAAATATACACAAAGAATATATCTATATAATCTTTTTGGTGCAAAACCTTTTGAAAAGAATTGCTTTTAATGATTTTTTAATATTTTTGTATTTTTGAAGAGTTTTATATTTTTTATGGATTTTTGAAAATTTTTAAAGCAAGGAAAATAACGTTCAAAGAACGGATCCCAAAATTCAATGCGTCTCTCACTAGAAACCGTTATTCGTAACGAAAAGAGCCGGCAGCGGCGCCATTTAATACATGGCTTTTACCCCTAGTATCAAAATTCGTAGTCCCAAGTCTTTTCGAATTGAAAACCGGTCTTAAGTGCGACTCAATCGTCTTTTGGTGAATCAAGAGAATGGTTTGGTTTGTTTGTTTGTTTTAAACTATTAGCAAGTAATTAAAGTGTCGTTGAGTAAAATGGAAGAATAAAGATTAATACTAAAATGACGAGTAAAAATAAATGCATGTAAACTTTAAGGCAAAATGAGCACACTAAATAAAACTAACACTTAGAAAATTTTCTAAAAAATAAGAACTTAGTTGAAAAGTACTAAAAGAAAGTAAGATCGGAATACACCAAAACAACTCAATCGGAATAAGTCAAAACAAGCCCAGATCGGAATGTATTCCGATCTGGTGGTCGGAATAAGGGGTGTTATGCAATCGGAATATCCACAAAAGGGTCAATCGGAAAGTGGGACAAGAGTCCCGATCGGAATATACAAATTTGAGGCCAATCGGAATGTTGGGCAAACAACTACAATCGGAATACCACAAAACTGCTCAATCGGAATAACAAGGAAAAGGGGAAATCGGAATATAAGCTAGACAACCACTCGTCGGAATATCAGGGGTGCAAAATCTGAATGTGCAAAACCCTTTTCCGATTTGATCAATCGGAAAGAGGGATGGGGCTGGTCGGAAAACACCAATCGGAAAGGGGTTTTAACCCTTTTCCAAAAATGATAGGGATTCGGTTAAAGCCAAGAAATAAGCTATAATGGAGAGCTTATTCCCAAAACTAAACGAATCACTAATTACCCGGATCAAATAAGCACTTATCAACTTATCTAACTCGAAATTAAACAACTTTTTGGATCAAACAATAAAAATATGAACTTTTTAAGGAAAACTTTTATAAGAAAATAAGCTAATCATAAAAATAAGCTAATAAGTACAAGAGTCTTAAAGCTTAATCAAATGAAAACTTATGAAATGATCAAAAGATTAACTTTTTAAGCACGAAGTCATTTAGAACAACACGGATCATATGATAATCGCACCAAAATCAATCTAAAATCAAATAAAAGTAGAATGAGATTAAGGATTAAAAGCTTAAAATAGAACTTGATTAATGAAATAAGCAATACAAAGTGTTTAATCTTGAAAGAAAAAGATGAAACTTAGTGAGAGAAAGTTTAAGACTTTCTCTCTCTAAAATTTGAAAAACTAAAATTAAAGACTAACTAGCTAACCACCCTCCTAATGACTATTAGGAGGGTATTTATAGGGAAGGTGTAAGGAGTGCATGTGTTGCATCTTCTTTCTTGCTTTCTTCACGTTTTCTCGACTCGACTTTAATTCTTTGTCTTTGTCGTCTCGGGATTTGAACTTGTCTTTTAATTTTCTTCTTCTATTAGACTTAAGTTCTTCGACTTCGTTAAACTTCTGTCTTTAGACTTTTTCTTCGATAAATCTTCAGAATAGGCCTTGGACTTCCGTTCTTTTTGCACTCTTGATCTTTTGACTTCGTCTTTTCCCGTTTTCTTCGATAAAAGCCCGTGAAAACCCGTGTTTTCTTCCTTTTTCATATTTTGGTCCTAAAACACAATAAAAACACAAACCACGCATAATTCCGACTTTTACGACATAAATCACACGTTTTGGTCTTGTTATTATTGGAAATAAGTGGTAAAAGGATAAGTGTTTTCACACTTATTAATCATCTACCTCACTAGAACTATCAAAAATCCCTTTTGATAAGTCCTAGTTAATTAAGGTTATCCCAGGTTGATCCTCAATATATCCTAGGCCTGTTTTATTATAATACCCCATTTGTGAATTAATCAATTTTCCCAATCCCTTAGAGGATTGTTGCCAATGACTAATCACTTCCGTCTCTTTACAAAGACTGGTTTTTAAAGCTTCATTTTCTGAATTTATTTTTAAAAGTTGTCTTTCAAAAGATTTTATTTCCACATCTTTTTCTTTCATTTGAAGAGTCAAAATTCTTATTTTCTCTTCATAGTTTTGTTGAGCCTTTTTGTACAAAACTATATTATCTTCTAGTTTAACAACACCCTGTTTGAAAGCTTCTACTTCTATAGTGCATGTGTTAAACCTTTTGATACTATTCCTCTAGTTCTACTTTTAGACTATTAAATTTAAGAATACAATCTTTAGAACAAGGGTGTCCCTCAGTATCTTCATGTGAGAGAGCCATTAATCCAAGCTCTTCTTCTTCTTCTTCTGCCCAATTCACCACTTCATCTACAATAACCAATGCTTTGGTTCCTTTAGGACTCCTTCTGTTTCCTTTTGGAAAGCTTTTAGTTATTCTTGGACTGGTTCTATAGCTGTTCTTGGACTTTAAATTGGTAGTCTCAGCTTCTATCTCTATTGCATTCTCTTGCAAAGGGTCCATTCCTTCCACAGTTATAGCCTTCAACTTTAGACTTGTCATATCCTAATGGCTCATTAGGATCAATAGTCATTTTTCTTCCAGTCTTCTTGAAGAACCTATTAGATCTTACTGACACCATAGCAGCTTGCCATTTAAGATCCATCTCTTCAACATCAGCATCATCCATTTGGAACAAGTCATTGAGAGTTAATCTTGGCCTGTTGTCTTGTCCAGCAAAGAATGAGAAGGCATCATTGTCACTAAACAATGGTGAAGACCTTCCATGTGGATTTTGAGAGATCATTGGACTGCTTTCAATACTTTGTGGGTAAGTACTGCTTGTAAGTCCTCCAGCGGTATTTATGAAGTATGTACCGCTGCTAGATCCACTAGCGGTATTTTGAAAGTAAGTACCGTTGTTCCCATCTGACACAAAAGCCAAATTAGACTTTTAAGCAGTTGTTGTCTTTACTTCAGTGCCTTTCACATCCATCTTATATGCTCTAAGATTGTTGTAGAGATGATCAAACAGAATTGTTTCCAAATCATCTCTTGTGATGAAGTGCATAGCCATTGCTTTCCACTCTAGTGGAACACTTCTTAAGAATTTTAGATTAGCTTCTTCATTAGGGATTACTTGTCCATAAACTGCTAACTGAATAAGCAACTTGTTGAACCTTCCATATCCACCATGTATTCCCTCCATACTGGTAATTGAGAAGTTATCAAATTCTTGCTTAAGAACAATCTTCTTGATTTTCTTAGATTTGTCATTGCCTCCAAATCAAAGTTTTATAGCATCCCACATAGCTTTGGCATCTTTATAATGATGAAATCTTGGTAGAATGTCTTCAGAAAAAGCCATAGCCAAAGCAGTTCTGGCTTTTCTTTCTCTGATCTCTGCTTGTATCTGCTCAATAGTCACAGCAGGTAGAGCATAGCATGTATCGTCTAGCAACCAGTGTAGCTTCTTTGATGTGTTCCCATTCTTGATAACTTGCCACACAGTATGATCTGTGTGATTCAAGTAATGTCCCATCTGCATAGCCCAAGTCTCATAATTGTCACCTTTGAGAACTGGGAGTTTAACAGCAGATAGAGTATGAGAAGGTGTTGGTGTAGAGGTAGCTACATCATTCACGACTTGAGCACCTTGTGCTGGTGCAGGATGCACAACTTGTGGTTGTCCTTGTGGCAGAACAGGATCAGTGTTCTAAACATTATCCAAGTGAGCATTATCACCATCTGGTTGAGACATTGAGATTTGGTATGTGTGGAGTGTATGGGGTCATGTTCTTCTTTTTCAGAGTTTCTCAACAAGCTCTGATACCACTTGTTGATCCCTTTGGTTGGATCTATATTCTGTTAAGAATTAGTATAATAGTTTGTAATCAAACTAAAATACTTTGAGCACTCTTACTAACACGAAATAAGTTATGCGGAATCTAACTTATAAAGCACAGAAGAACATAAATACTTTTAACTATTCGATTCTATTATTAATCGACTTGTATGAGGTACATGAAAGACATTGTACCTATGTTTCTTTTATAGAGTAAGGAACCCTAGAAACCTTAGAATATTCTATAAAGATAACTATATCATAGACGATATATTATCAATATTCTAACTATTTAGGTATATCACATAAGATATACTCTAACTATAACTATGACATATCTTATACAAAGATATATTCGTCCTAATCATCATAGCAGTACTTACTTTATAAGTAGCAGTACTTACTATGTACCGCGTTAATACTAACGGTACTTACATAACACTAAAAGTACTTGGAATATACTAATGGTACTTAACACTTAACAAATAATTCCCAACAACAATGATCTTTTTTAAGCTTGGTATGGGGAACGTGAAACTTGAGGATGATAAGTGTTCATGGTACCAAAGCCCTAATTAAAGTCCTTGATTTCTTTATGAGTTATTTCCATCAAAACAATTTGAAGAAAAATCCAAAAATATATAAATAGAATTTTTTTCCTTTGCATTGCATTGTATAAATCAAAATCATGCATCATAATAGTGTAGAGTAGTGTAATAGCATTCCATATTGGCCAAGCTGGATTAATTATGAGAAAAGTGTAAATTGGTGCTTTAAAATGTGGCATTGCATGAGGTCATGGCAATGACCAAGTGTAGGGGATTTGATATAAGTGAAATCTCATATCAATTATATCATAAATAACCCTAAAACACAAAGCAAAATACCTGATTTTGATCCATAAAAGCAGTATTATGGGTATGTTTTGTTGTTTGTGCTTGTGTAGGCAAAAATATAAAATTGTGAAGCAAACAAGGAATTCAATCCTTTATTGATGAAGAAAAGACAAAAGGAGGATGAAGAGTGACAAGTCAATCAAAGTCAAAGGACCTTTCTTGACAATTTTCAAAGTTGAAGGACTTAAAGTGTAAATATGGAAAAGTCAAGAACAATGTCAAACATGGTCAAAGTACAAGTCAAATAGTTAAAGGATCATTTGTGTTTAAGTTTGAACTTCAAAGGACAAGAAATGACAAGTTTATAAAGATTCTAGCTTAAATAAAAAATCTGCTAAACACAAGGACTATTTTTACCAAAAGAGAAAGTTCAATACAAGTTGGATTCGTGTGACAAGTTTCCAGCCAATGAGAAGCGCCCATTCCTTTCACTTGGATCACCACCTCAGCATCTTCAATAAATGAGGAAAGAGAACTAGTGGGCGTATCTAAACTGTAGTCAATAGCCAATCATAAATCAGTTATAGGATAATGATCTGAGTGACTTGTGTTCACCCAATACCAACATCACACATGGCTATTCAAACTCAAAGTCGAGCCCATATTCAAGAAGGAGATTTAGACGATTTTAGAGAAAGTGTTAATCATCAATTTTGCTCAAAATCACAAGACGAATCCATTCCAAGTGACTAATTAGACTGAAAATCACTAAACAAAGAAAGCCCAATTGTGTTCTTCATCATCAATTTCCAATTACCAGATTAAAGACACGTGGAAGCTGGGTATTGGCCAACACACGTCACTCATCCTCACCAACACTCAAATTCATCCTATAAATACCCCTAGTTGTGTTCATTTTGTACGTTGTCAAAAACACACACTTAATATTTTTTTCTAAACTTTCAGTTACCAAATTAGTTAGTAACTACTCTCAAGTGTCTGACAAACACTTGAGAGAGTTAGTTAGATTGTAACCGTTTTGGTAACAACTTCCCACCATTAATAAAACTTCAAATTCTCAATTCACTTCAATACTTCTCCTACTTTACTACATTATCTCATACCTCACTGTTCTTGTAGATTCCATTGATTAAACTTGATCAATGGGGCTTGTTTGAGGATTTGGAGTGCATTCCAGTTCACTTGTAGCAGCCTAGTTCACTTTCACAACCATTGGTAGCAGTTGATGCAGAGTTGAGTAGATTGATCAGATTTTTGTTATAGATGATGATCTGATGGGCGTTGATTGTTGATTTTGGTGTTTGGTGTTAGTTTTAGAGAGCTTAACGCTCCTCTACTCCATAAAAGGAGGCTTCGGTGCTAAAAGGCATTAATTTCTCATTTTTGTTCCACTAAACTGCTTGCATGCTCAATTCTTAGTTACTTAGTGAATTTACTTGAATCTGCTTGATTTGATGTTCATTTGGATTACTTGATATGATTTGATGCTTGTGTAGTTATAACATTAGCTTGTAATCTGATTAGCTTTGATAATCTGCATTTTCACTTCATAACTGTCATCAGTAGGCCATTTGTTCTTCCATAGTGTAAACTTGATGGTTCTTTGCTTGTTTGTGGTTCATTTGAGTTGCTTAATATGATCAGATAGTTAACTTGTGGTTCCAATAGCTTTTGACTAGCATTCCTTTGTTAATTTCTCATAAGCTTTCATAAACCAGTGTTTGGATCTATATTGAATTCTTGAATCAGTTGTTGAAATTATTTGTCTTGAGTTCATACACATTTAATAGGCTAAAACTAGTAATCCTGCAAGCTTTTGTGTTCAACACTTTTGTCAAACATGCAACTTGCACTAAAATGCATTGGGTCATTTTCATCAGTTGAAACAAGCAATTTTCAAACTCTTGCCATTTCTTCATCAGTTAATGTTAGGAGTTCATTTTTGTTTCTAAGTAGAGTTCAACATATGAGCTTTCCATATTACTAACGGAGACCATACAGTTTTCAAAAATAAGCTAGTTATAAGCATTTGAATAAGCTGTTAGACCATGTTCAGTTTCTGTAATGAATCATAGACTGATTAGCATTTCCCACTATTCTACTTCATAAATTGGTCAATTTTCTTGCACAATCTTGTTCACAAACTTGTTTTAAGGCATTTTGGAGATTTTCAACTTTTTGGGAATTTTGGTCAACAAAAGTCAGATAAGCTACTTCTTACTTAAATCATGATTCTAGCTTATTTTCTTGATGAAATTTGATAAGGATTGACATTCCATTCTTCTTGATGCTTAATCTTTCATTTTCTATAGAAAAATCCACTTGTGCTTGATTAGATAAGCTGTTAGCTTATTTTGGGCTTATTCAAATAAGTTATCTTAATATTTAGAAAGTTTTAGCTGATTTCCTTTAAGCTGACTAAGTAGAATCCATTTTTAAGACTTTTGCAAAAAAACTAGAGCTTATTTGATTGACAAATAAGCTCATGCGAGCTTATTGAAGTGGTATAGCCCGTCTTCACTTAAAACTTAATTTTAATTGCCATTAGGTCCTTGTACTTTGGTAGTTAGTGTAATCAGCTTTGGAAAATACACTTTTTAGGGTTTGCAAGTTTAAGTCCCTGAATTTTAGAGTTTGTTACATTTGGTTAGATAGTTTTGAGATTTTGTTATAAAGTTGTTATAGTTTGTTAGAATTTTCATTTCAAGCCCTTTAATTTTCAGAATTTACATTTTGGTACTTGCATTTACATTCTTTACATTTTGGTCTAGTTTACTATTTGTGCATTTAAAACTTGTACATTTTGCTTCACTTGTGGTACGCGCAATATGTTTTTAGTGTAGTACGGTTACATAGATATACTATTTTACCATTTTTACGTGATTTGTTGAATTAGACCTAGATAAAATTTTATAAAATATTAAAGCAAAAACAATTAATAACTTGAAATCACTTGGAAAATCAATTTGTTGTGAGTTGGGAATTACGATCTTGAAAAGTGAAATATTAAATGGCGCCGCTGCCGGTTCATGACATTATGACTGACGATTGATTGACGATTGATTGACGGTTTCGATTGGATTTTGGGATCCGTTCACTTTGTGAACGTTCCTTTTACGTATCATAAATAAAAAAGATAAAAAAATCAAAAATATAAAAATATAAAAATAAAAAACTACAAAACTCAATTATTTCTTAAGAATTGAACCAAAAAAAATAAAAAATTAAAAAAGTAATCTTTTTCCTAAAAGATTACAACAATAATATATTGTATATATTGGATTCACTCGTTTTTACGTACATACTATATTTTCTTAAAAATTCAATTCATACAAAAATATTTTTGATATATTATTATATGTAAATAAATATACGTAGATACGAACACTCAATACACATACTTCCGTAAGTATTGCTTTTGCAATACACCGTGCTTGGGGGCGTTCCGGTCCTAAGTAAGTGTATAGATCAAAGTTAATTAAAGCACAATAGATAAATACCATAATCTACTTGATCTTGAGAAAGAGGCCACTGTGTGGGGGGTATAAGGCGAGTGTATTACACATTCTAAAGAAGTTGGCTCTTAAGTGCTACGCGCCGCCTCGTTTCTCCGCTTCCTTGTGGGTCTTTCAAGAGTGATAGTGGTGAGTGGTGTGCCACCCAAGTATTACATACATATATTATACTTTCTTGTGGACATTACTTATTGAACCTCGGAAAGGATAATCCCTTCTTTTTCAAAGTCGATCGAGAGCTCCTCTCTCACTCTTCGAGTTGATTTGCATGCACACTCGAGCCCGTGCACATAATACACTCTTGAAATAATAACATTCCCAATATGATATTCACCGTAACCCATTATCTTTGCAATATGATCATTTCCAAATCGAACCGTACCAAGAAACTTGCTGACGAATTTCTGAGCTAAGAGTGATCTCCGGTCATATGCTTGGAGCAACCAGAGTCCAAATACCATAGAACAATTTGGACAACCTGTTTTCAACAACAACAGTAGACAATGCATTGGAAACTATTGGTTCCGGATTGTTAGCAGATACATATATAATATTATCAGAATTGCTAACAATTGTGTTATCCTTAGATTTCCGGCGTTTTCTAATGTGACTTTTACCAATAACAAGTATTATTGTTCCAAATTTCTGAGGTTTTGGATTATTAGCAGACACTACAGTGGGAGTAGACCTATTTAAAGGGCACTTGGTTCCTACAGTAGTGTTGGTGTTCCTAGTTAAAGGACACGCTTGTGTTTTGGTAGCCTTGGTACTCCTAGTTAAAGGGCACACTTTCTTCACTTTATTGGGAGTGATCCAAGTTAAAGGGCACACATTTCCTACTATAGTTAAAGTTCTACCAGTGGGGGTGACATCCAACCAACTTGGGTTAACACTTTCTGTAACAACCCAAAACCGTGGTCATTATTTAATTATATTTTTACGTATATTTTTAAAATTTTTGACGAGGTTGATTTTCATGATGATTGGTAATTTGATTTGGATGATGATTGAAATTTTATTTTTACGTTTTGACGAGTTGCGAGGATTATTAGTGATGACTGTAAAACCCGCATGCTTTTACCATGAATAGTACCCTTAAGATCGTACGTACTAGATTAAAACTTTCCTTTTATAGTATGATTACGATTACATGTTAGGATTTTACGTATTACGTACGTGTTAGAACATGATAAGTATTTACTACGCACGAGCACGCAATAATTATTTGATAATAATTAATCACGAGCATGCGATCATGAAATCATGAACGTAATTAAATCACGAATTATTATTAATTACGTATATATATTTATTACGAGCATAAATAAATATATTAGGTCACGGTAATTATTTTACGAGAACACATTAAACGCGAACACAAATAAACATGAACGAACAATTAAACATCGAGACACGGAAAACGGTACGGGTACCCCATGTGGCCCCCTACCCGCGGCAACCATAAAGAGATGGGCCAAGCCCATCTCAAAATTTACTAAGAGGGGTTATGGTAAAATATCACTAGTCATTTTTCACTTTACAGAAGATTTTACAAAAACCTAAAAAGTTTCTCCTTCTCCTCTTTTCTTTGTTTTTGGCCGCCGAATGCAAACATACCAAAGGAGGTGATTGTTTGATTTTGATCTTGGTTTTTGGTGCAAGTGTTCGTGTTTGTTCATCCTCGTTAGATCCACGCATTCGGTATATTTTTTTACCCTTTTTCTTTTTTATTTGATCTAATAATTAATTAAGAACAAGATATTTTTAAAACCTAATTAAAAACATAGATCTAACATGAAAATGGTTTTTGGAATAAATCAAAAAGGGTGTTTTAGGGGTGTTTGTTTTGGCCGGCGCCTAAACCGAACCCCAAGGGGGTCTCGGTTTGGCTACTCGACCACCACCGAGACCATATGGTCCCGGTTGGGTGGTGTGGGTCCCACGGCAGCAGCAAGACAAGGGGAACCCCGAAGTGGTTCGGGGTATGGTGTCGATTTCATGTCCGGTTCATGGTTTTAGTCGAGATCCGGTTCATGGTTTATGTTAAGATTATTTTTTGTATAATCATATGTTAAAACTAAATTAATAGATATGACATGATTAATTTAATAAACATGACTTAGGTTATATTAATTATTAAAATCATGAAATTATTAACCTAAGTATTTTATATTTTTAGACTTATAATTAACTAATTATTTAAAAATCATGGTTATAATTAATTAATTAACATGACTTATGTTATATTATTAATAAATAACAATATATGTTTTAACCTAAGTATTTAACTTTATTTAATTAAAAACATGATGTACTTTAATTAAATATTTTAACCTATAGTTTATTTTAATTACATGAAATAATTAATAAACTATACATTATATCATTATGACTTAGAAAATAATCATGAAAACACTTAGGCTTATATACTTAGCTTATTTAACCAGCTTATATCTAATTATGGAAACTTTCTATTTTTATAAACTTATTTAAATAAGGCAGCTAATCTATTTATGGAAACTTTCTATTTTTAGAAACTTATTTAATTAAGGCAGCTGATCTATTTATGGAAACTTTCTATTTTTAGAAACTTATCTATTTTAAGCAGTAATTCTATTTTTGGAAACTTTCTATTTTTGGAAACTTTCTATTTTTGGAAACTTTCTATTTTTGGAAACTTTCTATTTTTGGTAACTTTCTATTTTTGGAAACTTTCTATTTTAGGAAACCTGCTATTTTTGGAAATTTACTTATTATTACACAGTAAGTATAATAATACATGAAATACCATAAATATTTAATCAGATTAAACAAAATATAAGATAAACACAGTTTAAGGCTTAAAACAGTAAAACATGATATGAACATATAAAATAAGCTAAGACATGACATAAAACCAGTTACGTATTTAGTAAGCAGATACTTATTCATGTATTTATTTATGTAGCATTAGCGATACGGAAGTAGGATTCCTCTCAGTTCGTCTTCTTCGTTCACTGGACATAAGGTACGGATTCCCGTCCTTTCAGTATGGACATTCTTTCCTTATTAGGATTCCCCGTATGCAGCCAAATGTTTTCCCGTAGTATACATGCATGACAAGTTTCACCTAGTTATAGAGGTACCATAACCATAACATTAGAGGCACTGATGTTATGACTTCACCACGGCGGAGTGATTGCTCGTGGCGTCCCATTAGCTTTTGGCCATTTATTTATATTTATCATGTGGGGCGTATGGGTGCATCCTAGTTACATGTTTTCAGTCAGGATTTCATGGTGAATATGGTGTGTGCCTTGCATCCTTCACAAGGAGCTGATCCCTCCTACCCAAACCAGAATATTAAATTAGAGGCAGCCCCTCTAATTTGCATGGTGAGGTCACCCCTCTAAGTATTCATGCACGGTGGATTTTCATGACCTATATTGGCTAATGGTAAAATATGTTAAACAGCTTTTACAAGATAAACATAAGGCTTTTCAAACTATAAAACCAGTTTTATCAAGACTTAACCAGGTTATTCGGGACATAGTTTCTTCCGCTGTTATATGTTATATGTTATATGTTATATGTTATATGCTTATCCTATTAATGCTTTATTGTACATCCGTGCACTGAGCGTATTGCTCAGCCGTTTTCCGTTTCTATGTTCCCAAAACGGCAGGTACTCAGGGACGCTCGTAGACTTTAAGCGTACGTGCATATGGACTGGAAGCTTTCTAGCCTTTCTTTACTTTATGCATTATCTTTCCTTTGATACATTTGCTATGGACATTGTTTCGTCCTATCCTTTACAATACTTATGTTTGTGTGTGATGAGCTTTACTTTTGGACTACCAATGTTTGATTCCGGTATTTTCCTTTTATGGTCATGAAATGTTTAGACATTTTTCCTTGTATGCTTTGATGACACGCCATAATTACGCGTGACATTCCATTATCAAAATGGGGTGTTACAATTATGGTATCAGAGCCAAGGCTTCGACTTGTAGGCTCTCAAAATATGACATGTGATTAGTGGGTAGTCACTACGGTCTTCCTAGAACTGGTAGTTGTTTTCATGCATTCATCATTTTTATGCATACATATATATGTCATTGTCGCAGATTTATGACTAAGTAAATGTTGGTACATGACTGGCCCTATTTAGTCGCATGTGTTTTATCGAAACTTTTAAATTTGGGACCGACCCATAGGCGTCCCCTCGCCATGTCTTTTGTTTTGGGTGAACTGACCATAGGCGTTCACTCTCGAGCATACAAAAGTTTTCATAAAATTGCATCATGCATTCATACACAAAATTTTCTTGCATAAAATTTTTCTCTTGAAATTTTGGTATAAATTTTTTTTCATGTATATATATTTTATGTTTTGATCTGTTTAATCATATGTTTTATGTTATACTGTCAGATGGTTCTCATACGCGAACACGAACAGCTCAATGATGCAATTCAAGCTGCTATGCAAGCTTTGCCTCCTCAACTGAGGAACGACATCAGGGTTGAAGTTCAAGCTGCCAACAATCAGCAGCATAATCAGGCACCTCCTCCTCCTCCTCCAGTGATATTAACAGTATGGCTGGAGAGATTCAACAAGCTCCGTCCTCGAGCTTTTGAGAAGACAAATAGCCCCAGTGATGCTGAAAGCTGGTTGGCTCACATCGAGAAGATTTTCAATGCTATGGGTTGTGACCCCGCATACAAGGCGAGGTTGGCATGCTATCGGTTCGAAGGCGATGTGCTAAATTGGTGGTTAGCATTGATGCAGTCTGATGGCGGTGACGAGCGGTTTGCTGGTTTGACTTGGGCTCAATTCAAGGACAGGGTGATGGAGCAGTTTTTTCCCAAGGCCGAGCAGGACAAGCTCAAGAGAGAGTACTATGGGATGCGATAGAGAGCTGGGGAAAATAACAACGAGTTTATGCAGCGCTTTTTTCGCTTAGCTGGTTTCCTTGGTGCGGCAGCAGGTACTCCTGAAGAGCAGGCACACCACTTTAGGTAGGCTCTTCGCACATCGGTCGCAAACAATCTGGTGTGTGCTACGTTCAACACTTTAGCACAAGTGGCCGATGCAGCACGTAAGCTAGAAATGTTGCAGGAGAGAGATGAGTTCGGGGAAGCTGAGAGACCCGACAAGAGGTAAACATTCGTATTCAAGCGGTGATCAATCCGTATTCTTTCCATATATGTCAAATTATTCATCTCTTTAAATGTATCTTCCAGGCAGAAACTGGGGATCGGTTCAGCCGGCTACTCAGCAGCAGCCTCATCAGCCCAAGGGAAACGGTCAGACTAACAACCGTTCTGCTACGGATAGGCGTGGCGGTAATGATTGTTGATCCCAAACTTAGATCGATTAGCTTTGTGTATACGAGATTAGATCAAGTAATACACGTAGAGAAACCTTTGTATATGCTTTATGAATCTAAGTGTTATGCGGAATTTAACACTTAAACAAGAACACACAAGATGTAAACAAACTTTCACTTCGATTATCAATGTCGAACTTGCTTACAATGAAAGATGTTTACGAATGAAAACTTATATAAAACTTATATTAAACATTAACCTAAAGGTCTTCTTTTATAGATACAACAAGCCTTGTACAATAATCTACGTATCAGCTATTCTAGGTAAAGATAAATATAGAAAATACATTGTCGTTTCTATCCTTACTAGAAGTATTCTAGAATATAATAAACGTGTAGATTATATCTTCCATCAGTGCTTGTCTTCAATGTGTCAACGCTTGACTTTAACTTGTCAACGCTTGAGCTGTCAGCGCTTGTTTTGTTCTTGTCAACGCTTGAATTGTTCTTGTCAGCGCTCAAGTGATCTGGCCTTAATTTATTCCCAACAATCCTCCCCTAAACTTGATATCCACTCTTATTATCAAGTTTCTGAATAAGCATTAAGAACTTGGAGGAGTCTGACAAATCTTCTCATATTGGTAATGAATAAATCTGATCAAATCTTTTGCCACGTCACTTGAATAATCTATTTCCAGCTGAGTGTCCTTCATCTTTTCCAAAACAGCCTTGGATATGAAATACTGAGCATCCACAAGTAGATACTCAACAAACTTTGTAGAACTCAAATGGTATACACCAGCAGCTGAATATAACCTCCATTGAAGACCACTGATGTCATCTTCAAGATCCTTCCAAATTGCAGGATCTTCATCTTTTGGCCCACACATTCTTTTGAATGTGGTCCAAAGTTTTATTCCATTAGCTGAAGTTGGTGCTTCAGCCTCATACTTGGTCTCCAGTAACCTCCAAAGGTCCACCAAGTCTTCTCTATCACAACTTGCAAACAAAGATATGAGAGTGGTAAAAGTGTGTACCTCCTTGCCAAATCTGCCAATCTTCCAGAACCCACATTCATCTTCCTCATAACTCACAATTGGATTCCTGGAATCTAATGGTAACACTTGCACCATATCTGAAGCTTCTAATGGGGAGAGCTTGAGGCTCTTTCTTATAACTGCTTCACTTGGATATAGTGGATCCATATCTTTTGGAAACTCAAATTTAAATCCCTTCTTCACTGGCCTGGGAATCATCATAGCTTTCTTGATTTCCATTTCTTCTGCAAGTTGCTCCTTTCTTTCATCTGAAAGAAGTCTGAGAGTGTTTGCTTCCTGCACTCTCACCCAAATTGGATAAGCCCTGTTTTCCAACTCATCAAATGTCAAAGCCTTCAACTTCTGATATATCCATCCAACTCCATGACATCTGAGCAACATAAAGTAGAGCTCCCTTCTATCCCTTTTTAACTCTGAGAGAATATTGCTTGCCTTGTGTTTCAAAATCACCTTACAATCCTTTTGAACTCTAAGAAGAAGCTCCAAACCCCATATTTGATCTGAAATGGTCAAGTCTGGATTATCCATGCAACTTTCTTCCCAAGAATTGTACATTTGAACCACCTCTTGCATGTCAAAGTCAACCTGCAATTTCAACTCTCTCAGCTTCTCTTTGGCCAACTCATCTCCATACTCAAGCCTTTCAGGTTCTATAATCATGTTGGGAATCTAAACTTATTAGATTCCCTGATCATTGATTTAAACATAATTAGGCTGATAGATAGTCCCTTGCCTGTGCCTAGGAGGCAGGCAAGTTTCGCAAGACTCACAGAGATCCAAGTCCCTGTGAGCAACCTCAGAGGAGTCCATGTCAGAGACATTGTCAGGGAAGTCGAAGAATTACCTGAAGACATACTCATTGGCTGTGATGGATAACAGCCAAGATGTATCAGGGACTCTGAGGGGTTGAGAGTTAACAGGGGTGGCAATACCCTGATAACTCTCAGCACACTTTGGACATGCCATTTGTGTGTTCGAGACTATGAAGAATAAGGAAACTGTTTTTGACAACTGTTCCTTAAAGCATAATGGAAGACTACCAAGAATAGAAGGACATCATGTGACTGATGTGGGAACTTGTAAAAGCTTGTGTAGTCGACATCAAGTACTGTTTAAGTCAAACTCGTAACACTATAAATAGGATGTGTATCCATGCATAAATGTTTAACACTTTGAGATATTAAGAACATTAGTGCATATAACTTAGTGAATCAAACAGCTACGACTGTATTCATAAGTTAGGGTTTATAGTTGTTCAAAGTGTGCACAACACATTGTCATCAAACTGTGTTATCCATAACACATGTAATTCTTTATTATACAATAATAAGATTATGTTTGAAAAGTAATACCTTGTGTTGATTAAGTTAAGATTAGGGTTTCTTGCATTGATTGGGGACTTTCAATTGGTATCAGAGCGGTGTTTGATATTAAAACTTTCAAGAAACATCGTTCTCAGTTTTATAATCAAGATCCACCATGCTGGAAACTTCTAGCCCACAATCACCTTCCACAAACCCATCTTCACCAAGACATAACCCTCCAGCAAATGACGATGATCTACCCCAACTTCTTGACTCAAGAGGTGGATCACACGTAACCAGTGTACCAGTCTTTGATGAAGAAGACTTTGCCAGTTGGAAGAGTCAATTTCTTGTATACCTTGATGGACTTGAACCTTTTCTCTTAGAAATTTTAGAAAATGGTCCATATATTCCCATGGCGCTTACATCCACTGAAGAAAACCCTCTTCCCAAACCTATCAAACAATGGACTTCAGCTGATAGGAAATTAGCAAACCAAGATAAACGTCTCAAAAGCATCATAATTTCCTGTCTTCCCAAGCATATCATGAAGTCTGTCATTCAGTGTCCCACAGCTAAACAAATGTGGACAGACCTCATTCTTGGCCATGAAGGACCCTCTGAAAAAAGAGAGACAAAGATTCAGGCACTCAGACTTCAGTTTAATGCCTTTAAGTCACTTGAAGGTGAAAAGGTTCAGCAAACCTATACTAGGCTGAAGATTCTTCTAAATGACCTGGCTATGAATGATGTCACTATTGGTCAAGCTGAGATCAATGCTACTTTTGTCAACAACCTTCCAAGAAAGTGGCTGAGCATGAATCAGACTCAGAGAGCTAACAACTCAATCAAAAATGATACCCTTGCTCAGCTCTATGGTAAGTACAATTATGATGAAGGGCTGATCGATACTATCTACAAATCAGAGACTGAAAGATTTGTAGTCCAAGGAGCATCTTCCAAAGCTTTGATCTCTGCAACACATCCTCATGACAGCGATTCTGATATTGAAGAAGATACCCGTAGCAGCCAAGAGTTCTTGTCAGACCTCAATGCAGAATTCCATGAAAGAGCGTTGCTAGCCAACCAAAGAAGATACTACAAAAGATCTGGAAGAGTAGGATCAGCTAGTAAACCAACTGACAGGTCCAAAGAAACATGTTTTCCCTGTGGAAAGCTTGGAAATTATCAAAAAGATTGTCCTTCTACCAAGACATCCTCACCCTCTTATCCATCATCTTCATCCAAACCCTACAAGTTCAAACAACATAACAACTCATCTCAATCCAATTCTTCAGACACTGAGAAGAAAGATTACAAAAATAAGTACAAGGCACTTAAAGCTGAGTTAGAACAAATGAACTTGAAGATTGAAGCTCTGTCCAAAAAGAAAGGTGGTGAGAAAAAGACAGAGAAAGGGTTGGTTGCTGAAACTTATGATTGGAATGATGAACCACTGACTTCAGATGAAGAAGACACCACAAGAGTCAGGGCCTTTATGGCAATAGCTGAGGATGAACCAGCTGTTGGAAAAGGTGATGCTAGATCAGGACAATGGGTTGACATCACAATGAAAAAGGTACACAGGCTTTTATCTATGTCTGATAGTGATGAACGTAAGCATGTCCTTGATTACACCATTGTTGATTTGCACTTTGTTGAGGAACAAAGAAAGAACCTACTTGATAAGTTTCACTCTATTAAATCTGAAATGATAAATGCTAAGGCTGAATGTAAAACTCTCAGGCGGGTTAATTTAGAGAAAATATCCCTGCAAAATGAAGTAGCTAGATTAACCTTGAAAAACATAGCTTTAAATGATCAAGTCCTTGAATTGAACAAGATTATTGAAAAATGGCTGTGTGCTAGGTTTACTATTGATGAATTGCTTAGGGATGAAGTGCCTGCTGACTTAAACAGGGATATAACTGCTAAGAATAAAAAGCTGAGGATTCTCACCAAACCCAAAGACATTGTCTTTAAATCTACAGAGACTATTCATATGTCAGATACCTCTTTGACTAATGACCCTGTCTCTGAAGATGTGGCTGAGCTACCACCTTTGCCCAAACTCTCTGGAGTTTAACCTAGCAGTTCTTCTAGATCTGCTAAGGACGAACTTAGGACAGATATTGAGAATCCTCCATTTAAAGTTTTTCGTGTGCCTGCTAAACAAACTGGTAAACAAGTAGCTTTTAAGCCTGTCACTTCTAAAGCTGTGAATAAGGTTGACCTACCACTGAAGATCGCCTGTTGTCTCTTATGAAAGAAGTAGAACTCTTGAAACAACACATTAAGCCTTCCGCTGAATGCTCTACTTCTCATGAACCTAAGTCAGTCCTAGGTGAACCCAAAGGGGAAAGGTTAATCAAACCTTATTGCAATGTATGTAAAAATTCTCACCATTCGACCTTAGATCATGACAAACACATGGCAACTAAAAGAGCTCAGACACCCTCTAGGGACAGACCACAGAGTTCCAAAAGGCAACAGGGAAATTACAAACCTTATCCTCCCTGTAAATTCTGTGGGTTCACAGACCATCACTCAGACGAGTGTGGTGACTTCCCTGGGTGTGATATCTGTGGGAGCTATAACCATGAAACAATGAACTGTCTATCCCAACGCCAAAAGTTTTTCAGGAACACAAGAGTTGCTAACAAGCAATTCAGGGAACCCACTGGAAAGTGGGTTCACCATAGGAACTAATCTGTTTCTATGTATCTGTGCAGAAATATCTCAAGGAATCGGTATGGTATCTAGATAGTGGCTGTTCTAGACACATGACAGGGATTCAACAATACCTGCACAGATACTCAAAGGAGCCAGGTCCCAAGTGGTGTTTGGAGATAACTCTTCAGGTGACACAGAAGGATATGGCTCAGTGAACTGCAATGGGATCACATTTACCAGGGTTGCATACGTGAATGGTCTTAAACACAATCTTATTAGCATCAGCCAATTATGTGATGCTGACTATAAGGTTTTGTTTACTAAGACTCAGGGAACCATATTCAACAAAAACAATGATGTTGTGCTGATTGCACCTAGAAGGAGAGATGTTTATGTCATCAACATGGCTGTGTGCTCTGAAGACAGTTCAGATTGTTTTCTTGCCAAAGCCTCTGAAAGTGTCAACTTGTTGTGGCACAAAAGACTGTCTCATCTCAACTTCAAGAACATCAATAAGATAGCCACTCAAAACTTGGTTGCTGGTCTACCTTCAGTAATGTTTTCCAAAGACAAAACGTGTTCTGCCTGTGTCAAAGGATAACATCACAGGTCTTCATTCAAGACTAGGAAATCATTCTCTATTGACAAGTGCTTACATCTCCTTCACATGGATTTGTTTGGGCCTGTCAAACCTCAAACCATTAATCACAACAAATACACCTTGGTCATAGTTGATGAATTTTCAAGATATACATGGGTGTTCTTCCTCAGAAGGAAAAGTGATGCAGCTGAAACTATCATGTCCTTCATCAGACAGGTTGAAAATATGAATGATGTTAGAGTCAAAGCTCTAAGAAGTGATAATGGTACAGAATTCAAGAATCATCAACTTGAATCATTTTGTGATGAAAAAGGGATTTCTCAGGACTTCTCTTCAGCGGGCACTCCTGAACAAAATGGTGTGGCTGAAAGAAGAAACAAGACTTTGATTGAAGCAGCAAGAACTATGTTAAATGGTGCAGCCTTACCAAAGCAATTTTGGGGAGAAGCTGTTCACACTGCCTGCTACACTCAAAACAGATCAATCATTGTTAAAAGACATGGTAAAACCTCCTATGAATTTTTCAGAAAAAGATCTCCAGACGTCAGCTATTTTCATGTGTTTGGATGCCCTGTGTTTATTTATAACTACAGGGATAAACTTGGAAAGTTTGATGAAAAAACTGATGATGGTTTCTTTTTGGGATACTCTCCAACAGCCAAAGCCTTCAGAGTATTCAACATTAGAAGACAAGAAGTAGAAGAAACATTCCATGTCAGATTCAATGAAGATGATGAAGTCATACAGAGAACAAGAACAGAGGGTGATGAAATAGATTTTAATGAAAATATTTCTTTCCCAAGTGATGAGTTCACAGAACCCAGACCTACCAGTCATCATCACTCCAACACTCTCACTCCTTATGTTCCTGCTTTTGACCCTCTGTCTACTCACAACATAGAAGTTCCTACCTCTCAGGAACTTGATGAAGAAGAACCTCAAATCTCTGATGGTCCTTCTCATAATATTAATGACTCACCAATTCTTCAAATCTCTGAAGATTCTCCTGCTGATAATGAAATAGCTTCCCTTGATATGGCTGAAGAAGACTCTGACACTGAAGTAGTCTTTGAAGAAATCCCTCCTAGTCAGCAGGATGAGACTCAAATTGTACCAGCTGTGCCCTCAAGTACCCCTGTTCTTGAATCCCCAGCTCCTCAAAATAAGTGGTCAAGAGATCAACACATTCTTCTTGTCAACATTATTGGGGAACCAAATGCAGGGGTCACAACCAGACAGCGAATCCAAGACTCAGAGTCAGCCTCAGCCAATGAATGTCTATTTGCTGAATTTCTTTCACAAATTGAACCTAAAAGAGTAGCTGAGGCTCTGGTAGAAGAAGGATGGGTAGCTGCTATGCAAGAAGAAATTAATCAGTTCAAAAGGAACAAAGTATGGACACTAGTGCCAGCTCCACCTGGAAAGAATATCACAGGCACTAGATGGATCTATAGAAATAAGATGGATGAAATTGGAAACATCATCAGGAACAAGGCAAGACTGGTAGCACAGGGGTTCTCTCAGACTAAAGTAATTGATTATGATGAAACATTTGCACCTGTTGCTAGACTTGAGGCCATCAGAATCTTCCTTTCTTATGCTGCCTATATGAACATCACTGTGTATCAGATGGATGTTAAGAGTGCCTTCCTCAATGGTGATTTGGCTGAGGAAGTGTATGTTGCACAACCTGAAGGATTTGAGAACAGCGAGTTTCCCAACCATGTGTACAGACTTCACAAGGCAATGTATGGTCTGAAACAAGCTCCAAGAGCATGGTATGAAACTCTTTCAAATTTCTTAACTGAAAATAAATTTATCAGGGGTTCTATTGAGAAAACACTCTTTACCTTCAAGGACAAGAGTGATTTCATCATTATGCAGATTTATGTGGATGATATCATCTTTGGGTCAACAAATGTCAATCTTAGTAAATGTTTTGCTAAATTAATGACCAAGAAATATGAGATGAGTATGATGGGTGAATTAACTTACTTTTTGGGCTTTCAAATTAAACAATGTCCTAAGGGAATTTCTATTTGTCAAAAAAAGTATGTTAAGGATTTACTTAAAAAATATGACTTAGCTGATTGTGCATCAGTGAAATGCCCCATGCTTCCACCCAACAACTTGGGCCCTGATGAGTCAGGGGTCTCTGTCAATGAGACTTTATATAGAGGCATGATTGGGTCACTGATGTATCTAACAGCCAGTCGTCCAGATATCCAATTCTCCACATGTCTCTGTGCAAGGTACCAAGCTAACCCAAAAGAATCCCATCTAGTGGCTGTTAAGAGAATTTTTAGGTATCTCAAAGGAACACCATCCCTAGGTCTATGGTATCCAAAGGAATCAGGCTTTGATCTCAAGGCCTATTCAGATTCAGATTATGCTGGATGCTGTATTGACAGGAAAAGCACTTCAGGCAGCTGTCAAATCCTAGGAGGAAAATTGGTTGGATGGAGTGCTAAGAAGCAAAACTCTGTGGCTATGTCTTCAGCTGAAGCAGAATATGTCACTGCAGCCAGCTGTTGTGCTCAGGTGCTCTGGATGAAAAGTCAATTGGCTGACTATGAAATCTTGTATGACAAAGTACCAATCTTTTGTGACAACACCAGCGCCATTGCCATATCCAACAACCCTGTTCTTCACTCTCGTACCAAACACATTGATATCAGGTATCATTTTATCAGGGATCATATAATGAAGGGAGATATTGAGCTGCATTTTGTTCCCACAGAGCTGCAACTAGCTGATATCTTTACAAAGCCTTTGGCTGAACCTTCGTTCAACAGGCTAGTTGCTGAGCTAGGGATGCTCAATATCTCAAAGCCTGTGGCTTGATATTAAATGTGTTCATTAAATGATTGATTCTATATTAAATGTTTTCACATGAAATTAGGTAGTTACTTTCCAAGTAAATGCAAAAAACATTCTCAAATATTTAATCATTTATTTTTCGGATAACGAGGAGACAAACTTTTTGAAAGGTCAAGGGGACCCACTTAAGCAGTCATTTTCGCTCCTTGCATTTAATACGGTTGAATAACTGTTCACTTAAGTTTGAATATATATTGTCTTCTTTCTCTTCTCACCCACCACCATTCTAAAATCTACTTCTCTCTCTAAGTTCTTATCTCTCTCAACCATCCGCCATTTTCATTCACCTTCAACCTCACATCCATGGCGTTTTCCGTTCCAAAAGCCTCCAATGTTAACTTCGAGATCAACGAGAGCATCCTTGCCTCCAACAACGCCATTGGATGGATTAAGGCACCAAACAGCACCTATTCAGATCTGGTAAATTTCATGCAGAATTGTGACCTAAATGAAGCCTTCACCAAATCTCCATCCACCTTTTACCAAGAATACCTTAGGGAATTCTGGTATTCTGCTGAAGTAGTAGAAGACACCATTACATTTAGCCTTTCATGCAATGAACATCCTTTTGCCTTCTCCCTTAAAGACTTTTCTAGTGTGGCCGGATTAAAACATGGAGATGAATGCCTGAAGGTAGTTGACAAAAAGGCTGTCAAGGAAGCCCTGGCCACACTAAACCCTTGCCATGATGTTAACCTTGCACTTACACCTGCTGAAGTCCTCGCAAAATCCCCTCTAAAGATTAAGTATTTCAATCCTATGTGGCGTGTCCTCTTCACCCACATTGTGAAGTCCCTGGGAGGAATGCAGGGATCACAGGATCAGATGTCGTTCAATCATCAGGCAATTGCATTTGGTTTAATCTAGGGAGTTGATGTTGACGTTGGAAGCATTCTATTCTCTAACCTGGTAGAACAGCTAAAGGGAAGGAATCAGGTCAGGGAAAAGAATATCTGTTATGTGCGCTTCCTGTCCCTGATCTTTGAGAGACTGCTGGGAGACAACTACCACAACAAGGCCTTGACTGCTCTTAAGCCCTATCGCATCACTGGCGCCATCTACAAGGAAATAGGAGCTGAGGATATCCCTGTCACCGCCCATATGCTGAACGTGGCAAACCAAGTACCCAACGCTGAGAAGCCCTTGCTCCCTTCCTCTGAGAAGGTGAATACTTCTAGTGTTGCTGGCAAGTCTATGTCTTTGACCTCTGGGCAGCACACTACTAAGTCCAAGGCTTCATCTGGCCAACAGCTTAAGAAGAAGAAAATCCCCTCTTCTTCCCACTCCAAAGCTATTATTAAGGCCAAGGGAAAGAAGACTGACACCGCCTCTGGTCCAGATACTCTTGTGGATTCAGACTCTTTGGCTGACAAACAACAGGCTTCTAGTGTCTCTAAGTCAGCTGAGACAACAGGAAACCAGCCAAATCAAGCTGATATCTCACAGGTAATCAGTGTACATTTTTAGAGGTTCACAAGCAGCCACTCTCATATGTCTGTAGGAGAGACTGGTGAAGTTAGGGTAATCCTCGACCCATAAAAGTCTGTCATTACACTTAGAATACTTTAAGACTTCTGTACACCCTGTCTTTGCACCAGGGAATGATTCATTTGTGTTTATAAAGCACCCCGATAACCCTGAACCCTCTAGACAGTAATCAGGCTAACAACAACCTGGCTATACTAATGTCTCAACCTTGATCAGCTGTACTTCACACAGCCTCTTGGTTCCCTCCTTAAAAGAGTCCCAAAGGATTTATCCTTTCAGGGGGAGCTGAATCATCACCCTCAGCTTTCCTAGGGGCAGCGTAACAGGCGACCTACAACAACATATGTTTCACTCTTAAAAGAGTCCCAAAGGTTTTAACCTTTTGGGGGGGCTGAATAATCACACTCAGCTTTCCTAGGGGCAGCGACTGGCGATCCATAAACAACATATGTTTTCACAATCAAAAGTGTCCCAAAGGTTTTTACCTTTTGGGGGGGCTGAATAATCACACTCAGCTTTCCTAGGGGCAGCGAATGGCGATCATTAACCACACTTTATTCACACTTAAAAGAATCCCAAGGATTTATCCTTTGGAGTGGCTGAGTAATCACCCTCAGTCTCTCTGGGACAGCGAAATGGCGACCATTCCCCTTATATTTTTCCCTGTTACTAATTACAACAAATTTGCAGGTTGAAATTGTACAGCCAGTCGTAGAGTCTCAGGTACAACAAGAAAAGGAGGCTGATACAATGACTCAGGACAAACCAAATGATGAAGAGCCTGTGATAAATGATGATGAGGAAATGCTCTCATTAGAGGATTATGTCTCTGATATTGAGCAAATGCCTGAAGACGAATTCCCTGAGGGGATGTTCGATGACGAGGATGAAGAAGATGAGGACGATCAGCTGTCTGCCTCTCCTCCTAAAGATATAGCTGTGTCCACACCAGCTGATGACAAGACTTCTCCTCTCAAGGAAGCTGTTGACACTCCAAAATCTGCTACGTCCGCAACAACAGTCTTCCAAAGACCAACTTATGATCCAACAGCCGAATTTCTCATGTTTGATCAATCTGCCCAGACCAACTTTGACTTAATTCCAAGGGGGGATGATTTTGCTCAGCAAAGCCTTAATATCAAAAATCTTCAGCCTGTCCATCATCAATCTGATATTGAGCGCTTATCAAGAAAGCTGGATGTGATCAAGTCTGAGATGCACAACTTCACTGTGACATTTCCAGGCATCATCAAAAAGGCTGTGACTGAGGCTGTCACTGAGCCAATTCAGGATGGTGCAAGACGAGGTGTAGCTCAGGGACTTGGTCATCTTTCAACAAGGATAAAGGATGCCATTGACTCAGTTGTCCCTGCTATGTTCCATGAACATGAACACACCATGCACAGGCACTTTAATGCTGTTCGCAACAGGCAATACAACCATGCTAACTTTATTGTCAGGCGTGTTCAGGCAAATACTAATGCAAATGCCAACCTCCTGCTAAAGATTGCCAGGGCTTCAAGAAAAAGACAGCGTGCCATGGCTGCCTCTGTGGAGCAGATTGCAAGACGATTTCAGGCACGTTCATCCAAGCATCTGCGAAGTAAGGATAAACGTGAGGGGGAGAAGAATACTACACTCAGCCTTGCATTTTCTGAACAAGGCTCATCATCAGCTAATCCCTCAACTACACCTGTTCCTCTCCAAGTCATCACACCAGTTATAATACCTGATGATGAGGATGATACTCAGGGGGAGCAACAAACTCAAGATGGAGCTGACTCATCAAAATCTCTGATCTTAGTTAACATCAGCAAGCCTGAGGATGATGATGAGCCAGCGGCCAAGAAATTAAAATTCACTGTTAGCTCTCTCCCCAAAGATATTCAAACTCAGGCTCAGACAACGTTTATCAAAAGAGCTGATGTTTTGAAAAACATAAGTGTGGAGTCCTCTGTCTCGAAGAAAGGAAAGGAGATAGTTTTGGTTGATACTGACACCAAACTTAAGAAGATAGCTGCGATGCTAGAGACAGGAGGATCCACCACAGACCTTTCACAATTCTCAACCTTTACACCTTCCGACGAGATTCCTTTGACCCCTGAAGAAATTGAGCAACAGGCTGAAGAATTCAAAAGATTAAGTGAACTCAAGACAACCAAAGAATTAAATGAAGCGACTCTGAGGAAGATGACACCACCTGAAAGAGAAAAACAAAAACAAAGGTTGAGGGAAATGGAAGTAAAACGCGCTGAGGCCTTAAAGAAAGTCAAAGCTGACTATGATGCCTGCGTGAACAACAGGTATGCTGCTGGCAAGATAACCAAGTTCAAATACACCATTCATAAATCCACAAACACCCCACAGATGATTTTATGGAGGGAAAACCAACAGAGAAATATGGATGTGTTTGACAACTTCAGGTTAAAGACACTTGGGTTATCAGAATGGTTCGAACTCGAAGCCTTAGCTGCCAAAAAGTCTAGACAGGCTAATTTTCTTCTGCTAAAGACTCTTAAGGTCAAGTTTAACTGGATCAAGGAAACAGCAGCCAAACTTAAGATTGATCCCCCACCACAGCTCTTTGAACAAGAACCCCTAAAGACAGGCAACAAAAGGAGAAGAATTTCACAAATTATCAATGAAACTTTTGTTACTGAAGATGTTCATGTGGATGGTATACACAGGGATTTGATCCTTCCAAATGGTATTGTTGGCCCTGTTGATGGTCAGACATACACAGAGCCTGAAAGAGGAATGGAATTCATGAACAGGGCTTGCCAGTATGCTTTTCAGAGGGAAGATGAGCTGTGCTTGGCATCAACTATTCAGCTACTCTGTCACAAGAAGTGTCTCAAGATCAACACAGAGTATTCCAAGAAGTTTGCAAAGACTTTGCAGGATGAAATTGATAACAGATTAGATGTGGCCGAAGCTGAAGAAAGAATTAAAAATAATGACTATTGAAGATGGTCTCAGCCCTTTTTACCTTCATCTTTTATTTTACTTATGTAATGAACTTGTAATTTTCTTTAAGTCTTAATAAAATCATGAGGTATGTTTGTTTAGATCTGTTATGTGTAAGAAGAAGCTGTTAAACTCACTTACCTTAACTTAGTTATATCTAGCATTATTTATGTTTAAATAGGGGGATATTGTTGGGAATCTAAACTTATTAGATTCCCTGATCATTGATTTAAACATAAATAGGCTGATAGATAGTCCCTTGCCTGTGCCTAGGAGGCAGGCAAGTTTCGCAAGACTCACAGAGATCCAAGTCCCTGTGAGCAACCTCAGAGGAGTCCATGTCAGAGACATTGTCAGGGAAGTCGAAGAATTACCTGAAGACATACTCATTGGCTGTGATGGATAACAGCCAAGATGTATCAGGGACTCTGAGGGGTTGAGAGTTAACAGGGGTGGCAATACCCTGATAACTCTCAGCACACTTTGGACATGCCATTTGTGTGTTCGAGACTATGAAGAATAAGGAAACTGTTTTTGACAACTGTTCCTTAAAGCATAATGGAAGACTACCAAGAATAGAAGGACATCATGTGACTGATGTGGGAACTTGTAAAAGCTTGTGTAGTCGACATCAAGTACTGTTTAAGTCAAACTCGTAACACTATAAATAGGATGTGTATCCATGCATAAATGTTTAACACTTTGAGATATTAAGAACATTAGTGCATATAACTTAGTGAATCAAACAGCTACGACTGTATTCATAAGTTAGGGTTTATAGTTGTTCAAAGTGTGCACAACACATTGTCATCAAACTGTGTTATCCATAACATATGTAATTCTTTATTATACAATAATAAGATTACGTTTGAAAAGTAATACCTTGTGTTGATTAAGTTAAGATTAGGGTTTCTTGCATTGATTAGGGACTTTCAAATCATGACACTTGAGTCTGAGCTAGCTCCATCACTTTCTTCTTCTGAAGTCACAACAAATGGTGACTTCTCCTTTTCATCTTGTTCCAGTATTTGTTCAGCCAATCTTCTATCAAATTCAACTTTGGCTGCATCTTTTGGAACAAACTCTTCTACCATTTTACCCTTACCCTTATCTTATGGTGCAATGGTTGGTAAGGTAGATGGTAATACCTGAGTAGAAACCTCCTTGATGATAGATGATGACTGGGATACATCACTTTCATGTGCAGGTCTGTCAACGCCCAAATTTATCCTATCAGCGCCCAAAATACTTTTATCAGCGTCCAAATTTGCCTTGTCAACGCTCAAATATTTTCCCTCAGCGCCTTGAGTAACCTCTCTCAACATAGCTGTAAATGATAAATTTAAATTGGTGGGAGAGACTAAGGATGTATCAAAACCTGTTTCTTTCTTCAAAGTTGTAAGGGCTTCAGCAACATCCATTGATTGACCATCCTGGCTGCCCTTATCACTCAGATTTATTTGATCTTCCTCCCCTTTGGAAGACTCCTCCATACCCCTTTTAACACGATCACTTTCCAAAACAACAATCCTCTCCCTAAATTGCTTGAGTTCAAGGCCTTGTGAGCTGACAATTTGTACTAAGTCTGCATTTTGCTTTTGCAAGCTAATGCAGACTGCCGTCAATTCCATAAGAGTCATTGGTTCCAGTCTGCCCTCTTCTAAAATGGGGATTTGACCTCCCAAGTCAGATTCATTGGGCATGGATGAGGACTTAATGATGGTGGGACTGCCTTGGCCAGCCTCTAAGCCAGAACCAATAGTCCCAGCCTCATCCAGGTCACCAGCCACACTTGTGGTGGTGGTTCTCTCTGCTTCATGGCTAGGACCACCAGAGGAGAAAACTCCAGTAGTCCTTTGGCGTTTCATCAACCTATATTCAGGGGGTGTGGAAGATGGTGTGGAAGAATGGGTGGATGTGGGTTGGTTAAGGGGTGTTTGGGATTGTGAAGGTTGTGTGTCAGCGTTGGAAATAGGCACATCAACGCCAACATTTGATGTGTCAGCGTCAAAGGGTTCTTGGTCAAGTTTCATGTGTTCAGGTGAAGGTAAAGGTTCAGGAATGGGTTCAAGTTGTGGTTGAGGGTCAATTTGAGGTTGGGGGTCTGGTTGGGGTTGTGCTGCTGCAATAACAGCAAGCATGGCTTGGGTTAAAGGTAGGTCTCTATGGGGTGGTGAATCCATCTTCATAAAAATAGCTTTCTTTTGCTCAGGGATCTTATAAAAATCATTGTGATCCCTTGAGCAGTAACCTTGATCATCAAAAACCATTTGCAGAAAACAGGGATAAGCTAAAGTCATTTTTGTCCCCTTGTTTTTACACATCCCCTCAAAAATCATTTTAGAATAGTTATATTTTTGCCCTGTTGCAATGCACACAATAGCACTAGCAATAGATCTATTGATCTCATTGTGTGCAGTACATTTGGGACTCAAACATTGAAGGAGGACGTGTATGAGGTACTTCTAGGCTGGGGGAAATTCCTGCTTATGATACTTGTTTAGAGTACCTTCATCGGGAAAGGGATATCCCAAAGCCCTAAGCCCTTGTTCTATTTCATTTATGGGAAGGGTGGCAATACCATCAGCATCATCAAGATGCAAGGCTTGGCGTACCAAAGCCTCAGTAACCACCCAAGACCTCCCATGAACAATAGAAGTTAATGTGGTCACTCCATTAACTGTTGAGGAACTAACAGTGTTCCAAAACTGCTTAATGTGTGTGACTGTAATGAGTGGTGCATGAGAAAGATCATACCTTAATGGGGATGCGTTCAAATACGCCACCATTTGTGTGTATTGAGGAAACCAATCATCATCAGCTTCAAGATAAGCAATCATGTTGTGTTGTGATCTGAACCCCAATTCCAATTCTGCTGAGTTAAACTTTGGTGCCATTGATGAAAGCTGTTAATTTTAAGTGAAGAAGATGAAGTTGATAAGAGAAAAGTGTTAGACAAGAATTATAGATAACCTGTTTAAAATAGGAGCCAAATTTATAGGAGAGAAAGAATGCATGTGATTGGCCCAAAAATAGGCAAAGATTTTCAAAAATCAATCATGAAAATATTGAAAAAGTTATAAGTTATCTCATGGATTAAATGAAAGTAACAACTCCTAAAATTACGGCTTGAAAATATGTCAAAAAGTAACAACTGGGTAGGTGCCATTGAGTGTCAACGGTCAAAAATAACCTATCAACGCCCAACGGCTATAATCTTGTCAACGTTTGCCTAAAGCCATGTCAGCGTCCAATTTGGTCACAACAACGCTTGGAAAAATCTTGTCAGCGTCCAAAAATAAAAATATGTTAAAAAGTGAAAAATGACCTTAACAAGTAATTTATCCTAGAGAAGATAACCAAAAGCTGATAATTATCATAGGGCGGCAAGCACTGTCCAGTTATGCACACTTGCATAAGCAAGATAGACATAACAGTCCTCTAGTGTCCCTTGCTAACCAAAATTCTTAACAACAAAGTTACCTTATAAAATCCTTGTTACTCCCAGGTAAATCCCATATCAAAATCATTCCCAAGTCTCCCAACAGACCACAACCAATTCTAGGCCAAAAACGTCTTGGCAGCATGTAAAGTTGATATACTATGCATGCTACAGTGCCTCATGATTTAGTAAAACTAACTCATACTCACCTGTGGACACAATCTAGAATTGTGAAAAGAGTATCATATGGATACCCAAACATCCTAAAGGTTCCTAAAACCTCCCCTTAAACTATGATACAAAAAGTTTGTTAAAATCATGCATGAACATAAAAATTTATGTCAAGATAGGAATGAAGCATTCCAACCATCATCCATAAATAAAAACTTGTCCAAATGCTTCTCCATTGATCCATAAGCAACTCTGTATCCAATGGTATACTGCTAACACCATCTGCACATATAGATCGAAAACCACAAAACTAACATTGTTGCTGACAACGCCCCGATAACACATGACAGCGTTGAGGGAAACTTTGTCAGCGTTAGACAATTATATTGCTGACAACGTTACAAAAACACTTATCAGCGTTCAAGCAACCTTTGTCAGTGTTAGAAAAATATAGTGGAAAATCAAAATCATCAATAAGACCAATAATAATAATGCATCATCCTGTACATACTTGTTACCAAGTATTGAAATCTCCCAGCACATATTAAGTGAGATTAACCATTCCAATACTTGTTACCAAGTATTGAAATCTCCAAGCATCAAAAGGTTTAGTTAATAAATCTGACACATTTTCCTCAGTGTCAACCCTATCTGGTTGTATTAAACCTTTCTCAAAGCAATCTCTTATAAAATGGTGTCTAATTTCTATGTGTTTAGTTTTAGAATGATGTACAGGATTCTTAATGATGCATAAAGTACTATTATTATCAACAAATATCTTAGTATGCATGAAATTATACCCATAGTCCAACAGCTGGTTCTGAATCCACAACACTTGGCCACAACATGCAGCTGCAGCCACATACTCTGCTTCAGTTGTAGAATTAGCCACCACTGTTTGTTTCTTGCTTTGCCAAGATATTAACCTGCTCCCAAGAAACTGACATCCACCAGTTGTGGATTTCCTATCAAATTTATCACCTCCATAATCACTATCTGAATATGCAATCAGATCCAATGGTGAATCCTTTGGGTACCATAAACCAAGAC
This sequence comes from Glebionis coronaria, assembly GCA_025667525.1. Taxonomy (NCBI): domain Eukaryota; kingdom Viridiplantae; phylum Streptophyta; class Magnoliopsida; order Asterales; family Asteraceae; genus Glebionis; species Glebionis coronaria. The sequence goes on from CM046882.1 coordinate 398,895,636, forward strand.
TAGGGTAGCATCTTAGGTACCTAAAGATCCTCTTCACAGCATAAAGTTGACATTCTTTGGGAGTTACTTGATGGCGTGCACAAGCACACACAGCAAACATAATGTCAGGTCTGGAGGCAGTAAGATACATCAAGGATCCAATCATGGATCTATAGTGCCTGACATCAACATCTTTCCTATCTCCAATCTTTCCCCAAGGGTGTTCTCTATCCATAGGAGTAGTAGCCCTCTTTTCATGTGGAGAAAAGCCAAACTTCTTCAAGATCTCAGCAACATATTTGTCCTGGGAGATGAAGATACCATCCTCTTTCTGCTGAACTTGTAAACCTAGAAAGAAGTTCATCTCCCCCATAGCACTCATCTTGAATTTGTCTGTCATAAGCTTGGAGAAATCCTCACACATCTTTGGATCAGTAGACCCAAAAATGATATCATCAACATAGACCTGCACAAGCAACACATCCTTGCCTTTCTTCTTTGTAAATAGTGTCTGATCTATGGTGCCCCTCTTGAATCCATTGTCCACCAAATAGGTAGACAAAGTACCATACCATGCTCTAGGGACTTGATGAAGGCCATACATAGCCTTTTTGACTCTATACACTTTATCTGGATGCTCTGGATCCTCAAAACCAGGAGGTTGCATGACATATACTTCCTCAACAATGGTGCCATACAGAAAGGCACTCTTGACATCCATTTGATAGACTATGAAGCCCATGCACGAGGCATAGGCTAGAAAAATCCTAATAGCTTCAATCCTTGCAACTGGTGCAAAGACCTCCTCATAGTCTATCCCTTCCTCTTGTGTATAACCTTGAGCCACTAGCCTTGCCTTGTTTCTGACCACAATGCCTCTTTCATCTCTTTTGTTCCTTAGAACCCATCTTGTCCCTATAGGTCTGACATATCTAGGACAATCAACCAGCTCCCAAACATCCTGAATTACAAATTGGTGAAGCTCATCCTGCATTGCTTCCACCCAACTTGGTTCTTTGAGAGCATCAAATATTTTCTTGGGTTCTTCTTGTGACATAAAACATGCAAACAAACATGCTTGCACAAGAGGGGTATCAACCTTCTTGTGTATATTGGCAATAGACCCACCAAGACCTTGATGAGATCTTCTAGTCTGAACTGGAGTCATAATATCACCAATGATCTGAGATGTGGGGTGATTCTTCATTGTGGAAGTGAGAACCCCTCCTTCAAAAAGTCTGGTGTCCTCAACCTCACGCTCCATGTTGCCAATATCTTCTTCATCAGACTCTCTTTGATCAACGTGAACCTCTTCATGAACATTGGAAGGTCCACCTTGTTCAAAACTGGAAGAGAAAAGATGCCCATAAGTGTTGTCAACGTCTGAATCTTGGTTGTCAGCGTCTGGGCTAACAGCGCTTGAAATGTTGTTGTCAACGTCTGAGCCATCAACGTCTGAATTGGTCTTGTCAGCGCTAGATTTACATTTGTCAGCGCCTGAAGAACCATGCATGTTTGTATCTGGTGGTATTTGAAAACCACCATTATCTTGTCCAGCAGCAGCAGCAAAAGCATCTGTCCAAATGGGAATTGTGACATATTCAAATGTAGGAGATGCCTTTTCTGCTTGTGATCCAACCTTCTCATGAACCTGTGTACCTGAAACATTAACAACTTGTTCCTCCACAACATTTGAAGTTACCTTCACAATGTCTGGATTAGTGACAGGCATATAATTTATAGTTCTAGATAAGGGTTCCAAATCAAACAACCAATTAGGACCACTTTCAGGATCACTAGGTTTATTCTCTAAGAATCTAACATGTACTCTTTCAACTATACGTTTGTCCTCCTTAAGATAAACCCTATAATCCTTGCTCTAGACTGAATACCCTATGAAATAGCCCTCATCACCTTTTGCACTAAATTTCCCTAAGGCATCACTAGTATCTAATAGTACTACATGACAACCAAAAGGTCTGAGAAAACCAATATTAGGTTTTCTTCCCCAAAGTAACTCATAAGGTGTTTTGTTCTGAATTTTGTTAACCAATGCTCTATTTTGCACATAGCATGCTGTATTAACAGCCTCAGCCCAAAAGGCTATTGGAAAGTGAGCATCAGCCAACATTGTTCTGGCTGCTTCAATTAGGGTTCTATTTTTCCTCTCAGCAACCCCATTTTGTTGTGGGGTTCTAGCAATGCTAAATTTCCTAGTAATTCCTTTCCTGGCACAAAAATCATCTAGCTTCTTGTTCCTAAATTCTCCACCATTATCACTCCTAAGCATTTTAACCTCATTTCCAGACCTTTTCTCAATCTGAGTGATAAAATCAATAAGAACATCAGCTGTGTCACTCTTCATAGCTAGAAAGAATGTCCAAGTAAACCTAGAAAAGTCATCTGTGACAAAAAAGCAATATGACTTACCATTCAAACTTTCTATATTTGTTGGACCAAAGAGGTCCATGTGAAGCATATGAAGAGGTCTGGAACTAGTATGCACCTGTTTAGACTTGAATGAGACCTTGTGCTGCTTGCCTTTAAGACATGCAACACAAGAGTGGTCATTGTGGAAGGCCTTCTCAGGCAAACCATCAACTAAACCAAGCCTCACAAGTCTATTTATATTTTTAAAATTTATGTGCCCTAGTCTCCTGTGCCACAAATTACTCTCATCTACTGAGGCCTTAGCATAAAAACAAGACATATTTGTATTCATTTTAATCCCATTTAAATTCACATAATATATGTCCTTATGACTAGGTGTTCTATACTCAATATATTTCTCATCAGGGATCTTAAAATCCTTGCTCAACACCAAGCACTCAGTATCAGTGAAAAGAACTTTATTTTTGTTATCACAAACTTATGATACACTAAACAGATTATAATCAAGTTCTTTTACCAGGAAGACGTTCTCAAAACGCAGATTATTGGTGAGAAGGGTTCCTTTGCCTGTGATTGTTCCATATCCACCTCCAAAGTATACTTTATCACCATCTTTAATAGGAGTGAAATTCGTCAGATAGTCTTCCTTCCCTGTCATGTGCCTTGAGCATCCACTATCCCAATATCCATAATCATTGATCTGTCTTTGAATGCCCTGCACATAAAGAAAACAAATTAGTTTTCTTTGGGAACCCACGTCTCAAAAGTCTTGGATTCATCTGGTTGTTCAATAAGAATAGACTTAGTTCTCACAACAACCCCATTCTCATCCTTTTTAGGATGAAATACCCAGTTAACCCCAATAGGTTTTGTAATGACCTTTGAAATGTAATTAAATCTATTGCAAGTCATTGAAATCCCATTTTCATTAGGGTTTTGATCTTTCTTGGGTCTCCATGTTAAGCTTGAAGAAGCTTTAGACCCCTTACCTTGTGGCTGCAAATATTTAGGTCTGGTTACGTTTCTGTCAGCGTTAGAATTTGTCCTGTCAACGCTGAAATTACCCTTGTCAGCGTTGAACCTAGGGTTTGCTACAGGAACCCATTTCCTATTTGACCAGGTGTTTGTCTTTTGAAATGGTCTTTGTCCATGAGTGTTAGACCTTCTAGAAAAGAATGGGGCAGGTCTAATCACTTGTGGACTTTGCTGCACACAAGGTTTGGGTCTGACAACGTTTGACTTTCTAACAACGTTGACTTTCTTCATGTCAGCGCTGAAATTGTTCCTGTCAGCGCTGGCTTTGGGAGCGTTGACACACTTGTATGCCAAATGTGAAAAGCTACCACAAGTGTAACAGGCTTTCTTAGACACAACCTTAGGTCTAGAAGAGAAGAAACCTGTTCCATGATTGCTAACTTGACTCTTGGGTGACCTATTATTCCTATACATCTCTGCATATTTAATGGTAGGTCTTCTAACAGTGTTTGAGCCTAGGTCAACAGTTTTACCAGTGATTGGGTGAGTAACCTTAATGGGTGGTGATTCATTGGGACTTTCACATAGCAAACCTCCCTTATCAAATAAAGTAGGGTTAGCTTTCTTCCACTCATTTAGGTCAGTCAATTTTTGCTGGTACTCTTCAACTGGAGTGAGAACTCTTGGTGGAGGAATGAATTCCTCCTCTTGGAGTTCTGGTAAACCAGTCCAAGATAAGTCCCTTCGTTGGACACCATAGAAGTCACCAGCTGGTGGTGGAACCAGAGAGTAATCATTCATCCCAATCCCAGTCATGTCCTTAGGATCCCTTTGTTTAGCTACACAGTCTCCTAGGGTTTGGGTGGCTCTATCAAATCTTTGAATTTTGAGTTCAACATTATCTTTATTCTTAATGGCCTCATCTAACTTAGCCTGTAGTTCTCTATTAACCTTTGTCATGATGTTTCTAACATCCATACTACCCTCTAGCTCATGTTTTAAGATATTGATCTTATCTTTTAAGTCAAATTCCATTTTCTTGTATTTAGAAACGGTTTTCTCAGTTTCAGTAAGAGCTAGTTGGTAATTAGACAATTTACACCTTTCAGTACTCATATCATCTTTTAGTTTTAACACCTCTTTGTTAAGTCTTTCAGTGTTTAACCTACAACATTTGCTACAAAAAGCATCATCATATACCTCATTATCAGATGAAGAGGAGGAGTGTGCCATGAGAGCATATTCAACAAGCTCTTCTTCTTCAATATCAGCAACCAAAGCTTTATCCTCTTCAACATCCTTAGCCAGATAGCTCCAATCCCATCCTGTACCATCAATTCCTTGAACTGCAACCATAGCTTTGGAATCCTAAGATTTAACAATCTAACTTGAGGGTTTACCAGCATCAGATCTTCTAGGAGATCTGCATTCCCTCATGAAGTGCTCTATACGATAACAATTGTAGCATTCAACTTTGGATTTATCAAATCCAGCTGTGTCTTTAGCATTGAAGGTCATCTTCTTTTTAAACCTTCTGTTCCACCTATTTGCTCTTATACTAGCAAGAGCCATGTTCCACTTGATGTCCATCTCTTCTAAGTGCTCATCACTTATCTGCTCAAGGTCCTCATATGTAATCACTGAACCATTGGGCAAAGAAGCAATGTAAGCACAAACAGTATCCAAATCCAAACCAGCAGGTTTAACTCTTGGGGAGTCATTCTTGAATGTGTCAGCGTCTGAATAGGAGACGTTGACAGGACTTGTTCCAGCGCTGACATATGATGACCCAGTAACTGGATGCATATAAGATTCCTTCTGATTGAATTGACCTTCACTATGAGAGAAGAAGGCCATGTTGCTGGTGGTAGATTTGCTTCCATGCTCTGAAAGAGTTTCATCTTCCAACAGTCTTAGTTTGTTGTAGATGTCATCAAACGAGGAGCTCTTGTAAGTATTGTTGGCAAGAATAGATCTTGCCTCAATCTTCCATGCCTCACCAAGACTTTTAAGAAAGGTAGCATTGGTGTCAACATCACCAACTTGTGTCCCCATGAAGGACAACTTGCTTGTGATGTCAAGCAATCTGCTTCTCACACTACTCAGTTTCTCATTGGGTTGAGCTTTGAAGACAGCATAATCATGCAGAAGTTGCTTTTTCTTTTCTTCCTTAGTGTCTGCATTTCCACCATATGCAACTTCAAGAGCTTCCCAAAGATCCTTAGCAGATTCATAGCCTCTATATTTATGCTGGTTTTCTTGTCCCAAAGAGACTTTCAGAATATTTAGGGCTTTCATGTCAACCCTTTTCTTTGCAATATCTTCAGCAGCTACAGCTCTACCATCTCCAGGTTTTTCTTTCTTATCCTCTTCAGGGCATCCTTCAACAGCAGTTCTTTGACTAATGGCATCAAGAATCTTTTGAGCCTTATTGAATGTGTTTCCATATTCAATAATCTCCCAGAGTGTGTAGTCATAGATCCCCAGATATTGTTCAAAGTTGAAATTCCATAAGTCAAAGTTGGTTGCATCAAGCATGGGAATCTTGATGTTTGGTAAGGCTGAGCAGGAGGAGGTTATTGCTTCAGACATGGTGTTGTTAGGGTTTCTGAGAAAATTAGGGTTTTGGTGTTTTTAGGGTTCTGGTGTTCGTGTATGGTGTTCTTTTAAAGATCAAAAGTTCCTCAACAAGCTCTGATACCAATTGTGGAAACCTTGGTTTCCGGATCTTTGAAGCAACTAGGAATGATCATTGTTCATATGATTAACATAATCAAAGCGGAATTAGAACAACAACCATTAACAAGGTGTTTAGGCACAAAACATGAATTAAAACACAATTGGATTGCTTATTATATTAATAACAAACAATCACTAGGTGTGTGTACATTGAATCCCACACCTAGTCGACACACACTTTAGGTTTACATTGTATATGAATTGATTATTAAAACCTAAGACCCTTGGTTCCTTTTATAGTGTAAGGATTAGGGTTTACAAGAGATAAGAATGAATAAACAAGTAAATCTTCTATTTAAATAAACTTATGCAGAATATCTTTTGCATGTTTATCTAAATAGAAGCTTCCATAAGCTTCTTTGTCTACGTTTTGTCAATGCTTGAATTGCATGTGACAATGCTTGGATTGCACACGACAATGCTTGAGCTATCAATGCCTAATTTGCTCTTATCAACGCTTGATTAACTCTTGACAACGCTTGGACAATTTCTTCATATTTTCTTCGTTTTTGAGTTTCTGCCACATCAACTTTTTGACCCAACAATCTTCCCCTAGTTGATAGTGGCAAAATTCCATGTGTATCTCTTGTAAGTTGTACATGATCTTCAAATTGCTTCCCCTCAAGTATAGCACGTATTTCTTCCCCTTTTTGTCACATCAACAAGGAAGTAAACAATGTTGCAATGTTGAAGATTGTCCATATGCAGGCTCTGTGTAATGATCTTGAAGAACAATTAATATAATATTTTTGATGTAGAAGTAGAATAACCCAAACCTATGTTCCATGTCTTGTACTATCCATGTGATGAAAAACTTATACCAATGATTAAATATAAGTAGACCTCGATCCCTTGTCAATATTATCATCCTATGTGAGACACTGAGCACGATAATGTAACTCCTTCAAGTGTTATGACAAGTCTTCATCACCAACCATGTAAAGCACAAACAAGTTACCTTTAAAGTCACAAGTGCTTGACTTTAAGATATGATAGAACACAAACTCGCAAAAATCTTCTTCAATCATCAAACTTACCATAAGAATTCTTCCCCTTAAGCCAACACCTCTTCATGATGAATTTAATGAAATAACATCTTCATACCATATGTAAAAGCCACTCTCAAGGCCACCCTAATTACATAGTTTAAAATACCCATCAAATTCCCACAAATAGTTGTTAACTCGCTTTAAGATCATTAATTCCTTTGAAAAATATCCGAGCCATAAATATCAACATGATATTCTAGATTAAAACGGAGATTCCATGTACCTTCGTGTGTATAATCCTCCTTTTTGTGTGCTTAAAACGTACCAATTTTCTCAAACAGCAGCGATTCCTGTGTTGTCCAATATCTTCTTTTGTCCAATATCTTTGGCAGATGTATTGTCCGATATCGGACAATATGTGTCAGCGTTCAAAATCTCATATATCGGACAACACTGTCAACTCTATCAACGTTGACTTATTCTATCAGCGTCAAAATCCATTCGTCAGCGCCAACTCTTCTTTTGTCAGCGTCTCTTCCATCAGCGGGTGAATAGCATATGACAGTGTTTCGAATATATACTGTCAGCATCGAAAATAACCACAAACATTATCACTGGTAACACGTGACAGTGACTAAGATTCTATTTAGGATATGTAACAGTAATAATATGTGAATATCCTTTATTCACAAATAACGTGGAAGTTTTAACTGCTAACATACCTAAATTCACGCAGTAATTCACCCTTATTAAATCATGATCCTTTCCATCCTATAAACTAGGATAGTCATATCCCTACAATATAGAACTTATCACGTACCATAATTCTGACCATGAATTAATATCTTCAGCTATAATATTCACGTGATACTCGTATATCACTTTCCACAAAAATAATAAACCAAAGTGTATCATCCAAAATAATAAACCACGTGAATGCATCTGATCTTTAAACGCATTCCAGATCCACAGCAACTCACATATCTAATCTATCTTGTAGAATCCCCACGTGATGAATACCTTAAAAGCAAAACAAATATTCTCCCAAAATAGACTTAATAAGAAAACGCAAGTTGTTTTATCTGTACCTTTCTTCTGGAACGATTTTATTCATCAGTAAGCAATAAACATCCCTACTTTTCTCTTGAAAACCAACGTGATCATAAACCATGATCCAAGGACTAATATAGATGTTAGTTTGTTGCTGTATACAAACTTTCTGAATTCAGATAATCATATCCTGTTGTAGTTCTTGAAGAACACCCATTGAAATCCCTAATCTCGAACAACCAAATTTGAAAACCCTAAAAAGGATTTAAAGATCAAACTAGGGTTTTGATCCATCTAAACTCCATGTGTTTAAGAACTATCAGTATCAATAATAACACCTGTTCTGTGTGGAATTGATCTAGAGTTTGTAGAAACCCTAAATCATGATTTCATGCAAATCTGAAAATCTGAAAATCGCTCATCAGCCAACTTTGACGCCTAATAACTTTTGCCTGGGGATAAAACTCGACAATCCCTCCGGTGGATGTTTAGATCTATGTATGTAGAACACACATATAAAATTTCGTGACGATCCAACGGTTCAATCAAAAGTTATGACCTTCTGAATACTGCTGTGCACACAAAAACGTCCAGAAAAACCCTAGACGGATTTTTCTTTTCTTTTCGAAACACGAACACCTTGTTGGTCCTAGCATCACGAGCCACGAGGCTCTGATACCAATTGTGGATCCCAAACTTAGATCGATTAGCTTTGTGTATACGAGATTAGATCAAGTAATACACGTAGAGAAACCTTTGTATATGCTTTATGAATCTAAGTGTTATGCGGAATTTAACACTTAAACAAGAACACACAAGATGTAAACAAACTTTCACTTTGATTATCAATGTCGAACTTGCTTACAATGAAAGATGTTTACGAATGAAAACTTATATAAAACTTATATTAAACATTAACCTAAAGGCCTTCTTTTATAGATACAAGAAGCCTTGTACAATAATCTACTTATCAGCTATTCTAGGTAAAGATAAATATAGAAAATACATTGTCGTTTCTATCCTTACTAGAAGTATTCTAGAATATAATAAACGTGTAGATTATATCTTCCATCAGTGCTTGTCTTCAATGTGTCAACGCTTGACTTTAACTTGTCAACGCTTGAGCTGTCAGCGCTTGTTTTGTTCTTGTCAACGCTTGAATTGTTCTTGTCAGCGCTCAAGTGATCTGGCCTTAATTTATTCCCAACAATGATAATTACCGTAACAACGCTGGACACTCCAACAGCAGCAGGTCCTAATACTTACGCAATTTTCTTATGATTTCATGTTATAACTCATATTCTGACACTTTAGCAAAACTTCAAGCAGGAACCATGGAAACGGTAGGGACCAGAACCAGAGAGGTTCACAGCCTAGCCGTCCAGCTATCACTGGTATCCAATCTTACGATTATCCGCATTGTCCTTTGTACCCTATTATCATGTCTTATGTAAAATGTTTTATCAGGTTCCCAGCCAGCCAGAGCACCTGCTGGAGGATTTACTCATCCTCTTTGCTCTACTTGCCACCGTAGGCACCCAGGGCCATGTCGCCGTAATACTGACGCATGCTTCAAGTGTGGTCTTCCTGACCATATCATGAAGGATTGCCGTAAGGGCAAGATGGAGGGTACATCGGGACATGCTGATTCCAAGCCGCCTACTACTACCGGTCGTGTCTACACGACATCTCGTGACCAGGCCAACAAGTCTACATGTACCATCACTGGAATCTTGTATATGTATGGTCATGCTGCATGTGTTCTTTTCGATACGGGTGCTACTCACTCGGTTATTTCTACTGCTTATGCTAAGAACATTAGGATGCTCCCCATGCCACTAGAGAATAGGCTTACTATTTCCACGCCTTTGAGGGACTCTGTATTAGTCACCCATGTATACAAGAGTCTTCCCCTAGAAATTTGACGATAAGGTTCGACCTGTTGACGCACTTCCGCTGGACATGAGTGACTTCGACATGATTTTGGGCATGGATTGGCTATCCAAGCATCATGCTACCATTGATTACCATTCATATCGAGTTATCTTGGGTGATGTTAATGCACTAGAGTACATTCATAACGGGTTAATACCCGGACGGTCTGTACAAATCATATCTACCTTGCAAGCGCGTGCACTATTGTCACATGGCTGCAAGGGTTATCTAGCTACGGTTCACGACATGGATGCTGAATCACCATCAATTCAGGATCAACCTATAGTGTCGGAATTCCAAGATGTTTTTCCAGCAGAACCTCCGGGCATTCCACCTGCACGAGAAGTGGAATTCAGTATCGAGCTTATTCCAGGAGCTGAACCAATCTCCAAGGCTCCTTATCGCATGGCTCCCATAGAGCTGAAGGAGCTGAAGGATCAACTGCAAGAACTTCTTGAACGAGGTTTCATTCGACCGAGCGCATCTCTATGGGGCGCACCGGTCTTGTTTGTTAAGAAGAAGGACGGCAGTATGCGCCTTTGCATAGACTATCGCGAGCTCAACAAGATTACTATCCGGAATAGATATCCACTGACACGTATAGACGATCTGTTTGACCAACTCGAAGGGGCCAAACACTTCTCCAAGATTGATCTTAGGTCAGGCTATCATCAGCTACGGGTCAAGGAGCAGGACATCGCTAAGACTGTCTTTCATACCCGCTATGGCCACTACGAGTTTGTAGTTATGCCATTCGGCCTGACAAATGCTTCAGCAGTGTTCATGGATTTGATGAACAGAATATTCCATGAATTTCTGGACAAGTTCGTCATTATCTTCATCGATGACATCCTTATTTTCACAAAGTCCAAGGAAGAACACGAAGACCATCTTCGTATAGTACTACAGATTCTTCGCCAGAAGCAGCTGTATGCTAAATTCTCCAAGTGTGAGTCCTGTTTAGACAAGGTGGCATTCTTAGGTCACATTGTATCAGCAGAAGGAATCACTATGGATCCAGCGAAGGTTGAGGCCATTACTAAGTGGCCAAGGCCGACATCAGCGACGAAAGTCCGCAGTTTCTTAGGCTTAGCTGGCTATTACCGTAGGTTCGTGGAGAACTTTTCCCGTCTAGCACTACCATTGACCAAACTGATGCGGAAAGGGGAGAAATTCATCTGGACTGAAGAACGAGAGAAGAGCTTTGAAGACCTGAAGCAGAAGCTAGTATCTGCACCTATTCTTACTCTCCCATCTGGTACGGGTGGATTTCAAATCTACAGTGATGCATCGGGGAAGGGACTTGGCTGTGTTCTCATGCAACATGGGAAAGTGATCGCGTACGCTTCACGGCAGCTTAAGCCTTATGAAGAAAATTACCCCACGCATGACTTGGAACTTGCTGCAGTTGTGTTTGCATTGAAGATATGGAGGCACTACTTATATGGAGAATCATGTGACATTTTCACGGACCACAAGAGCTTGAAGTATATCTTCACTCAACGTGAATTGAACATGAGGCAGAGGAGATGGTTAGAGTTGTTGAAGGACTATGACATTAATCTACAGTATCATCCCGGAAAGGCAAATGTAGTAGCAGATACTCTTAGCTAGAAGTCCAGAATGATCAACGACATTAAAAGTGAGGAGGAAATTATAAGAGACTTAGAGCGAATAGACATCAAGATCATGGTACGTGGACAGCACAGTTACTGGGCTAATCTTAGAGTAGAACCCGAGTTACTATCTAAGATCAAGGAAGCTCAGAAGGATGACGGAGAAATCTGGGCGATAGTACAGAATTTGGAGAAACAGACAGAATTCAGAGTAGATGCAGATGGTATCATATGGCAGGGCACGAGACTTTGTGTTCCTGATGACCAAGAACTCCGGGAAGCCTTGTTAGCTGAAGATCATAGGTCCCCATTCTCTATACATCCTGGTTGGACTAAGATGTACCATGACATCAAGCAGTACTTTTGGTGGAGTGGTATGAAACAGGATGTGGCCACTTACGTCTCCAAATGTCTTACCTGCTAGCAGGTTAAGATCGAGCATCAGCGATCTGGCGGTCTCCTTCAACCGTTAGATATTCCAGAGTGGAAGTGGGACAAAATCACAATGGATTTTGTTACTGGTCTTCCGCCTACTAAGAGGAAGCATGATGCAATTTGGGTTATCGTAGATCGACTTACCAAATCAGCTCATTTCTTACCGATCCGCAAGGAAGATCCAGTAAGTAAACTCGCCGATACGTATAGAAGAGAGATCATGAGACTCCATGGTGCACCATCTAGCATCGTCTCAGACAGAGATCCTCGATTCACTTCGCGCTTTTGGAAGAGTCTGCAGAAAGCTTGGGGTACACAACTTAAGCTTAGCACGACTTTTCATCCTCAAACGGACGGACAGTCAGAACGAACCATTCAGACATTGGAAGATATGTTGAGGTCATGTGCGTTGGAATGGACGGGTGATTCGGACGATTACATCTGTTTGGTGGAGTTTGCATACAACAACAGTTGGCACGCAAGTATCAAGTGTGCTCCTTTCGAGATGTTGTATGGCAGGAAGTGTCGCGCCCCAATCTGTTGGGATGAGGTTGACGAGCGAACACTTGAAGGACCAGAAATCATAGAGATGACCAATGAAAAGATCGCAGTAGTTAAGCAGAAACTTCAGGAAGCACGGTCACGTCAGAAGAGTTACGCCGATAAGCATCGTAGGGACATACATTTTAACATAGGAGATCACGTCTTCCTTAAGGTTTCGCCGGCACGTGGTGCTAGATGCTTCGGGATTAAAGGGAAGCTCAGTCCTCGTTTCATCGGACGGTTTGATATCATTGAACGAGTCGGTGAAGTATCTTACCGGTTGGCGTTACCTCCGCATCTTTCGCATGTGCACAATGTGTTTCATGTGTCCTTACTCAGAGGGTACCAGTATCATCCCCTTCACATGGTTCGGTATCCACTGGAACAGATACGTGAAGATCTCACTTTTATAGAAGAACCCGAACGAGTTCTTGACAGACAAGAACGAGTCATGAGAAGGAAGACGATTCCATTCATCAAAATACTATGGAGGGATCATACCGAGCGGGAAGCCACTTGGGAAACAGAGGAGTCTATCCGGGCTTCTTACCCTCATTTCATATTTTGAATTCGGGTATGTTCTTCTTTTCAGTTTACTTTATCTATAATTCGGGGACGAATTATTCTTTTTAGGGGGGAAGAGTTGTAAAACCCGCATGCTTTTACCATGAATAGTACCCTTAAGATCGTACGTACTAGATTAAAACTTTCCTTTTATAGTATGATTACGATTACATTTTAGGATTTTACGTATTACGTACGTGTTAGAACACGATAAGTATTTACTACGCACGAGCACGCAATAATTATTTGATAATATTTAATCACGAGCACGCGATCATGAAATCATGAACGTAATTAAATCACGAACTATTATTAATTACGTATATATATTTATTACGAGCGTAAATAAATATATTAGGTCAAGGTAATTATTTAACGAGAACACATTAAACGCGAACACAAATAAACACGAACTAACAATTAAACATCGAGACACGGAAAACGGTACGGGTACCCCATGTGGGCCCCCTACCCGCGACAACCATAAAGAGATGGGCCAAGACCATCTCAAAATTTACTAAGAGGGGTTATGGTAAAATATCACTAGTCATTTTTCACTTTACAAAAGATTTTACAAAAACCTAAAAAGTTTCTCCTTCTCCTCTTTTCTTTGTTTTTGGCCACCGAATGCAAACACACCAAAGGAGGTGATTGTTTGATTTTGATCTTGGTTTTTGGTGCAAGTGTTCGTGTTTGTTCATCCTCGTTAGATCCACGCATTCGGTATATGTTTTTTACCCTTTTTCTTTTTGATTTGATCTAATAATTAATTAAGAACAAGATGTTTTTAAAACCTAATTAAAAACATAGATCTAACATGAAAATGGTTTTTGAAAGAAATCAAAAAGGGTGTTTTAGGGGTGTTTGTTTTGGCCGGCGCCTAAACCGAACCCCAAGGGGGTCTCGGTTTGGCTACTCGACCACCACCGAGACCATATGGTCCCGGTTGGGTGGTGTGGGTCCCACGGCAGCAGCAAGACAAGGGGAACCCCGAAGTAGTTCGGGGTATGGTGTCAATTTCATGTCCGGTTCATGGTTTTAATCGAGATCCGGTTCACGGTTTATGTTAAGATTATTTTTTGTATAATCATATGTTAAAATTAAATTAATAGATATGACATGATTAATTTAATAAACATGACTTAGGTTATACTAATTATTAAAATCATGAAATTATTAACCTAAGTATTTTATATTTTTAGACTTATAATTAATTAATTATTTAAAAACCATGGTTATAATTAATTAATTAAAATGACTTAGGTTATGTTATTAATAAATAACAATACATGTTTTAACCTAAGTAATTAACTTTATTTAATTAAAAACATGATGTACTTTAATTAAATATTTTAACCTATAGTTTATTTTAATTACATGAAATAATTAATAAACTATACATTATATCATTATGACTTAGAAAATAATCATGAAAACACTTAGGCTTATATACTTAGCTTATTTAACCAGCTTATATCTAATTATGAAAACTTTCTATTTTTAGAAACTTATTTAAATAAGGCAGCTAATCTATTTATGGAAACTTTCTATTTTAAGAAACTTATTTAATTAAGGCAGTTGATCTATTTATGGAAACTTTCTATTTTTAGAAACTTATCTATTTTGAGCAGTAAATCTATTTTTGGAAACATTCTATTTTTGGAAACTTTCTATTTTTGGTAACTTTCTATTTTTGGAAACTTTCTATTTTTGGAAACTTTCTATTTTAGGAAACCTGCTATTTTTGGAAAGTTACTTATTAATACACAGTAAGTATAATAATACATGAAATACCAGAAATACTTAATCAGAGTAAACATAATATAAGATAAACACAGTTTAAGGCTTAAAACAGTAAAACATGATATGAACATATAAAATAAGCTAAGACATGACATAAAACCAGTTATGTATTTAGTAAGCATATACTTATTCATGTATGTATTTATGTAGCATTAGTGATACGGAAGTAGGATTCCTCTCATTTCGTCTTCTTCGTTCACTGAACATAAGGTACGGATTCCCGTCCTTTCAGTATGGACATTCTTTCCTTATTAGGATTCCCCGTATGCAGCCAAATGTTTTCCCGTAGTATAAGTTATGTGTTTGATTTGCTTATGTTTAATTTAGAGTACCTATAGCCATATACATGCATGACCAGTTTCACCTAGTTATGGAGGTACCATAACCGTAACATTAGAGGCACTGATGTTATGACTTAACCACGGCGGAGTGATTGCTCAATGCGTCCCTTCAGCTTTTGGCCATTTATTTATATTTATCATGTGGGGCGTATGGGTGCATCCTAGTTACATGTTTTCAGTCAGGATTTCATGGTGAATGTGGTGTGTGCCTTGCATCCTTCACAAGGAGCTGATCCCTCCTACCCAAACCAGAATATTAAATTAGAGGCAACCCCTCTAATTTGCATGATAAGGTCACCCCTCCAAGTATTCATGCATGGTGGATTTTCATGACCTATATTGGCTAATGGTAAAATATGTTAAACAACTTTTACAAGATAAACATAAGGCTTTTCAAACTATAAAACCAGTTTTATCAAGACTTAACCAGGTTACTCGGGACATAGTTTCTTCCGCTGTTATATGTTATATGTTATATGTTATATGTTATATGTTATATGCTAATCCTATTCATGCTTTATTGTACATCCGTGCACTGAGCGTATTGCTCAGCCGTTTTCCTTTTCTATGTTCCCAAAACGACAGGTACTCAGGGACGCTCGTAGACTTTAAGCGTACGTGCATATGGACTGGAAGCTTTCTAGCCTTTCTTTACTTTATGCATTATCTTTCCTTTGATACATTTGCTATGGACATTGTTTAGTCCTTTCCTTTATAATACTTATGTTTGTGTGTGATGAGCTTTACTTTTGGACTACCGATGTTTGATTCTGGTATTTTCCTTTTATGGTCATGAAATGTTTAGACATGTTTCCTTGTATGCTTTGATGACACGCCATAATTACGCGTGACATTCCATTATCAAAATGAGGTGTTACAATGACGATATCGACGGATGCCCGAGAAATTTTATATTTTAATTTAAACATGTCGATGTTTAATATTTTGACGTTTTTATTTTATTGTCGTATTAAGTCGTGCCGGGACTATATAATATCATATTTTGTGTGCGTTTTAAGTTTTGAGAAGCATTTTTATGAAACCCGAGACCCGTAAAAATTTTCAAAAGTGACTAATAGTCATTTCTTGCTTTTTAACAAAGTATTTGCACTTTGGTCCAAAGAATCACAATTTGCAAAAATTACCCTAAACTTTTTCCATATAAATTGAAAAATTAAACACAAAACACACACAATTTCACTTCCACCAAAAATTTCTCTCTCTTCCCTCCCTCTCCTCTCTTGTCCGTCACCCTCACCACCACCAAAAACACCATTTCACAAATTTTGAGCTTGAATCTTTAAAAAGCAATCAAAGTCTCATCTTAGTTATTTGATTCTCCATCTTTTGGTATGAAATTTAGCCACATGCATTAACATTTTTATAAAACCCATTTGTGGATGAAATTCTTGATGTTTGATCTTAAATTCTTGTTATATGTAGGTGTTTATGTTCATATGTATATGTTTTATTGATTGCATGTTGATATTTTTGAGTTTGGTTTTTATGATTTGATCATCTAGGATGATTTAAGGTGTTATGATATGAACTAGTAATGTAGGAATACTTATAGTGGTAAAAATGAGGTTAAAATATGGTTAAAAATTTATTTTGGATGATATTTAAAAATGTATTTTATAGCAGATTATTAAATTTAATTTTCTGAAAATTTGAGTTTGAGTTTGAGATGAACTAGTTAGATATTGTTGTAGAGGATGTTTTTACCTTCGTTTTGGTATAAGGTAGGACTTGTAGCTCCAAACGAGCAAAAAGTTACGTTAGTTTGATTATTTCGTGTACCGGGAGACGAGTACCGACAAAATATAAAATTGTTGTTGATATTTGGATCGAATCTCGGGGACTATAAAATGGATTTTCAAATATGTCAAGGACTGATTTTTAAGTTTAAGTATGAGGATGTCGAGTTATTTTCAAAGTTGAGTGTCGGTTTCATAAACGGAGAAAAATAAATGTGTTAAAAGACTATAAGTGTTGTTGACGTAAAACTGTCCGGTTTTTGTAGTTCAAAGATGAGTCGGGCAGGGAACTTTAAAAGTAAAATATTTTGATGAGTTTTTAACAGGGCTTTCTATATATAGTAAGTGAAGTTACCGATTAGTATCATAAAAATTTGACGTGTTTAAGTGGGGTAAATGAGCTTGTACATTTGGTGTGTACCGGCAGATTTTTATCGAAGGAGTCAACTAATAGTAAACATATAGAATGGAATAAAAGGTCACTTATATTATTTTTTATTTTGGATTGATTGTGATTTTATGATTTTGAGTTTGATATTACTAAGTATGGATTTTACTCGAGTTATTATTGATGAACGCGCCTTACTTGATAGGTTGCGGTTTTTATGTTTACCGGGCATCAACTATCGTCAAAGATCGTCATACTACTGCTATTACTTCAGGTGAATCTATAGCCTCGCTTTCTACTTGTTTTAATGATTTTAAAACCCGCGAGGGGGATACATGCTATTTGAAATAAAATGAATACATGTCATAAGTAATTGTTTGATCCGATGTTGCCTTTGATGAAATGAATTGTATAAGTACCTAATTGGATAAGACCCTAAATTCATGAGCCGTTAACTATCTTCTGACTTGATGTTGCGAGTTGGGAATAGCCGCTTATTCTAATAATAGTACTATTGGGCTGACAACCCTATCTGAGACCAGGGATTTACGCTGAGTAACCCGCTGGGAAGGATAATTTTACGTGAATTAGAATTGGTATTCTTGCAATTAATACCCTAGTAGGTGCACTGGTAATTTTTCTAGTCATGCTGGCATTTGGCGTGGGTGACTAAGTTAAGGGGTCGGTGTCATGAGCTTAATACAATTCAATAGCTTTTGCTATATTACATATGATACCTGATTGATAGATTGTATGGCCACAATTATATTAAACAATTGTGAATGATGATTTTTACGATGTGTTCAATTATGTTTTGTAAAACCTATAGACTTGCTCAACCATTGTGTTGATAATTTTAAGCATGTATTTCAGGTACTTGAAGTTGTTGATTGTGGAGCTTGCTGGAGAAGGATTGCGGGATTGCTTTTGTAGTAATTTGGTCTAAAACAGATTTCTTTCCCTATTTTTGTAAACTTATAGTA
The DNA here is from genome assembly GCA_025667525.1 of Glebionis coronaria. Taxonomy (NCBI): domain Eukaryota; kingdom Viridiplantae; phylum Streptophyta; class Magnoliopsida; order Asterales; family Asteraceae; genus Glebionis; species Glebionis coronaria. The sequence continues at coordinate 398,914,124 of CM046882.1, forward strand.
AATGGTCAAATATTTTGGTAAAAGGTTTGTTGTTTGATTAAGATCCTAGGGAACCTGTACGCTACTCTGATAATATTTTTAACTGATTTTACTTGGGATTGAAGGTTTTAGACATTGATTTAAATTATTTCCATATTTATTCTTAAATATACTATTTTTGGGTCATTTAAAGAGTTGTGAAATGAAGTTTATAAATAACACCCAATTGTGTATTTTCCGCTGCGCAATGTAAATTGGGGGTGTTAAAGATTGGTAACCAGAGCTTTTTAGTTATAGCGAATTAGGTCGATTTTTGAAAAATGTCCTAAACTATAACTTTGGTGTCAAAAGTATTTTATAAAAGCAACGCAACTTCTCTGCAAGGCTCCGGTAAGATTATTTGTTTTTCTTATGCTTTGTTATTATAGATGTATCCCTTATAATTGTTGTAAATTCTTGAGTATTTATTAAGTAAATACTGCAATGACGTATTGGTATTAATGAAAGGACGTGGAGTGCTTTCATCATAATTTCATCATAATTTCATTTTTATGAATATTGTATAATTATCATTTGCATTGCATTGCATTGCATCGCATACATATATATTTGGCATACGTAATTCATTTGCATTTGCATGATTATGCATTGCATATATATTTTTGAATAATGACCTTATGTACTTATGAATTTTTTGTGATTTCAGAAAATGTCTGACATACCATATTACGTCAAGAAAGGGGGATTTGCTGTTGGTCAATGGAGTTTGCAGAATCAGTATGTAGGTGATCATAAGATTTTAGGTGGATGGTTAGATTACGAGGATGATAAGAATGATAAGAAAAATGTTGTAGAATCTAATAGTGATAATTATATGACTGAGAGTGAGGTTGGAAGAACTGAGGTTAGGGCTGAAGTGAGAAGTTATGGAACTGATTTTGAGAAGTATCAGAAAGAGATAGATAGGCTTCGCAGGTTAAGTGAATATGTAGATCATGTCGAGCCGTATCTCGAACCACATTGGAAGTTTCATGATAGTGAGGTGTATGCTAATACTCATTATATGATAGATCCGCCGTGCCAAGGAGGAATGTTGAAGTATGTATTTAGGAATCCACCTTGTTTAGATCCAAAAGGGAGGTGCTGCAAGTTAGGACTAGTTGAAGATGAAGCAGGAACGAGCCAAGTTGGAGAAAGTGATGGACCACATCCTATGGAGTGATGTAGTGATGGATTGTTGTTGTATTTCAGTTTATTTATTATTGTATTGTATTTGAATTATCTAGATGTTGTGAGGTAGTATTGTGATGGATTATTATGGTTATTGTTGTTTAGGATGGTAAGGGTAAGTGACATTAGCGACAAGGTTTTGTTGTGATTTTCTCGGATTTATGGATGATATCTACTATTACCCTTTAGTATTTTGATGTGTCTTTGTTATCTTCTTTTCTTTTGAGATGATTGTGGAATTTAGGTAGTATTGTGTTGTTGGCGTATGCAGTATTCATGTTATATCTTGATGAAAAGATCCTATTCTTTCTATCTCGATGTGTATACTCATTAAGTCTCTTTCGTATGTGATAACAATGGAAAGAGTTGAGTGAGATACATTTCTGTCATTAGCAGGGATTCCTGTATGTGTGATTGAGTATCTTGAAATATGTCTCCAAAGGTTGCCAACCATTAAGGTAGATTATGTGATTGTGGGAATAGTTGTTAAATTGTTTGAAGCTGATAGTGCTGAAGAAACGAGATGCTACTGAGACTGAAAATCATGTTGTTTTAGTTGAAGATGCTACTGAAATTGAAGATGCTGCTGAGACTGAAGATGTTGCTGTCCCAGTTAGAGATGCTGCTATTATTCTGCAAGGTTTTAAAAGGATGTATGTGTGTTGAATTATTAGGAATGAGAAGAGATGCGATGAAGAGTGTTATACGACTAATTGATGCTAATTGGAAAGGTGCAACTATTTGGGTAAGTTCGAGTAACTGATGGATGTTTGATATATCGATAGTCATTTGGGAATGTTTAACTAGACGAAAAGAGATGGTAATTTAAAGATTGATTCTGATTCGAAATTAAGTGTGGCAGAAAAGGGTAAAGGAACGGTATTGTTGCGAATGACAATAAGGAATAGGAATTTATTTCCTCTAAGAGAAGGTAAACTTGGAATTTAATAGTCTAAGATAAGAAGAGATGGTATTCAAGCAGTTACTATAAATCGGGTAAGCAGGAGGAAGTATGATGTGTAGATGACATGTATTTTATACCACTTAAGTAATTAACTAATTACTTGATGTAAGTACGGACTAGCTGGAGGTCGAGTTGCTAAAGGAATAACAAGGAATGTGGTATAAAAATTTGTATTTATGTGGTAATGAAGTGTTTTCATTTCGGTAAAGGAGATTGAATAAAGGAATTATTCAGATAATAGAAGATCAATATGAAGGGAATGTTGTTGCTATTACAGCCTATATTTTAGAAATGCTGATAAGATCTGAGATTTAGATGCAGTAAATTGTATATTCTTATCCGGTAATCATTGAGTTAGAATTTTATGAAATACTGAAAGTGTTATTGATGGTGTATCTAAATTTTAAAGGTGTTATTAAGGATATATTGAGATTTGAATATGTTAGATTTTAGCAGACATGAGGACGAGAAATCAACAAGAATTTGCAACTGGTTGAAATGAGAAATTCACCGACGGAAGAATAATATATATATATATATATATATATATATATATATATATATATATATATATATATATATATATATATATATATATATATATATATATATATATATATATATATATATATATATATATATATATATATATATATATATATATATAGGAAATATTTTCTGAGCTTATGGAATTAAGAAGTATAGCGCAATCAATTGAAATAGAGTTGTGAGAAAGTTAACCGGGATAAGGATGAATATCATAGGATATGATAAATAAAGGTGGAAAGAACTAAATTGGAATGTTGTGAACATTGAGTACTGATTTCAGGAAATAATCAGTGGAATTTCTATTTGACGATTTTATTGGTCAATGAGGAGAAGGTATGTTGTAGGAAACTACAATAAGTCAAATTTTTTGTGCGCTTTACTAGTAATAGTCGGAAAAAAATGAGAAGATGAGTTAGTACTTGAGGATACTATGTGAATATTCTACGGAATCGTAGAATTCACTGTCGTCTTGGGAAAAAGGAAGCTTTGTGTTAGCTTGGTGATAGGAGTTATGCAATCTGATTGTATATTTTATTATATGGCATTGTCACGAAGTTGAGGATGGTAATATGTTTGATTGTAAGGATTGGCAGATGAGACAATAAGGATAATCTGATTTGACTGGAAGGGTAAGTCGTCAGAGAAGTAATAACGGGAGAAAGTAAAGAAGCTGGATTTTTTGTGAATGAGATGATTGCTGTGGGGTTGAACAAACTAAGCACCAGATATCGGTGTCCATTATTGACTGTGAATGATCAGTGTGAAGAATAGATGATTGAAGGAAAGAAAAGTATTCTCTAACAATTAGAAAATTGTTTTTAAAAAGGAATGGTGTGTAAAATTCTTTGGATAAGAATTTTAGTTGGAGTATTATACATGTTTTAGAATGTGCAATCTATGGCTGAAGTGATCGTAAAAATCTGACTAGATTGAAACGATTGAGGCTTTGTCGATACCGACGAAACCGACAGAAGGTTGTAAATTCTTTTGTGTAAGCTGAGTATTATCGGAAGTTTATCAAGAGGTTTTCACTGATTGTTGAACCAAGGATACAGCTGACAAAGAAGAACTTAAATATATGATTGGAGGTAGATGTATGAATGGAAAATATATTTAAGTTGTGGTTATGAGATCTGATTTTGTAGTTGAGGAAGTTGTGTATGAATGCTGAGAATAGATTGAAGTTCTGTGCCTGTATAATTAGTATTGGAGGAATCTGAAAGAATTATAGAGCTGTGATGATGATATTTAGATAATATCAAGTGGAAAGGAAAGCAATAGTAGTGTGTTGACTTGAATAAAGAAGTGTAACGAGGTTTATATGATCATGAGATTGGACATTGTGGTATTTGTTTTGGGATTAAAAAGTATTACTTGTATGGAATCAAGTATGAAGAAAATAAGAATAAGAAGGACTTGTGTATAAATGTCATTCGGAGATTTTAAAGGAGGAGGAATTAAGGATGACTTAATGATGACGGGGAAATAATAACCGGTAAATTTAGATGGGGTATGTTATAGTTCTGTATTACGAAGTGTGTTTCAGATTATGAAGGATAAGTGTGGATACTGTCATTATCAACTAGTGAGTATTTAGTAAGAAGGAGGAAAAGGAAAAAGAGCTTATAAAGTTTATGGAGTAATTGAGAATTGACTCTTAAGTTTTGAGATAATTGGGATATTGGTAGCAACAAGCAGAATGGATGGAATGGAAAGAAAGTTAGAATCAAGGTAATAAATTAATGGAAAAAGGAATATCAAAGAAAGAAGATCAACAGATTGTTGGAAATTTTAAAATAGAACGGTAATAGAAATGAGAAAGTAGAAGTGTATGTTTTTGTTCCACAAAAACAAAAACGGTTATTGTGATTATTAATTTTCTTCTATTAGGAACAGAGAATGTGTTAAGAAGGCAAGGGCCAGTGGTGAATGAATTGTTCAGATTAAAAAGAGAATTTAATTATTCTTAGAGTGCTGAGAGTGTCGCATGTAGTATTGAAGGGATTTTTCAAATTGAAGTAATGATACAGTATGGTTGGAATACAGTGTATTACGATATCAGGAAGTGATTTTACCATTATACATTTCAGATTTGAATGTATGATACTAACGGAGTTATTTAAACTGTAATATGATATGAGGAAGATGTAATAATGTACTATGGGAAGTACAGTAATTCAGTGATCTAGCAATCACTACACTCGGGACATAGAGATAGATTGAATGAAAGTGGAAAATGAGTATGGAAAGTATATAAGTGGCTGGATAGATTTATGGATAATCTCATTGTATTTAATTTGAGTGTAACCTCAGGTCATAGAGGCAAAGTAATTTTTGAATACTGGAAATCGCTGTGATGAAGTATGAGTATTGAATAAGGTGTGAACATAATATTTATAACCCAGAGATTGAGATTAACTTTTGGATATTAGAGATTTCTACAGAAAGTGCGAAGAATTGAGTTAAGAAGGAATATTGCGTATTTTTGGAAAGCAACGGACAGAGTGAAAGGATGAATTGAACGATGGCAATAGAAACTTGGGATGATGATATCCTAATATTTTACTATGAGGACTAATGGAACCTAGTGAAAATGTAATCTTTATGCGATGATAATCGTCATATCAGTAGTTAAGAGGTGTAATTTGAGAACTTACATAATTGTGGGGTATGATGTCAGAGTATTGGGGTAGGAATGGAACTGAGAAGGTAATGCAAAAGAAGTATGAATGATGAAGGAATATTAGCATAATAGAAGGTGAAATTGAAAGTTGAAGTGTAGTAATAATTATGGATATGGTGATATCATAAGAATTGAGTTGGACTGGTGTGAAAGACGTGAGTATCTCTTGAGGATAAGAGGTCACGTTGACTCTAGAAGTGAGGAAATGCGAATGTGAGGCGGGTTGAGCGTCGGGACGTCGCTCTCTTTTAGGAGGGTAGGATGTAACAACCCAAAACCGTGGTCATTATTTAATTATATTTTTACGTATATTTTTAAAATTTTTGACGAGGTTGATTTTCATGATGATTGGTAATTTGATTTGGATGATGATTGAAAATTTATTTTTATGTTTTGACGAGTTGCGAGCATTATTAGTGATGACGATATCGACGGATCCCCGAGAAATTTTATATTTTATTTTAAACATGTCGATGTTTAATATTTTGACTTTTTTATTTTAATGTCGTATTAAGTCGTGTCGGGACTATATAATATCATATTTTGTGTGCGTTTTAAGTTTTGAGAAGCATTTTTATGAAACCCGAGACCCGTAAAAATTTTCAAAAGTGACTAATAGTCATTTCCCGTTTTTTAACAAAGTATTTGCACTTTGGTCCAAAAGAATCACAATTGGCAAAAACTACCCTAAGCTTTATCCATATAAGTTGAAAAATTAAACACAAAACACACACAATTTCACTTCCACCAAAAATTTCTCTCTCTTCCCTCCCTCTCCTCTCTGGTCCATCCCCCTCACCACCACCAAAAACACCATTTCACAAATTTTGAGCTTGAATCTTTAAAAAGCAATCAAAGTCCCATCTTAGTTATTTGATTCTCCATCTTTTGGTATGAAATTTAGCCACATGCATTAACATTTTTAACAAACCCATTTTTGGATGAAAATCTTGATGTTTGATCTTAAATTCTTGTTATATGTAGGTATTTATGTTCATATGTATATGTTTTATTGATTGCATGTTGATATTTTTGAGTTTGGTTTTATGATTTGATTATCTAAGATGATTTAAGGTGTTATTATATGAACAAGTAATGTAGGAATGCTTATAGTGGTAAAAATGTGGTGAAAAATTTATTTTGAGTGATATTTAAAAATGTATTTTGTAGCAGATTATTAAATTTAATTTTCTGAAAATGTGAGTTTGAGTTTGAGATGAACTAGTTAGATATCGTTGTAGAGGATGTTTTTACCTTCGTTTTGGTATAAGGTAGGACTTGTAGCTCCAAACGAGCGAAAAGTTACGTTAGTTTGATTATTTCGTGTACCGGGAGACGAGTACCGACACAATATAAAATTGTTTTTGATATTTGGATCGAATCTCGGGGACTATAAAACGGATTTTCAAATATGTCAAGGACTGATTTTTAAGGTTAAGTATGAGGATGTCGAGTTATTTTCAAAGTTGAGTGTCGGTTTCATAAACGAAGAAAAATAAATGTGTTAAAAGACTATAAGTGTTGTTGACGTAAAACTGTCCGGTTTTTGTAGTTCAAAGATGAGTCGGGCAGGGAACTTTAAAAGTAAAATATTTTGATGAGTTTTTAACAGGGCTTTCTATATATAGTAAGTGAAGTTACTGATTAGTATCATAAAAATTTGACGTGTTTAAGTGGGGTAAATGAGCTTGTACATTTGGTGTGTACCGGCAGATTTTTATCGAAGGAGTCAACTAATAGTAAAAATATAGAATGGAATAAAAGGTCACTTATATTATTATTTTATTTTGGATTGATTGTGATTTTGTGATTTTGAGTTTCATATTACTAAGTATGGATTTTACTCGAGTTATTATTGAAGAACGCGCCTTATTTGATAGGTTGCGATTTTTGTGTTTACCGGGCATCAACTATCGTCAAAGATCGTCATACTACTGCTATTACTTCAGGTGAGTCTATAGCCTCGCTTTCTACTTGTTTTAATGATTTTAAAACCCGCGAGGGGGATGCATGCTATTTGAAGTAAAATGAACACATGGTCATAAGTAATTGTTGGACCCGATGTTGCCTTTGATGAAACGAATTGTATAAGTACCTAATTGCATAAGACCCTAAATTCATGAGCCGTTAACTATCTTCTGACTTGATGTTGCGAGTTGGGAATAGCCGCTTATTCTAATAATAGTACTATTGGGCTGACAACCCTATCTGAGACCAGGGCTTTACGCTGAGTAACCCGCTGGGAAGGATAATTTTACGTGAATGAGAATTGGTATTCTTGCAATTAATACCCTAATAGGGGCACTGGTAATTTTTCTAGTCATGCTAGCATTTGGCGTGGATGACTAAGTTAAGGGGTCGGTGTCATGAGCTTAATACAATTCAATAGCTTTTGCTATATTACATATTATACCTGATTGATAGATTGTATGGCCACAATTCTATTAAACAATTGTGAATGTTGATTTTTACGATGTGTTCAATTATGTTTTGTAAAACCTATAGACTTGCTCAACCTTTGTGTTGATGATTTTAGGCATGTATTTCAGGTACTTGAAGTTGTTGATTGTGGAGCTTGCTGGAGAAGGATTGTGGGATTGCTTTTGTAGTAATTTGGTCTAAAACTGATTTCTTTCCCAATTCTCATAAACTTATAGTAAATGGTCAAATATTTTGGTAAAAGGTTTGTTGTTTGATTAAGATCCTAGGGAACCTGTACGCTACTCTGATAATATTTTTAACTGATTTTACTTGGGATTGAAGGTTTTAGACATTGATTTAAATAATTTCCATATTTATTCTTAAATATACTGTTTTTGGGTCATTTAAAGAGTTGTGAAATGAAGTTTGTAAATAACACCCAATTGTGTATTTTCCGCTGCGCAATGTAAATTTGGGGTGTTAAACTTTCCCAATCGGTTTCCATTCTAACCTATTTTTACGGGCATTCATCTCATTCACATGGTCAATAACACAAGAATCATGACAACTTGAAAACATACATTCATTGCAATTCCAACATTTCAAATTAGAATTCACAATAGGCTTAAAACGCTGCACAACCACAAAGCCTTTAGGTTTAGCTACAAGATTCTTTTTATTCAAAACAAAAATAACATTCCTTAGGTGGGCTTCTACTTTCTTCTTCACTTGACTACTAGATGGGGGCAAGATCCTATCATTCTTCATGTTTCCTTTAAGCTTAGATCTTTGTGCCTTAGTAGTGTTGTTTACTCTTGTAGAAGGCAACACAGGAATATTAGAAACTGGTTTTGATTTTGCCTTATCTTTAGTGACCGATGTTTGAGATGGTTTAGCCCTAGGGCCCTTTGTTAAATGGTGTGACGGTGATGAGGTTCCTTTTGATTGCACTAGAGGACGGTGCTGAGACGGTGGCTGCGTTATCCATAACATTCTTACCTTTTAGGGTACGAAGTGTTTCCTTTAACTCAGCCAAAGCTAAATATTTATTACAAATTTGTTCCCTCAAATCAGATATTTCCACCGACTTTCGATTCAATCGTTCAATCAATTATTTAGTTTGTGCAGTGGTATTAGCACATGCGGGCTTTTCTGAATCGAAGAGTTGTGTATTTTTCTGTTTTAAGTTATCAACTTTGGACAAAATCTTGGAATCTCGACTATCTAGATCAAGTTTAAAACTCTCAGCGGCCTCAAGTACATTCACACAGTTAATCTCTTTAGATTTCTCTATGTCTATTGGCAATGATTTAGCAACCTTGTCACTTAGCTGACGCTGTTTTGATTATAAATTCAATCTTAAATTCTTTTGAAAATTTGGATCATCTATATTAACGCTTTCTAATGACTTTTCAAAAATCTCTTGATATATGTGTTGACTTAATGTGCTAGCTCATCCCGACATGTGCGAAATGTTTTCGAATATCGTGGCATATGTTAAGGGGGAGCAAAACGGATTTGCATATCAAAATGGATTTTCATGGTGACATATACTTACACGAAACCCATTTATTTCACGACGATGAAGATTGTGGTGACATAAGGATGGTAGGATAGGTTAAGTCCTATGATTCTTCCAGAACCAGAGGAATCTTCCCAAGGACATTCCATAGCTAGAAATAGTAGTCCTTAGGAAAGTTGGAGAAAGATTGTGAACGTAGCTGAATGCCGACCAAGTACTTAAGTTAGCACTGGAACAATCACAACAAGGTGCTAGTTATGACGTATTGGTAAGCATTGAAGGGGTTAAAGAATGAAAAAGAATTGTAAAGATAAAGGGTGTAAAGAAAGAAGCCCTCCTTACAACTTTAGGCAGAAACCAGGTCAACACATATGCTATTGAGATCATTTTAATGATTCTCGATATTGAAGACAGACATCATGGACCCAGTGATGCAATGCATAACCCATCCCAGCTAACTCAGATATCTCTTAAAAGGTATTTGTTTTAATCACACGGAGACAACATGTTATCTATCGATTTATTCACTCCGAATAAATTGGTATTGAAATGGTGGCACTCCTCTCCAGCCTCCGATCACTAAAATCCAAAGTGCACGATCGAGTCTAGAGCCATTTGAGATCATCAATCATCTCATTAGGACACACTTTCACATTTCCTTGCTTCTTCACACACTGTGAAAAGTAAGAAAGATTTTAAGAGTCCTACCCAAAATCTTCATGATCTTGACTGAACATCCGAGTAATACGAAAGTATTTACAATGAAGATGGAAATCCTTCTTGAGCGAATATCAAAAAGATCATGGTAGGTGACTTGTGCGTTTCTTTATGAATCAAGCTTGTGATAACTGGAAAGCAACAGTGGTTTAATTCTTAACTGAACTTAAACACGTTCCAGGCCTCTACGCAAAATCTCAGTGATCTTGCCAGAACACTCAGAGTGATACCTTAGTGTTCACAGTGACGAGATGGAAATCCTTCTTGAGCGAATATCAAAAAGCTCATGGTAGGTGACTTGTGCGATTCTTTATGAATCAAGCTTGTGATAACTGGAAAGCAACAGTGGTTTAATTCTTAACTGAACTTAAACACGTTCCAGGACTCTACGCAAAATCTCAGTGCTCTTGCCAGAACACTCATAGTGATACCTTAGTTTTCACAGTGACGAGTGGAAATCATTCTAGTGTTAACCTCAAACAGCACTTGGTAGGTAACTTGCAAGATTCTATACGAATCAAGCTCGTGACAACTAGAAAGCAACGATGGTGCGAATCTTTAATGAATCAAACTTGTTCCAGGAATCAGAATTGACGGCTTCAATCATGCGGATATTATTATCCAAATGATTCACTCTTTATGTTCGCAGTCAGCTTTGGACGGTCAAATAAAGAGAACGGTTTTACCCGCGAAATCCTGTCAGGAAGTTACTTAATTGAAACTATCAGTCACGGGTACGATATCTAATATCGTACAACGGTCTTCACCGACCGGATGTAAAATGCTACCGATTTAGAATGAAATGTTCAAAGCCATTTCGTTTGTGTCTACTTATGTTGCGGCATTTGAAGACGGTGGCGTTGCGGTATCCAAGAAGAAGTCGTCCCGGCATGCTTATACTTTATGCACTTAATATCTCATTTAATTCAAGAAAGCCTAAAAGTTAAGTCTTCCGCTGTATCAAACTCTAAAGCTTTCAAGAATTACGAAGGTATAAGTATGTGGGACATCGTGTCACAAAGAGGCAGAAATCACAAGTGATGGATGCACGAGATCAAGGCAAGAGATTAATTCTCAAGATTGATATCAAAGATCACATCAGCATGTTCACCAGAAAAGAAAAAGGAAAAGAAAGACGAAGACTACGAGCTCAAGACAAGCATAGTATGCTAGGTTTATTTCATTATTGTAACTCAGGTAACGCCCTTGTTTGTAGTGACCTCCCTAAGGGGGAGATTGTTATTTAACTAACAAGTCCAAGCCTAGCCTACAACATGTGTTAGGAAGATTCGGTCACTCTGACAATATACTAAGTAGTAGCTCGTAGTCTAGACATCGTTATTTAACTAACAAGTCCAAGCCTAGCCTACAACATGTGTAGGCCGGCCCAAACGTGTAAGACCAAGCCCATTACAAGGCTTGGGTATATAAACCCTCTCCTTTGATGGAGAGGGTGTGTGGTTAATCATTTTTCACATAGTTCTCTTTAAGTTTCTCTCTCTAAAAGTGTGTAATCCACCATCTTTCTATCTCTTTCTCTCTCTAAAACATAAGCAAGATTTACATATCCTACAAATGGTATCAAGAGCCATGGGATGATTGTATTGTTCATGTGTTTGTGTTCTTGATTCATACGCCATTTTTGATCCATTTTCACATGTCCAAAAATTTTTTTGTGTTTTTGATGGTTTTTTCTTGATACAAATCTTCTACATAGTTGTGGTAGGGATTTGGTATAGTTACTTTGGCTAAAAACACAAAATTTTTGGGTGTTTTGATCATTTTTTGGCTTAAAATCACGAATTGGTTGAGTTTTGTCCGAGAAAAGTGGGAATTATTCCGATCAGGTCATCGGAAAAGGGTTTATAGGACATTCCGATCAGTGTAATCGGAATAAGGTTTAGGGATTCCGATTTTGGGTACATTCCGATCAGGTATTCCGATTAGGTATTCTGATTAGGCATTCCGATTAGGTACATTCCGATTGGTATTCAGATTTGGTATTCGGATCAAGGTATTCCGATTAGGTATTCCGATTAGGCATTCCGATTAGGTACATTCCGATTGGTATTCAGATTTGGTATTCCGATCAAGGTATTCCGATTTGGGAGATTCTGACTGATATTCCGATCACTATTCCGACTGATATTCTGATCACTATTCCGATCAACTTTCCGATAATCACAAATTTTTACTTGGAATTTTTGGTTTATTGAGAACATATTTTAGGGGATTTTAACATTGTTTCTCGACTTCAACTCACAACAACAAACACATTTACTTTCTTTCATTGATCGATCAACGTTTGTAAATCTTAAATTATTGAAATGGAGTACACATCTCTTACGGATAAGTCCATCCTCTCGGGTACGGATAATCGTCCACCAATGTTGGTGAAGACTATGTATGAGGAATGGGCTTCCCGAATGGAACTTTATATGTTGAACAAGGAGAATGGACATCTCATTTGGGCATCGGTGCTCAATGGACCATTAGATTATGGTACAGTGACGGAAGGTACAACTACTCGTCCTCGCACAACGGGTGAATTTACTGGAGATATGAAGATTCAAGACAAATGTGATAAGCATGCTACAAACATCATTCTCCAAGCCCTTCCTCCAGATGTCTACAAACTCGTCAGCAAACATAAAGTTGCCAAAGAGTTATGGGATAGAATTCGTGTTCTCATGCAAGGCACCTCGTTAACTAAACAAGAAAGAGAGTGTAAGCTTTATGATACTTTCGATAAGTTTGCCTATGTGCCAGGGGAGACTCTCAATGATTACTATCTGAGATTTACCCTATTGTTGAATGAGCTCAATATCTATGGCATGACAATTCCTACCTTTCAATTGAACACCAAGTATTTGAACACTCTTCCTTCAGAATGGAAAAAATACGTGACGGATGTTAAATTGGCTAAGGACTTGCATAACACCAATGTGGATCAACTTCAAGCTTTTCTCCAACAACACGAATGCCATGTGATCGAGGCTCGGTTTTCTACACCTCAAGTTCATGATCCACTTGCAATGTATGCTTCTCAACAAAACATGACTTATACTTATCAACAACCATCATACTTGCAGCAGCCACCACCACACATCTATAACCAACCAACTTATCAACCACCAATGATGCCACATCAAGAATATAAACAAATACTACAACAAAATGTGGCTAATATAGCACTTTACAAGCAAAACTTTCTAAAACCGTTGCATTTTAAGAGATACTCAACTTAAAGCAACATTTACAAAATGAGTGTTGCGTTTATAGATAAAATGCAATATTTTTATAAAAAGTGTTGCCATTCTAGATTATCTAATTCTAGCGGAGCATCTAATTTTTGAATAAAAATTTGAAGTGTCCTCCAGCCCTCCAAAACGAAATTAGAAAAAAACCTCTCCCGCCCTTCAGAAATTATTTTCCCCAAAATCAGTTTCCTATTTCTCAGTCATATTTAATTTCAGTCCTTCCTAAGATTTTCCACCGATCCTCTCTCCTTTCTCCACTTTCTAAAACCTACAAAAATTTGGAAGGTTTTTCTTTCTTTACCTTACATATGTTTAGGGTTTCAGTTTTTGGGTATACATATCTGTTTATCAAATGTAATACATGTACTCATATTCATATATTATTGATCAATTTATTTACAATTGTTTTTTTCTCCATCTTCACTTAAACTTCAATAGGTTTCTGATTGATCTATGTGTTTAATATGATAAGATAATATACGAACTGGACTAATAATAGGTTATCCACATGTTAAAATTTGATACTAACTGCAACCATTCTATCAGGTATATCATCTTTGTTCTTTTATTAGTGGTTTTTTAAATGAATGGAGTAAGTTTTGATTTTTGATTCAGTGTTTAATGAAGCACATAACATGTTTGATAAAATGTATGACCAAGTATTTTTTTCCCTCTTTCTTGAAATATAATAAAAAGGCTTTTGGTAAAGTATTATTTTGTGAATCATATAATGTGATTCCAATTCTATGTTAAAACTTGATATCTAAGTTAATTTACCTTGTAAGATCTATTGTCTGATGGCAAGTTTCTAAAAAATAGTCATATGTTGTTTGACCATATGGGATATATCAAAGAGTGGCTTTATCTTTTGTTATATTACCATTGGTTTATGATTATCTAACCAAGCAATAAAATAACCTGCATATGCTAATATTAAAATCAATCAGACAGTTGAAGGGAGTGGTGAATCGTATCTCGAGGTTATTTGTTGATAGGCTCAAGCAAGGAATTCAAGGTTTGTCTTTTTAACTATTGTAATGTATGATGAATTTAATTTCTCATTGTATATACTTATTTATGGTTTATATGCTATTTTGCCAATATGAAAGATGAATTAGATAAAATCATTTAGTCTTTAGCAAAGGGCTAGATGCAGTGGCCGGACGTGTGAAGTTTCAATGTATGGGGCAAATTTTTTTTGACGATAGCAAGACGAAAAAACTAGAATCCTAATAAAAAAAATTGAGTATTATAACGTAATTGTTAAGGATTTCTAAGTTTCACAATGTTAAATGTTGGAATACAATGTGCTAGTGGGGGCAATTTGAAATTCAGGTGGGAGGCATTTAAAAAAAAACGCTCAAATTTAAAGAAAAATACACTAAAATCTCGTCGTTTTGGTCGAGCGATGGGGGACGCCGCCACCCCGTACCTCTAACGTATGTCCGCCCTCGGCTAGAAGAAACACTTAAAATACCAAACATAGGCATTTTGTGAATTGGGAATACAAGTTTCTTAAATAAATGTGAATAGGTAATCTTATTTTATCGTTTGAGGAAAATGATTTTTCATTTATTGTTTTTTAAGTTAAAGTTTTATTAAAATAATGTTTCTTAACTAAAGCAAGTACCATATTATGGTTTCGTTTCCACAAAGGTATGCATTTTGAATTTAGGTTGATTAGTTATCCATATTTAGGTTTGTGATAATTAATAATTATGAATCAGATATGTAATACGGCTGAACAATGGTTGAATGGGTTTCAAAAACAAAATATCATGGCCAAACACCCATTTATTTCAACTTTAAAACGGTTAAACATTTATTTTAAATTGCACTCCTTGAAAATGGTAAATGGTTCAGTTCAAGTTCATATTTTTATAATAGTTTAAAAGAGGTTGTTGTGTAAGTATCCTATTTTGGAACTAGAAAACGAGATTTTAACAAACTAAGAGATATGACGAGGTCATTAAGGTTAAAATTTCTTGCAATCTTTACAACACTTAATGTGAATATAGACTACAATGGGTACCCAAAAGCACCATACTTGCAAGATGTTCATTTTCAAGTACCAGTTTGTAGCATATGTGTAAGGTAATAAGTTAATAAAATTTAGATCATGATATATGTTACGTTCCTTTATGACTAGTCAATGCCTCGTATATTAAACATATAGATTATTTCTTACATAATAACTTCATCTTATTTAACAAAAGTAGAGGGGATTTATCATGGTCAGACCTACAAATAATAAGTTAATAAAAACTTTTGAGGTTAACGACTGGTTTGTAAAAGTAACTTACAATAGGAGTATGACACGACAATAACAAAACAACTAAGATATAACTTATAGATTGGTTACTGCCTCGCAACAAGTTTATTGTGCATACGACGCGACAACAAAAAAACTTACAATAGAAGTAAAAAGGGTAGACAAATAATGAGGAACCAGTACCTTATTTTTATATGTTTTTGAAGTTAATAGAATCACGACCATTAGCTCGCTTGCACATCTATATAGTTGATTGATGGTTCACCATTTTTATTTTATTTTTTCAAGATTAATTCGTTTTCTTTGTTTTTGGTAATAGAGATCTGAGAGGATATGCGCCAAAACCGAATGAAAAGGGGCCATACCAGAATATTATTTTATGTTTACTATAATAGAACCACTAATTTTGATAGTTAGAAAAGGAGCCGTGAAGAATCACCTAATGCTCGTAAGTTACTGTCTTTCACCAATAAATATGTGCTTTCTACGACTATTTATGCTTATGCATTCATTGTATATTATTACAACAGCTAAAGTTAGCAAGACTGAACCAGTGAGCGGCCCATTTTTCATCTCGTTAGCCGAAATCGACTAGTCTCAGTGTAAGCCCAATTAGGGTTATATTTGGTTCTGACCTAAAGAAGTCTCCTACTCCCACTTTTGTGATGACCATAGCTAATCTTGCAATGGTGCTGAGTAGAGCCATGTTGTAGGTTTGTTTTCTTATTCTTATTATCGTGTTAAATAATTTATCGGAAATTTCACTAAATTAATGTGAAATTTGTTATCTTAATATACGTTTCATATTTTTCGCACTAGAACTATGATAGAACGAATTAGAACATAATAGGGAGAGGAGAAAGCAAACTATAAGTTACATTGTTCTTGAGGTTCTCAATCATGAAGTCTACATAATAGGTCGAATTTAATATGGGAAAACATAATAAACAATGTAGGTAATGTGATGTGATGTGGAGGGCTCTAGACGATTTAGGAAGAAAAGAAGTATTGTATTAGAAGTGTATTGGCTCAAACTCATTATATTAATATGTTATAGGAAAAATAAATGAAATAAGTGTAAAAACTAGACCATAAGAAAAGGTTGCGAAATGGACAAGTTGGGTAATGGGTCAACTCAGGTAGTTTGTAACTTATATCAATGGGTTATGTAAGCCGAACCACTTTTTTGTCTAAAGATTTAACGTGTTAGTGAAGATTAAATTTTTTTACGAACAAAAAAACGCAATGCTGGTTAAGTGACTTACAGTACCATGTATCAGGTCTTAAATAAATATTTATAGTTAAAAGAAAGTTTATTTTATTTATTTACCATTAATTGTATGCCATATCATCATAGTAACTAAGCAATTTTCCCTTACTGAAAAAGATTAACAGGGCCTGCTCATACACTTTTGAAAATTTGTGCCTGGTTTCGAAGAGTTAGTCTCTAAAAACTAATGTGTCTTAAAGGAACTAAATTGGTACTCTAAAAAAACTATATAGCATGTCTACTAATTTTTTGATGAACAAAATTTTGAAGTGTTAGTAACTATTTTTATATGGACTATAGAGGCACAATGACTTTTCAATCTTGATCTATCAAAATCGACATGGATTCTTGGTATATTTGTGTTCTCATGCAAGTTTTAACTTTACTTACTTAACATGATTTGGAATCACTGTAGTTTTAGAGATAAGTTTATAACTCGTCAAGTAATATTATGAAGCTAGTTCGTTCATTTGAACTTGTTATGAAGCTAGTAGAATATAGACGGTAACTATTTTACTAATGTTTGCTATCCTTTTATTTTAATAAATGTAGAAAAAAAACTAATCTAAATTATTCTTGTGTATAAGCAGGTTACATTGGTTTCATGCAATTTTCCAGAAAAAAATTATGCTGTGGAGAGCTGTGATGTCTTGGTGGAATTTTGATTAAATACCTTTTTTATTAGATTATGTATGCTAACTATTTTACATTAATTTGGACACAATACAATATCATACTTTATATTGTCTTTAATTACTTCTATTATGAAATGAAAATTTCAATTTATATATTAGACTTGTTGAAAAATTTGTGTATTATAAACATTCAGCATTTGTGTTGCATGAAATGAAAGTGCTATAAATCATTAAAAAAATATATTACTAATATGATGAAACAATATAAAGTGTTGCACTTGAAATACTAAAGTGTTGCATATGTACCGGTTCCAAATGAAGAAGTGTTGCACATCAACGTGAAAAGTGTTGTTTTTGAATTTGAAAGTGTTGCATATGCGTGTATAAGTGTTGCACTTGAGTGTAAAAACTGTTGCATTTAATTTTGAAAGTGTTGCATGTTAAAGTATCACAATAGCTAAACATGGGCAACACTTTCACAAAATGTTGCATAATCCAATATAAGTGTTGCTTATACCTAAGGCGACGTTGCATAACCTAGCACTTGACAAAGTGTCACATTATGCGTAATGCAACATTTTAAAGGCATAATGCAACACTTTGTTGGTGTTGTCTTAACTTCATTTTCTTGTAGTGAAAGTGTTCATCAACAATCTTTTCCACAACAACCACAATATCAGACATCACCATCACAAGCCAACACTTCTCCATTGGGCTATACTCCTCAGCAAGGATATTTTCCAATAGAAGCACAACCAGCACAAGCTTTCTACTGTAATGAACTTCCACCAATCCAAGCACCGGTCTTTACTCCAAATGATACGCCAGCTGATGTTCTAAACCATCTCACTGCTTACTTGTCAAAACTTGTTGCAACTAGAGGATTTCCACCAACAAACAATCAGCTCCGCACCTCTTCAAATCCTCGACAACAAGCCGCTGTTTAAGATGGTCAAGTGACGGTGCAACCTATTCAGGGAAGGCAAAATTCACATGGACCTCTTACAAGGACTGGGAACAATCAAGCTGTGAATTCTCAAGCTAATGGAAATGGAAGTCCTAGTGGTCCTAAAAAGGTTGTGACTTGCTACAATTGCCGAGGACAAGGTCATATGGCTAGGGAATGCACTCAGCCGAAAAGGAGGAGGGATGATGCATGGTTTCGTGAGAAGATGTATTTGGTTGATGCTCAGTCTAAGGGGAAGATCTTGGATTCAGAGGAGTTAACATTTCTTGCAGACCCAGGGGCAGCAGATACTGAAGGCATTGCAGTCGTTTCCACTTCTAATGCAGCTTATCAAGCGGACGATCTTGATGCATATGATTCGGATTGTGATGACATTCACTCTGCCCAAGCTGCTCTCGCTGCTAATCTCTCTCACTACGGTTCTGATGTCACAGTGAGGTACCAACCACATCTAATAATATTGATGATAACCAACATCAAGTTGGGCATGAAAATGACAACCTCGAACAGCATTCGGGAACTAGTAATTCAAATGATGTGGTACCCAAACCTACACATTTGAGTGAACCTCAACCAAATGCTACGACGGGTATGGAATCTTATGCTCAACATGATTTGGTCATGGTGCCTAAACATATTATTGATCAAATGCATATGGCCCTCAGACAATCCGTAGATACGAATTC
The DNA here is from genome assembly GCA_025667525.1 of Glebionis coronaria. Classification (NCBI taxonomy): domain Eukaryota; kingdom Viridiplantae; phylum Streptophyta; class Magnoliopsida; order Asterales; family Asteraceae; genus Glebionis; species Glebionis coronaria. Next base: position 398,933,279 of record CM046882.1, read on the forward strand.
CACCCTAACTGCTGAGCTTGCGTTGCATAAAGAAAAAGTCAAAACTTTTGAAATGGTCCCTCAAGAAGAGAAAATAACTTGTTCTGCATTTGACCAATTTCGTTTTGAAAAGATTGAACACTTGAAAGAAATAGAATCATTAAAAGATAATCTTTCTAATGAATTAAAAGAAAAGGAGTCGGTTGTCAATGATTTTCAGAAACTTAAAATGGATTTCAAAACTCTCGAGTCTAAAAAGGTTGAATCAGAAATTAATGCTACCAAACTTCTTAAATTCAAAGAACAACAGCTTTTAAAACAATACGCTTCCACAGAAAAGGTTCATCTTTTAACTAAATCATTTAAAGAACTCGAACTTAAACGTCTTCAAGATTTACCACCTAATCCCGGTTATGCAAAACAAGCTCAGGAATATATTCCCGGTCTTTATGATATGACCATAATTGGCAAATCGAAAGAAGCACCTTTTGTTTGTAGTACTGAGGAGACACAATCACTTGCGGATGAAACTCATTAAAAATGTTTTCAAAAATCCATACAATTGATTATGATCAACATAACAAAGATCAATTTTCGAAAAAGACACGCATTCGCTTACAAAAGGAATTAGCAGAATTAACAGTTCTTGTGCCCTAAAGTTTGTCAAATGAAAACCTTCCGAGTACGCCTCCTACACTTGTCAAAACGGATTTAACAAAGTTAATTCCACCGGTAAGAAAGGCGTCCGTTAACTTAAATGCGGTTCACCAACACTTAGCCGATTTTGACAAGGTCATCTTGGAACGTACGACGGCTTCAACCATAACGGAAGGTGAATGGAACTTTGAGCACACTAGAGCTGCGTTCCGAAATGAAATTGTTCCGTTTGTAGACAATGTTAAGGCTTGTCTTAGTAATCTTGATCAAGATTTGCTTTTGGAAATAGAAGAAGTTAGACGTGTTTTCAATGAAATGAATGATGCTTATGAAAACAGTTTACTTGAAATAGAACGGGTTTCACGCCATAATGATCTGCTTCTGAATGAAGTGATGTCTCTTGATATAGTTTATGTCTGTGTGAATACAAGTGTTGATAATGATTCTATTGTGCATAATGTTGAATCTGTGGATACTGTGGTAGATAGTACTTGTCACGAATCTGACGCTGAATTTTTAAAGCTTCAAGATTCATATTCATCGCTTTCAAAACGTTTTGATGAGATTCAAACACATTGTATTCCGCTTGAATGCAAGCAACAATTTATTCAAGAAATCTTTGAAACGTCATTCGAAGGTGTTAATATCGATGATGCAAACTTTGAAAAGAATTTTCGATTGAATTTACAATCAAAACAGCGTCAGCCAAATGACAAAGTTGCTAAATCTTTGCCGATAGACATAGAGAAATCTAAGGAGCTTAACTGTGTGAACGTACTTGAGGCCGCTGAGAATTTTAAACTAGATCTAGATAATCGAGTTTCCAAGATTTTGTCCAAAGTTGATAACTTAAAACAGAAAAATACACGACTCTTCGATTCAGTTAAGCCCGCATGTGCTGATACCACTACACAGAATCAATCGTTGATTGAACAATTGAATCGAAAGTCGGTGGAAATATCTGATTTGAGGGAACAAATTTGTGATAAAAATCTGGTCTTGGCTGAGTTATAGGAAACAATTCGTACTCTAAAAGGTAAGAATGTTGTGGATAACGCAACCACTGTCTCAACATCGTCCTCTAGTGCAATTAAAAGGAACCTACCAGCCGTCACACCACTTAACAAGGTCCCTAGGACGAAACCATCTCAAACGTTGGTCACTAAAGATAAGGCGGAATCAAAACCAGCTTCTAATATTCCCGTGTTGCCTTCTACAGGAGTAAGCACCACTACTAAGGCTCAAAGATCTAAGCTTAAAAGAAACAAGAAGAATGATAGGATCTTGCCCCCATCTAGTAGTCAAGTGAAGAAGAAAGTAGAAGCCCATCCTAGGAATATTATTTCTGTTTTGAATAAAAAGAATCATGTAGCTAAACCTAAAGGCTCTGCGGTTGTGCAGCGTTCTAAGCCTACTGTGAATTCTAATTTAAAATGTTGGAATTGCAATGAATGTATGTTTTCTAGTCGTCATGATTCTTGCCTTATTGACCATGTGAATGAGATGTATGCCCGGAAAAATGGATTAGAATGGAAACCGACTGGGAAAGTGTTAACCCAAGTTGGTTGGATGTGGCGCCCCACTGGTAGAACTTTCACTATAGTAGGAAATACGTGCTCTTTAACTAGGATCACTCCCACTAAAGCGAAGAAAGCGTGCCCTTTAACTAGGAGTACCATGGCTACCAAAACACAAGCGTGTCCTTTAACTAGGAACACCGACACTACTGTAGGAACCAAGTGCCCTTTAAATAGGTCTACTCCCACTGCAGTGCCCGCGAATAATCCAAAACCTAAGAAAGTTGGAACAGTAAAACCTGTTAGTGCTAAAACTCACATTAGAAAACGCAGGAAATCTAAGGGTAACAAAAATGTTAGCAATTCTGATAATTCTGTATTTGTATCTGCTAACACTCCGGAACCAATAGTTTCCAATGCATTGTCTACTGTTGTTATTGAAAAGAGGTGGTCCAAATTGTTCTCTGGTATTTGGACTCTGGTTGCTCCAAGCATATGACCGGAGATCGCTCTCAGCTCAGAAATTTCGTCAACAAGTTTCTTGGTACGGTTCGATTCGGTAATGATCATATTGCAAAGATAATGGGTTATGGTGAATATCATATTGGGAATGTTATAATTTCAAGAGTGTATTATGTGGAAGGTCTCGGTCACAACTTATTTTCTGTGGGACAATTTTGTGATGCAAACCTAGAAGTCGCTTTTCGAGAACATACCTGCTTCATTCGCAATTTGGAAGGGGTTGATTTATTGAAAGGTACTCGAGGAAATAATTTGTACACTTTGTCTCTACAAGACATGATGGCCGCTTCTCCCGTATGTCTTCTCTCCAAAGCATCGAAGACTAAGTCATGGTTATGGCATCGACGGTTATCTCATCTTAACTTTGACGCTATTAATCATTTGGCGAAAAGCGAACTTGTTCGTGGTCTTCCTAAACTTTCATTTCACAAGGATCATTTTTGTTCCGCGTGTACAATGGGGAAAAGCACTAAGAAATCTTACAAACCCAAGACGGAAGACACCAACCAAGATAAACTTTATCTGTTGCATATGGATCTTTGTGGGCCAATGCGTGTTGAAAGTCTTAGTGGAAAAAAGTACATCCTCGTCATTGTCGATGATTACTCTCGGTTTACATGGGTGAAATTTCTTAAAGCAAAAAATGAGGCACCTAAATTCATCATCGGATTTCTCAAGATGATTCAAGTGCGTCTCAACACTACTGTCCGACGCATTCGTACAGATAATGGAACCGAATTTGTGAATCAAATCTTGCGTGATTATTATGAAGAAGTTGGCATATCTCATGAAACATCCATTGCACGCACTCCACAACAAAACGGTGTCGTTGAAAGGCGAAATTGCACACTTATGGAAGCTGCTCGAACGATGTTAATTTACGCAAAGGCTCCATTGTTTTTATGGGCAGAAGCAGTATCTACAGCAGTGTACACCCAAAACCGGTCACTAATTCGTAAACGCCATGGTAAAACACCTTATGAGCTTCTCCATGGAAAAGTACCAGATTTATCATATCTTCATGTATTTGGTTCTCTTTGCTATCCAAATAATGATGGTGACAATTTGGGAAAACTTCAACCAAAGGCTGATATTGGTATTTTCATTGGTTACGCACCCGCAAAGAAGGCATACCGAATCTACAACCGTAACTCTCGCAAGATCCTTGAAACTATGAATGTTGATTTTGATGAGATGACAGCAATGGCTTCTGAGCAAAGCAGCTCTGAACCCGCACTTCATGAAATGGGACCCAGTAATATTAGTTCTGGTCTTGTCCCAAACAACCCTACTTCATCATCATTTACACCACCTACTAGGAAGGAATGGGATACGTTGTTTCAACCGTTCTTTGATGAATTCTTTACTCCTCCTAGTATTGTTGCTCCAGAACCTGAGGTAATAGCTCCGGTAACCGAAGTTGTCGCTCCAGCAACCGTTGCACAATCAGATACATCTGCACCTACAATTGGTCAAGATATACCTTCAACAAGTAATTCTCAAGCAACACATGTTTCAACTACCCATATCATGCCTATTGATGATGAAGAGGATGATGATGATCACGATTTGGAATTCTCTCAAATGCGTGAACTTCCATTCTTTGGTGTACCAATTCCCGACCCTAATCAAGCCGGGTCGTCCACCTCAGAGGAAGCTCCTTCTACGGTTTACTCTAATCCACGGATTCGTGAACATGACAGCAAGTGGACAAAGGATCATCCTATAGATTCTATTATTGGTGACCCTAATCGTCCGGTATCCACACGAAGTCAGTTACAAGAAAGTGCAATGTTTTGTCACTTTGATGCTTTTCTCACTGAAGTTGAACCTAAGACATGGCAACAAGCTTTTACTCAATCATGTTGGATAGAAGCTATGCAAGAAGAACTTAATGAATTTATACGTCTTGAAGTATGGGAACTTGTCCCATGCCCGGATCAAGTGCAGTTACTCACTTTGAAATGGGTTTACAAGGTGAAACTCGATGAGATAGGTGGAATATTGAAGAACAAAGCTCGACTAGTAGCTCGTGGATACAAGCAATTATTGGGCATCGACTTTATGGAATCCTTTGCACCTGTTGCCCGTTTGGAAGCTATTAGACTATTCCTCGCTTATGCAGCCCATATGAATATGATCGTCTATCAGATGGATGTGAAGACGGCATTTCTTAATGGTGAACTCAAGGAAGAGGTCTATGTTCAACAACCTGATGGTTTTGTGAATCCTAATTATCCTAATCATGTGTACAAGCTTAAGAAGGCTCTCTATGGGTTGAAGCAAGCTCCTCGCGCATGGTATGATCTGTTGTCACAATTCCTCATTACGCAAAGCTTCGCTAAAGGCAAGGTGGATCCTACGATGTTCATTCAGAAACGAGGTAATGATATGATTATGGTACAAATATATGTTGATGATATTATATTTGTTGCCTCAACCCAAACTTTATCCGACGAATTTGGGAAACTCATGTCTTCCAAGTTTAAGATGTCAATGATGGGCAAGGTATCATTCTTCTTAGGTCTTCAGATATCTCAAAGTCCCAGAGGCATCTTTATCAATCAATCCAAGTATGCCCTTGAATCGCTTAAGAAGTATAAGATGGAATCTTGCGACCCCGTGGATACTCCAATGGTGGAACGAACTAAGCTTTATGCAGATCCACATGGAGTTGCCGTTGATCCGACACTTTATCGTGGAATGATAGGTACTCTTCTGTATATCACAGCCAGTCGACCTGATCTTCAGTTTGCTATATGTATGTGTGCTAGGTACCAAACTAGGCCTACTGAGTTACACTTAGCTACTGTTAAAAGGATCTTTCGATATCTTAAAGGAACCATTAATCGGGGACTTTGGTATTCGAAGGACTCTTCTATTGCACTAATGGCATATGCAGATGCGGATCACGCGGGTTGTCAAGATACAAGGCGTAGCACGAGTGGAACTTTGCAACTACTAGGAGATCGACTAATCAGTTGGGCATCGAAAAGGAAGAATAGTGCTGCAATTTCAAGTACGGAAGTAGAATACATAGCTATGTCCGGTTGCTGTGCTCAAATTCTTTGGATGAGATCGCAATTAACCGACTATGGTCTAGGTTTCAACAAGATTCTGATGTACTACGACAACAAAAGTGCAATTGCCTTATGCTGCAACAATGTTCAATTCTCTCGGTCGAAGCATATTGACATTCGTTACCACTTCATCAAGGAGCAAGTGGAAAATGGAGTAATCGAGCTTTACTTTGTCCGATCTGAGTATCAATTGGCGGATATTTTCACGAAGGCTTTAGATCACGCTCGAATTGAATTTTTGGCCGACAAGCTAGGAATGAGAACTTTCTCGCCTGAGACTCTAAAGGCACTGGCAGATGAAGCGAAAGAATAGTGGTGGTAAAACTATTCTCCGTATCCTTGGTGAGCATTTGTATATATTGTTTATATTTTTATCCACAAAAGCAAAATACAAAAATATAAAACCATATAAAAACCATAAAAATTGAAAAATTCATAAAAATCCAAAAATATTTTTACTTTATTTTTCAAAGGCATGTCTTTTGGTTAATATTGACACGGCACCATAAATAGAGTTCGTACAAAAGTTGTAAATATTTCATAAAACATGCCTATATGGCTTGTAGTTATCTCTGACTGCAACCCGGTTTTCATATTAAAGTCAAGTATTTCTTATGAAAGATTTGGCTCACAACGGGAATTAATTTTCTCGGGCAAGGTTTACTTTAAAACCTTGTAAGGGATCAAGTTTACTTTATAACTTGGTCTAACACAAATCTATGTATGCCTCAGTGCATTTATTTGTTAAAACAAGAGAAGTCTTGTTTTTATGAAGCTATCATCTCTACAACCATAGCAATCTACAACTGGTATCTACATACTCGACGATGAGACTACTCAACCGATGACTACAGCTCTTTCAATAGAACACGGGTCAACAATTGAGGGGGAGCAATTGTCAGGCATTCAGAATCTTCGATGCCGAACGTGCCTAGTTCACAAGTTGGTGTCAAGACAACAATACCAATCGTACATGTGGTGTCAAGAGATGACTTCAGACGTGACGAGGCGACCAACATATGCTGACAAGAACCATTTGATCTTATCATATGATGTTCTCATCTATCAGGTCCAACCTTGTCAATTCTTTTTAATATGGTGAATATGTGATCATGTTACAAATCGGTATCATATCTCATGCGTTTGATATCATGAAGATAAAACGGACTTGCATTTTTCTTCCCAAAACCTTTGCTAAAACTTCATTAAATCAATTGATATTAAAAACATCGATTGGGTTAATATTTTTAATATGGGGGAGAAAATGTGATTTAATATGGGATATTATCACAAATGGTTTGACTTAATGTGCTGGCTCATCCCGACATGTGCGAAATGTTTTCGAATATCGTGGCATATGTTAAGGGGGAGCAAAACGGATTTGCATATCAAAATGGATTTTCATGGTGACATATACTTACCCGAAACCCATTTATTTCACGACGATGAAGATTGTGGTGACATAAGGATGGTAGGATAGGTTAAGTCCTATGATTCTTCCAGAACCGGAGGAATCTTCCCAAGAACATTCCATAGCTAGAAATAGTAGTCCTTAGGAAAGTTGGAGAAAGATTGTGAACGTAGCTGAATGCCGACCAAGTACTTAAGTTAGCACTGGAACAATCACAACAAGGAGCTAGTTATGACGTATTGGTAAGCATTGAAGGGGTTGAAGAATGAAAAAGAATTGTAAAGATAAAGGGTGTAAAGAAAGAAGCCCTCCTTACAACTTTAGGCAGAAACCGGGTCAACACATATGCTATTGAGATCATTTTAATGATTATCGATATTGAAGACAGACATCATGGACCCAGTGATGCAATGCACAACCCATCCCAGCTAACTCAGATATCTCTTAAAAGGTATTTGTTTTAATCACATGGAGACAACATGTTATCTATCGATTTATTCACTCTGAAGAAATTGGTATTGAAATGGTGGCACTCCTCTCCAGCCTCCGATCACTAAAATCCAAAGTGCACGATCGAGTCTAGAGCCATTTGAGATCATCAATCATCTCATTAGGACACACTTTCACATTTCCTTGCTTCTTCACACACTGTGAAAAGTAAGAAAGATTTTAAGAGTCCTACGCAAAATCTTCATGATCTTGCCTGAACATCCGAGTAATACGAAAGTATTTACAATGAAGATGGAAATCCTTCTTGATCGAATATCCAAAAGCTCATGGTAGGTGACTTGTGCGTTTCTTTATGAATCAAGCTTGTGATAAATGGAAAGCAACAGTGGTTTAATTCTTAACTGAACTTAAACACGTTCCAGGCCTCTACGCAAAATCTCAGTGATCTTGCCGGAACACTCAGAGTGATACCTTAGTGTTCACAGTGACGAGATGGAAATCCTTCTTGAGCGAATATCAAAAAGCTCATGGTAGGTGACTTGTGCGATTCTTTATGAATCAAGCTTGTGATAACTGGAAAGCAACAGTGGTTTAATTATTAACTGAACTTAAACACGTTCCAGGCCTCTACGCAAAATCTTAGTGCTCTTGCCAGAACACTCAGAGTGATACCTTAGTGTTCACAGTGACGAGTGAAAATCCTTCTAGTGTTAACCTCAAACAGCAATTGGTAGGTAACTTGCAAGATTCTACACGAATCAAGCTCGTGACAACTGGAAAGCAACGATGGTGTGATTCTTTAATGAATCAAACTTGTTCCAGGAATCAGAATTGACGGCTTCAATCATGCGGATATTATTATCCAAATGATTCACTCTTTATGTTCGCAGTCAGCTTTGGACGGTCGAATAAAGAGAACGGTTTTACCCGTGAAATCCTGTCAGGAAGTTACTTAATTGAAACTATCCGTCACGGGTACGATATCTAATATCGTCCAACGGTCTTCACCGACCGGAGGTAAAATGCTACCGATTTAGAATGAAATGTTCAAAGCCATTTCGTTCGTGTCTACTTATGTTGCGGCATTTGAAGACGGTGGCGTTGCGAGATCCAAGAAGAAGTCGTCCCCGCATGCTTATACTTTATGCACTTAATATCTCATTTAATTCAAGAAAGCCTAAAATTTAAGTCTTCCGCTGTATCAAACTCTGAAGCTTTCAAGAATTACGAAGGTATAAGTATGTGGGACATGGTGTCACAAAGAGGCGGAAATCACAAGTGATGGATGCACGAGATCAAGGCAAGAGATTAATTCTCAAGATTGATATCAAAGATCACATCAGCATGTTCACCAGAAAAGAAAAAGGAAAAGAAAGACGAAGACTACGAGCTCAAGACAAGCATAGTATGCTAGGTTTATTTCATTATTGTAACTCGGGTAACGCCCTTGTTTGTAGTGACCTCCCTTAGGGGGAGATTGTTGGAAATACGTTTTTACGTATTTAGGAAGATTCGGTCACTCCGACAATATACTAAGTAGTAGCGCGTAGTCTAGACATCGTTATTTAACTAACAAGTCCAAGCCTAGCCTACAACATGTGTAGGCCGGCCCAAACGTGTAATCCCAAGCCCATTACAAGGCTTGGGTATATAAACCCTCTCCTTTGATGGAGAGGGTGCGTGGTTATTCATTTTTCACATAGTTCTCTTTAAGTTTCTCTCTCTAAAAGTGTGTAATCCACCATCTTTCTATCTCTTTCTCTCTAAAACATAAGCAAGATTTACATATCCTACAAAGGGAAGTACAATGTTTTTGAGTCTCATCAAAACGTTTTGAAAGCGAATTATTGGAATCTTTAAGCTTTAAAAACTCATTGTCAGATTTGTGACAAGTACTATCTACCACATTATCCACAGATTCAACATTATTCACAATAGAATCATTATCAACACTATTATTCACACATATGGAAACAATATCATGCGACATCACTTGCTTCAGAAGCTGATAATTTTGGCATGAAATTCGTTCTATTTCAACTAAACCGTTTTAATAAGCATCATCCATTTCATTGAAAACACGTTTAACTTCATCTAATTCCAAAACTAAATCTTGATCAATATTTCTAAAACACACTTTAATATTGTTTACAAAGGGAACAATTTAGTCTCGAAACGCAGCTCTTATGTGTTCAAAATTCCCTTCACCTTCCGTTATGGCCAAAGCCGTCATGTGTTCCTTAATGACCTTGTCGAAATCGGTAAAGTGTTGGTGCAACGCATTTAAGCTATTAGACACCTTACTTACCGGTGGAATTAACTTTGTTAAATCCTGTTTTTACAAGTGTAGGAGAGGTACTAGAAAGGTTTTCGTTTGACAAACTTTGAGGTTACTTGCTGATAATTGAGTTAATTCCTTTTGTAGTCTAAAGTGGGTCTTAAAATCAAATTGTTCTTTATTATGCTTTACATAATCAAATTTGTTATGATTTCTAGAAAGCATTTTTAACCGAGTTTCTTCCGTAAGTGACAGCGTCTCCTCCTAATCACGAACATAAGGAGCCTCTTTCGATTTACCAATTTGGGTGACATCATAAAGACAAGGAATATATTCTTGAGCTTGTTTTGCATAACCGGGATTGGATGGTAAATCTTGAAAACGTTTTAGTTCTAGTTCTTTAAATGATTTTGTTAAAAGATGAACCTTTTTTGTGGAAGCGTATTGTTTTAAAAGTTGTTGTTCTTTGAATTTAAGAAGTTTGGTAGCATTAATTTACGATTCAAACTTTTTAGACTCGAGAGGTCGAAATCCGTTTTAAGTTTCTGAAAATCATTTACAACCGGCTCTTTTTCTTTTAATTCATTGGAAAGATTAGCTCTTAATGATTCTATTTCGTTTAAGTGTTCTATCCTTTCAAAATGAAATTGGTCAAATTCAGAATAAGTTATTTTCTCTGCTTGAGGGACCATTTCAAAAGTTTTGACCTTTTCTTTATACAGCGCAAGCTCAGCGGTTAGGTTGGCATTCATATCTACGGTTTGCCAGACAGCTACATTCATGTTATCAATAATACGTTTAGGCACCATTACAAAATTATGTTTAGCATAAGATTCCATACCCGTCGTAGCATTTGGTTGAGGTTCACTCAAATGTGTAGGATTGGATACCACATCATTTAAGTTATTATTTCCCGAATGATGTTCGAGGTTGTTATTTTCATGTCCAACTTGATGTGGGTTATCATTAACAAGATTGGTTGTTGTTGGTGTTGGGAATTATTTGTTAAGTGTCAAGTACCGTTAGTGTTATTGAAGTACTGTTAGTATCTTTCAAGAACCGTTAGTGTTAACGCGGTACATAGTAAGTATTGCTACTTATAAAGTAAGTACTGCTATATTGATTAGGACGAATAAATCTTTGTATAAGATATGTCATAGTTATAGTTAGAGTATATCTTATGTGATATACTTAAATAGTTAGAATAATGATAATATATCGTCTGTGAAATATTTATCTTTATATAATATTCTAAGGTTTCTAGGGTTCCTTACTCTATTAAAGGAACATAGGTACAATGTCATTAATGTACCTCATTCAAGTCGATTAATAAGAGAATCGAATAGTTAAACAGAATTCTGTTCTTCTGTGCTTTATAAGTTAGATTCCGCATAACTTATTTAGCTTGAGTAAGAGTTCTCAAAGTGTTTTAGTTTGATTACAAACTACTATACTAGTTCTTAATAAAATATATATCTAATCGAAGGGATCAACAAGTGGTATCAGAGCTTGTTGAGAAACTCTGAAAAAGAAGAACACAACCCCATACACTCCACTCACACCAAAACTGTCACACCCCACCATGGCGGAATATGGGGCGCGACGTATGGATATCATCACAACAACAACGTGTCTATAGAGAGAACTAAATGAAATTGAAATATCATAAATGGCGACACACATGTCGTGACAATATCTCAACAATGCAGGCGTCTAGGTAAGTAGTTAACAGGCATACCTCTTACCAAAGACATACAAATGAACAAACATCAAACATATAGGTACCATAAAGTTCACTTAATCAAAACACAAAATAAAATCTAAGAGGAAAGGGAATCCTCCTAATGCACTCGTAGCAGCCTCTATACTCAAGCCACTTCTAACATCATCTTGCACAACTACCTTACCTGAAAATGACACTAAAATCTGTCAACATAAAGTTGGTGAGAACATAGTTTTAAGTTATCAAAATATCTTAAGAAACCTTGTCAACCGCTGTAAATAAGTTCAAGAAATTTTTTTTATAGAAATGGACCATAATGCGATAATCATGCTAGATGCATCCACAACAAAACTCAATCCAAGTACCAATCACATCTACAATTCACAAAGCACACTATAATAGTCAAGAAGTATCCCGTCACACACACAAGAACACACACCACACTATCCGGATCTTTCCCACACCACCTGTGGAAGATGAACTATATCCCCGTCGAGATATCTTTCCTCCGAAGAGACGATGCACAAGTACTCAGGACGGATCGTGCCCCACGCTCCACACACATCACAACTGGTCCCATAGACGCCCATACATCTACGTACCAATCCCAATCATAACCCAATCAAGATTCACATATCAGAACACATATCAAAGCACATATGAGAACACATAAGCACGCAAGTCACACAATATCACATGTATGTCCACACATTTTAAAACATAGTACTAAATCATGTTAAAGAACATTTCAAGTGTCATCTCCATCCCATACTGGAAAAACATTTAAAAACGTAGCAAAAATGGGACTATGAACTCACTTGATAGCACAGCAAGCTAGCACTCCTGCAAACCTATAAAATCATACACGACACCATTAGCTTAGGTCTTAACACCCAAGTTAAGTAACAATCAAGGAGATGAATCTAATCCCCCAATCCCACTATCTAGTTCTCCCACTACAAGCTATTCTATACGTAAAATTCCAGTTTTTCCCCAGTACGGTTTACTAGTCTATAAACGATCACATGAAGTGAACTTAACACCACACTTGACTCCTACCCTTCTGGAGTTATGTTGTTATATGATCTAAGAACTTCAAAAACCAATTTTTCTTTCTAATTACACGTTTAACCCTTTCGTTTAGTCTCTACGCCAAAAGTCGTTTTCACCAAAACTGATTTTATGTACATGCTAAATGTTCGACACCAAAATCCCGACCTAAACACCATAACTTTTATTGAAAACCTCCAGTACTTTTATATACATTATAAAGAGTTCCCAAATCAAAAATCTTTGGCTATCTCATTCGTTTGGTTAGGTTTTGACAAAAATCCCCGAAATCAAAATTTATTCCTAAACAGCGCACTGTTTTTGTAAAAATTATTTGACGACCTTCCCGAACTCCATTTTCGACCAACCTTACATTTTTGAAAAGTAGACTCTCTGAACTTAATTTTAAAAAAACGATACTCCACCAAAGGTGCTACCTACTGCCCGGAAAAGTCGACACAAGACAGCCTTAAAAATCAGACTGTTTTACGCCTTTATGCACTAATCCTCTAAACATCATTAATTATCCCTAAATTTATAACACAAACCCTAAAATCATTAATGGATCTTAATTAATATATTTTTCCAGAAAATTAGTAAAACCCTAATCATCTCAATGATGGTTAATTAACAATACAATTATGATTAATTAATAAAAACATAAATTATATTAAGGTTTAATTGATCACTTACCTTGAAAAAAGAAAAATTAATGAACCCTAATCATAATTTCGACTTCTCTTGATATCCATGGAAGATTTAGACTGATTTTAGGTTTATTTAGGGTTATTAGTCGTTTTTTAGGGGTCTAGGGGTGTTTATATAGGCCTTGGTAACTTTCTGGACAAGTTTAACCCAATTAGGACTTTTAAATGGTAATTATCCTATTTTTATTAATTTAATTATTAAAATTAAGGCTATGAGACCCACAAATTCGACTCATCCCTGTGTTTTATCATATTTACACTCTCCCCCTTCTATTTTATATTTACTTATACTCCTATACACTTTCGGGACCAAACCGGGTACCCTTTTGCTAATTTTTCGACTTTTTACGCGATTTTTGAACTAGCCTTCATTTATAAAAGTTTCTAAATATAGAAAGTAACTATAAAACTTATCCTAACCATATTATATATACTTAATACATACATACAACATACGATACGTACACGAAACCTTATCAAAACGATACCCGAACTTTTCTGCAGTTCATTTCTGAACTCATTTCATTTCATTTCATTTCGTTTCATTTCCAACTTATACCATGATTTATACATTCATGTGAACTCATGAGCATGAACCAACCCTATCACATCATTATATAATGCACCACGCAATACACGAACGATGACTAACATCCAATCCAAGGCTCAAATATAAATAGAATGCACGTAAACGCACACTAAGCATATAATCAAAGTCAAACAGTCAAAAGTGACAAATTCAAAATCTAGGGTTGTCACATCACTCCCTCCTAATCGAAATCTCGTCCCGAGATTTACTGCATAAGCTCAATAAATTCATTTCACAGCCAACACACTATCTCTCTCATAATAACGTAACCGGATCATGACTACAACAACGCTCTCAATGAATATAAGCTCACGAAAAATTTTAGGACCCCCAACTTCGGTTAAACGATCAAGCCCATGGACAACTAACAGACGTTTACGTGAAAGAATTTAAAAATACGAACCAAAACCTGAGACTCCAAAAGATACTCAACATAAAACATGTATCGACTCCCAACGAACCATGAAAACGGACCAATGACACAAGAAGCACCCAGCGACAACCGAAACGTATTACGATCGGTGACATACTATTAAAACCTTGTGCAAAACCAAATTTTACCCCAGAATGGATTTTGTACCTTAATGTATATTAGTTGTTCTAAAACCATGGTATCACATTAGTAATTTATGTAATCATTTGACGAAAAAAAAATCTATAGTCTCTTCACGAACGATCAATTGTCTAAAGCACACAACACAATATCACACGTCAACATTGACTCTGAAACCCACATCCTTCATCAATGTACAATCCTTATGGTGGATACATCTCAAATCCTATCCCAAATAAGCCCTATGTTAGCCCTCTAAGTGTTCACTATCCCAAAATATCCAAAACACAAGTTTAAACCATATCGTTTGAAAATTAATCTTGAACTCGACACTTGTACAATTAATTAGACCAAGCTACTGACTTCCAATTACAAAAATTTTGGAATATTTGAAAAGTACGTTCCGAGTACATAATTTTAGGCTTTTGAATCACCCAAAAAGCTTTAAAAACGAATAAGTTATAACCAAAACGATTTTTACCTAGAATCTGCCCAAACATTAGCGACAGTTTCTAACAGTTTAGCGATGAATTCTGACAATTTAGCGACAGTTTCTGCCTACTCCGATTTATAACAAAAAAAACGATTTGAAACCCTAAAACCCCTCATTAATTACCAAATTCAAGACCTAATTTATTTTAATTCCAGAAAATTAGAAACCCTTACCCATCATATGAGTAATTACATGATTTTATCATATTTAATTAAATAAGAACAAGAATTTAACTAATGATCATTAGCTTTAGGTGATCAAAACCAATTTTAGTTTTTTTTTAAAAAAACAAATAATAATAATAAACAAGCCATACTTATATGTTAAAAAAAATATATATCCCATCTTATTTCAAACACGCTTACGACACTTAACCCTTATTTCACCGACTACCAACAACTATTTTAACTATTTACAAATTCCATTTCTTTTACCACATAAGATACAAACTAAAAGATACCGTGATCCCAAAAAGAATTCTCCACCCTCTCAATAGCCTCTACACCAAAAGTACCGTACAAACAAATACGTGAAATGAGGACTCGATAAATGCGCTACTACAGAAGTTGAACATCCCAAAGAATGAAGAGCTATAAAACCATCCTAAGAATACAACCGATAAGTAGAAGGGATATATACATATATATAGGCATACACGTACATACACTCAAGTCCATACATCATATACAATACAAGCATGTATTAACCCTCTTTCATGCAACCATACTTAGGAATCCACTGATGTCGTGGTACTTGTATAACTATGTTGGCCACCATACTTATACCAGTCCCCTTTCACTAATTCACTCCCTCCTATGATGACACTTATAAGAATTAATACTACACATAACACATCAGTCTACTAACTCAAATAAGCACATAGATCCTACAACTCATTAAGCACATAACCAAAACATAAAATAAGATCCAAAATCCCATGTATTAAAATAACATAGTCAATGCATGAAACAAATAAACTCATAGTCCAGCTGAACCAGCGTAGACAAAATTCAAAATATATAAAGAACATGAAAACTTAATTAAACGAAATCCAAAATGACTAGCGTATACGACTATGGTTCAACCCGCACTAGTCAAAACTCGTAAAGAAAATAACATGTAGTTAAGTATGAACCATACTAGTTCATAACTTAACAAATATCGCAAAAATAACATCCAAACACATCAACTATTATAAAATGTACACATACCCCTATGACGCCTATATGCAGGGACCTTTAAGCTATAGACTAGGCTACGCGACTAGGCAACCTAATTCTCTATAACCATTGGCTCTGATACCATTCTGTCACACCCCATCATGGCGGAATATGGGGCGCGACGTATGGATATCATCACAACAACAACGTGTCTATAGAGAGAACTGAATGAAATTCAAATATCATAAATGGTGACACAAATGTCGTGACAATATCTCAACAATGCAGGAGTCTAGGTAAGTAGGTAACAGGCCTACCTCTTACCAAAGACATACAAATGAACAAACATCAAACATATAGGTACCATAAAGTTCACTTAATCAAAACACAAAATAAAATCTAAGAGGAAAGGGAATCCTCCTAATGCACTCGTAGCAGCCTCTATACTCAAGCCACTTCTAACATCATCTTGCACAACTACCTTACCTGAAAATGACACTAAAATCTGTCAACATAAAGTTGGTGAGAACATAGGTTTAAGTTATCAAAATATCTTAAGAAACCTTGTCAACCGCTGTAAATAAGTTCAAGAATTTTTTTTTATAGAAATGGACCATAATGCGATAATCATGCTAGATGCATCCACAACAAAACTCAATCCAAGTACCAATCACATCTACAGTTCACAAAGCACACTATAATAGTCAAGAAGTATCCCGTCACACACACAAGAACACATACCACACTATCCGGATCTTTCCCACACCACCTGTGGAAGATGAACTATATCCCCATCGAGATATCTTTCCTTCGAAGAGACGATGCACAAGTACTCAGGACGGATCGTGCCCCACGCTCCACACACATCACAACTGGTCCCATAGACGCCCATACATCTACGTACCAATCCCAATCATAACCCAATCAAGATTCACATATCAGAACACATATCAAAGCACATATGAGAACACATAAGCACGCAAGTCACACAATATCACATTTATGTCCACACATTTTAAAACATAGTACTAAATCATGTTAAAGAACATTTCAAGTGTCATCTCCATCCCATACTGGAAAAACATTTAAAAACGTAGCAAAAATGGGACTATGAACTCACTTGATAGCACAGCAGGCTAGCACTCCTGCAAACCTATAAAATCATACACGACACCATTAGCTCAGGTCTTAACACCCAAGTTAAGTAACAATCAAGGAGATGAATCTAATCCCCCAATCCCACTATCTAGTTCTCCCACTACAAGCTATTCTATACGTAAAATTCCAGTTTTTCCGTGGTACGGTTTACTAGTCTCTAAACGATCACATGAAGTGAACTTAACACCACACTTCACTCCTACCCTTCTGGAGTTATGTTGTTATATGATCTAAGAACTTCAAAAACCAATTTTTCTTTCTAATTACACGTTTAACCCTTTCGTTTAGTCTCTACGCCAAAAGTCGTTTTCACCAAAACTGATTTTATGTACATGCTAAATGTTCGACACCAAAATCCCGACCTAAACACCATAACTTTTATTGAAAACCTCCAGTACTTTTATATACATTATAAAGAGTTCCCAAATCAAAAATCTTTGGCTATCTCATTCGTTTGGTTAGGTTTTGACAAAAATCCCCGAAATCAAAATTTATTCCTAAACAGCGCACTGTTTTTGTAAAAATTATTTGACGACCTTCCCCAACTCCATTTTCGACCAACCTTACATTTTTGAAAAGTAGACTCTCTGAACTTAATTTTAAAAAAAAGATACTCCACCAAAGGTGCTACCTACTGCCCGGAAAAGTCGACACAAGACAGCCTTAAAAATCAGACTGTTTGACGCCTTTATGCACTAATCCTCTAAACATCATTAATTATCCCTAAATTTATAACACAAACCCTAAAATCATTAATGGATCTTAATTAATATATTTTTCCAGAAAATTAGTAAAACCCTAATCATCTCAATGATGGTTAATTAACAATACAATTATGATTAATTAATAAAAACATAAATTATATTAAGGTTTAATGGATCACTTACCTTGAAACAAGAAAAATTAATGAACCCTAATCATAATTTCGACTTCTCTTGATATCCATGGAAGATTTAGACTGATTTTAGGTTTATTTAGGTTTATTAGTCGTTTTTAGGGGTCTAGGGGTGTTTATATAGGCCTTGGTAACCTTCTGGACAAGTTTAACCCAATTAGGACTTTAAAATGGTAATTATCCTATTTTTATTAATTTAATTATTAAAATTAAGGGTATGGGACCCACAAATTCGACTCATCCCTGTGTTTTATCATATTTACACTCTCCCCCTTCTATTTTATGTTTACTTATACTCCTATACACTTTCGGGACCAAACCGGGTACCCTTTTGCTAATTTTTCGACTTTTTACGCGATTTTTGAACTAGCCTTCATTTCTAAAAGTTTCTAAATATAGAAAGTAACTATAAAACTTATCCTAACCATACTATATATACTTAATACATACATACAACATACGATACGTACACGAAACCTTATCAAAACGATACCCGAACTTTTCTACAGTTCATTTCTGAACTCATTTCATTTCATTTCATTTCGTTTCATTTCCAACTTATACCATGATTTATACATTCATGTGAACTCATGAGCACGAACCAACCCTATCACATCATTATATAATGCACCACGCAATACACGAACGATGACTAACATCCAATCCAAGGCTCAAATATAAACAGAATGCACGTAAACGCACACTAAGCACATAATCAAAGTCAAACAGTCAAAAGTGACAAATTCAAAATCTAGGGTTGTCACATCAGTCCCTCCTAATAGAAATCTCGTCCCGAGATTTACTGCATAAGCTCAATAAATTCATTTCACAGCCAACACACTATCTCTCTCATAAGAACGTAACCAGATCATGACTACAACAACGCTCTCAATGAATATAAGCTCACGAAAAATTTTAGGACCCCCAACTTCGGTTAAACGATCAAGCCCATGGACAACTAACAGATGTTTACGTGAAAGAATTTAAAAATATGAACCAAAACCTGAGACTCCAAAAGATACTCAACATAAAACATGTATCGACTCCCAACGAACCATGAAAACGGACCAATGACACAAGAAGCACCCAGCGACAACCGAAACGTATTACGACCGGTGACATACTATTAAAACCTTGTGCAAAACCAAATTTTACCCCAGAATGGATTTTGTACCTTAATGTATATTAGTAGTTCTAAAACCATGGTATCACATTAGTAATTTATGTAATCATTTGACGAAAAAAAAATCTATAGTCTCTTCACGAACGATCAATTGTCTAAAGCACACAACACAATATCACACGTCAACATTGACTCCGAAACCCACATCCTTCATCAATGTACAATCCTTATGGTGGATACATCTCAAATCCTATCCCAAATAAGCCCTATGTTAGCCCTCTAAGTGTTCACTATCCCAAAATATCCAAAACACAAGTTTAAACCATATCGTTTGAAAATTAATCTTGAACTCGACACTTGTACAATTAATTCGACCAAGCTACTGACTTCCAATTACCAAAATTTTAGACTATTTGAAAAGTACGTTCCGAGTACATAATTTTAGGCTTTTGAATCACCCAAAAAGCTTTAAAAACAAATAAGTTATAACCAAAACGATTTTTACCTAGAATCTGCCCAGACATTAGCGACAGTTTCTAACAGTTTAGCGATGAATTCTGACAATTTAGCGACAGTTTCTGCCTACTCCGATTTATAACAAAAAAAAAACAATTTGAAACCCTAAAACCCCTCATTAATTACCAAATTCAAGACCTAATTTATTTTAATTCCAGAAAATTAGAAACCCTTACCCATCATATGAGTAAGTACATGATTTTATCATATTTAATTAAATAAGAACAAGAATTTAAGTAATGATTATTAGCTTTAGGTGATCAAAACCAATTTTAGTTTTTTTTTTAAAAAAATAATAATAATAAACAAGCCATACTTATATGTTAAAAAAAATATATATCCCATCTTATTTCAAACACGCTTACGACACTTAACCCTTATTTCACCGACTACCAACAACTATTTTAACTATTTACAAATTCCATTTCTTTTACCACATAAGATACAAACTAAAAGATACCGTGATCCCAAAAAGAATTCTCCACCCTCTCAATAGCCTCTACACCAAAAGTACCGTACAAACAAATACGTGAAATGAGGACTCGATAAATGCGCTACTACAGAAGTTGAACATCCCAAAGAATGAAGAGCTATAAAACCATCCTAAGAATACAACCGATAAGTAGAAGGGATATATACATATATATAGGCATACACGTACATACACTCAAGTCCATACATCATATACAATACAAGCATGTATTAACCCTCTTTCATGCAACCATACTTAGGAATCCACTGATGTCGTGGTACTTGTATAACTATGTTGGCCACAATACTTATACCAGTCCCCTTTCACTAATTCACTCCCTCCTATGATGACACTTATAAGAATTAATACTACACATAACACATCAGTCTACCAACTCAAATAAGCACATAGATCCTACAACTCATTAAGCACATAACCAAAACATAAAATAAGATCCAAAATCCCATGTATTAAAATAACATAGTCAATGCATGAAACAAATAAACTCATAGTCCAGCTGAACCAGCGTAGACAAAATTCAAAATATATAAAGAACATGAAAACGTAATTAAACGAAATCCAAAATGACTAGCATATACGACTATGGTTCCACCCACACTAGTCGAAACTCGTAAAGAAAATAACATGTAGTTAAGTATGAACCATACTAGTTCATAACTTAACAAATATCGCAAAAATAACATCCAAACACATCAACTATTATAAAATGTACACATACCCCTATGACGCCTATATGCAGGGACCTTTAAGCTATAAACTAGGCTACGCGACTAGGCAACCTAATTCTCTATAACCATTGGCTCTGATACCATTCTGTCACACCCCACCATGGCGGAATATGGGGCGCGACGTATGGATATCATCACAACAACAGCGTGTCTATAGAGAGAACTAAATGAAATTCAAATATCATAAATGGCGACACAAATGTCGTGACATTATCTCAACAATGCAGGAGTCTAGGTAAGTAGGTAACAGGCCTACCTCTTACCAAAGACATACAAATGAACAAACATCAAACATATAGGTACCATAAAGTTCACTTAATCAAAACACAAAATAAAATCTAAGAGGAAAGGGAATCCTCCTAATGCACTCGTAGCAGCCTCTATACTCAAGCCACTTCTAACATCATCTTGCACAACTACCTTACCTGAAAATGACACTAAAATCTGTCAACATAAAGTTGGTGAGAACATAGGTTTAAGTTATCAAAATATCTTAAGAAACCTTGTCAACCGCTGTAAATAAGTTCAAGAAATATTTTTTATAGAAATGGACCATAATGCGATAATCATGCTAGATGCATCCACAACAAAACTCAATCCAAGTACCAATCACATCTACAGTTCACAAAGCACACTATAATAGTCAAGAAGTATCCCGTCACACACACAAGAACACACACCACACTATCCGGATCTTTCCCACACCACCTGTGGAAGATGAACTATATCCCCGTCGAGATATCTTTCCTCCGAAGAGACGATGCACAAGTACTCAGGACGGATCGTGCCCCACGCTCCACACACATCACAACTGGTCCCATAGATGCCCATACATCTACGTACCAATCCCAATCATAACCCAATCAAGATTCACATATCAGAACACATATCAAAGCACATATGAGAACACATAAGCACGCAAGTCACACAATATCACATGTATGTCCACACATTTTAAAACATAGTACTAAATCATGTTAAAGAACATTTCAAGTGTCATCTCCATCCCATACTGGAAAAACATTTAAAAACGTAGCAAAAATGGGACTATGAACTCACTTGATAGCACAGCAAGCTAGCACTCCTGCAAACCTATAAAATCATACACGACACCATTAGCTCAGGTCTTAACACCCAAGTTAAGTAACAATCAAGGAGATGAATCTAATCCCCCAATCCCACTATCTAGTTCTCCCACTACAAGCTATTCTATACGTAAAATTCCAGTTTTTCCGCGGTACGGTTTACTAGTCTCTAAACGATCACATGAAGTGAACTTAACACCACACTTGACTCCTACCCTTCTGTAGTTATGTTGTTATATGATCTAAGAACTTCAAAAACCAATTTTTCTTTCTAATTACACGTTTAACCCTTTCGTTTAGTCTCTACGCCAAAAGTCGTTTTCACCAAAACTGATTTTATGTACATGCTAAATGTTCGACACCAAAATCCCGACCTAAACAACATAACTTTTATTGAAAACCTCCAGTACTTTTATATACATTATAAAGAGTTCCCAAATCAAAAATCTTTGGCTATCTCATTCGTTTGGTTAGGTTTTGACAAAATCCCCGAAATCAATATTTATTCCTAAACAGCGCACTGTTTTTGTAAAAATTATTTGACGATCTTCCCGAACTCCATTTTCGACCAACCTTACATTTTTTAAAAGTACACTCTCTGAACTTAATTTTAAAAAAAATATACTCCACCAAAGGTGCTATCTACTGCCCGGAAAAGTCGACACAAGACAGCCTTAAAAATCAGACTGTTTTACGCCTTTATGCACTAACCCTCTAAACATCAATAATTATCCCTAAATTTATAACACAAACCCTAAAATCATTAATGGATCTTAATTAATATATTTTTCCAGAAAATTAGTAAAACTCTAATCATCTCAATGATGGTTAATTAACAATACAATTATGATTAATTAATAAAAAACATAAATTATATTAAGGTTTAATTGATCACTTACCTTGAAACAAGAAAAATTAATGAACCCTAATCATAATTTCGACTTCTCTTGATATCCATGGAAGATTTAGACTGATTTTAGGTTTATTTACGGTTATTAGTCGTTTTTAGGGGTCTAGGGGTGTTTATATAGGCCTTGGTAACCTTCTGGACAAGTTTAGGCCTAATTAGGACTTTTAAATGGTAATTATCCTATTTTTATTAATTTAATTATTAAAATTAAGGCTATGGGACCCACAAATTCGACTCATCCCTGTGTTTTATCATATTTACACTCTCCCCCTTCTATTTTATGTTTACTTATACTCCTATACACTTTCGGGACCAAACCGGGTACCCTTTTGCTAATTTTTTGACTTTTTACGCGATTTTTGAACTAGCCTTCATTTCTAAAAGTTTCTAAATATAAAAAGTAACTATAAAACTTATCCTAACCATATTATATATACTTAATACATACATACAACATACGATACGTACACGAAACCTTATCAAAACGATACCCGAACTTTTCTGCAGTTCATTTCTGAACTCATTTCATTTCATTTCATTTCGTTTCATTTCCAACTTATACCATGATTTATACATTCATGTGAACTCATGAGCATGAACCAACCCTATCACATCATTATATAATGCACCACGTAATACACGAACGATGACTAACATCCAATCCAAGGCTCAAATATAAACAGAATGCACGTAAACGCACACTAAGCACATAATCAAAGTCAAACAGTCAAAAGTGACAAATCCAAAATCTAGGGTTGTCACAAAAACTCTATGTCTCAACCTGGTGATGACGCTCACTTGGATGATATTCCAAATCCTGATCCAATACCACAGGTACAACCTCAAGTTGTGCATCCTACACCAGCACAAGGTGTTCAAGCCGTGAATGCTGTAGCTACCTCTACAACTACAACGCAAATGAAGTCTAGCTCAGTTGGATGGATGCATTTGGTTATAGTCTCCATATCGGGGAGGATAGGGGTTCGACTCCTGTCATTCCCCATATGGGGGATTTTCCCAGAATTGGCAGCCGGGTTTGAATCCCATCGCAATGCCTTGAAGCCCCTTAATGGGAAACTAGATGGCTAGCATAGGGGGGTTGATATTCTCTTTGTGAGATGATTCGAACTCGGGTTGAGAGACTTGGTGCCTCGGTGGCACGCAAGATACTCCGCTGCAGCAAACTCCCGTTCAAAAAAAAAACCTCTACAACTATAACACCTTCTCATACTCTTTCTGCTATCAAACTCCCAGTGCTCAAAGGTGACAACTATGAGACATGGGCTATGCAGATGAAAAATTACTTGAATCACACAGATCACACTGTGTGGCAAGTTATCAAAAATGGAAATTCACCTAAGAAGCTACACTGGTTACCTGATGGTACATGCTATGCTCTACCTGTTGTGAATGCTGAGGAGGTACAAGCAGAAATGAGAGAGAGAAAGGCCAGAACTGCTTTGGCTATGGCTCTTTCAGAAGACATCTTACCTAGCTTTCATCATTATAAGGATGCCAAGGCTATGTGGGAGGTAATAAAACTTAGATTTGGAGGTAATGACAAATCTAAGAAGATGAAGAAGATTGTTCTTAAGCAAGAATTGATAACTTCTCAATTTCCAGTATAGAAGGAATCCATGGTGGCTATGGAAGATTCAGTAAGCTGCTTATTCAACTGGCAGTTTATGGACAAGTAATTCCTAATGAAGAAGCTAATCTAAAATTCTTAAGGAGTGTTCCACAAGAGTAGAAAGCAATGGCTATGCACTTCATCACAAGGGATGATCTAGATTCAATTCCTTTTGATCATCTCTACAACAATCTTAGAGCATACGAGATGGATGTAAAAGGCATTGAGGTGACCAAAGAAGCAACTACAAAAAGGTCTAACTTGGCTTTTGTGTCAGAAGGTAATAGCGGTACTTATTTTCATAATACCGCTAGTGGATCAAGCAGCGGTACATACTTCACAAATACCGCTGGGGGACTTACAAGCGGTACTTACCCACAAAGTACTGAAGGCAGCGCTATAGTCTCTCAAAATCCACAAGGAAGATCTTCACCATTGTTTAGTGACAATGATGCCTTCTCATTCTTTGCTGGACAAGACAACAGGCCAAGATTAACACTCAATGACTTGTTCCAAAAGTATGATGCTAATGTTGAAGAGATGGATCTTAAATGGCAAGCTGCTATGGTGTCAGTAAGATCTAAAAGGTTCTTCAAGAAGACCGGAAGAAAGATGACTGTTGATCCTAATGAGCCATTAGGATATGACAAGTCCAAAGTTGAATGCTATAATTATGGAAGGAATTGACACTTTGCAAGAGAATGCACTAGAGACAAAGTTGAGAGCAGCAGTCAAAAGTCCAAAAATAGCTATAGAACCAGTCCAAGAATAACTGAAAGCTTTCCAAAAGGAAACGGAAGGAGTCCTAAAGGAACCAAAGCATTGGTGACTGTAGGTGAAGTGGTGAACTGGGCTGAAGATGAAGAAGAAGAAGAGCTTGGTTTAATAGCTCTCTAACATGAAGATAATAGTTTAAAAGTAGAACTAGATGAACAGTATCAAAAAGTAAACACATGCACTATAGAATTAAATGCTTTCAAACAGGGTGTTTAGGGTTTAGGGTTTAGGGTTTAGGGTTTAGGGTTTAGGGTTTAGGGTTTAGGGTTTAGGGTTTAGGGTTTAGGGTTTAGGGTTTAGGATTTAGGGTTTAGGGTTTAGGGTTTAGGGTTTAGGGTTTAGGGTTAAGGGTTTAGGGTTTAGGGTTTAGGGTTTAGTGTTTAGGGTTTAGGGTTTATGGTTTAGGGTTTAGGGTTTAAGTTAAAAGAAAATATAGTTTTGTATAAAGGGTCAACAAAACTATGAAGAGAAAATAAAAATTTTAACTCTTTAAATGAGGGAGAAAGATGTGGAAATTAAAGCCTTTGAAAGACAACTTTTGAAAGTGTCAGTAGAAAGTGAAGCTTTAAAAGCAAGTCTTAATAATGAAAGGGAAGTGATAATCATTGGCAAAAGTCCTCTAAAGGATTGGGTAAACTGATTAACTCACAAATGGGGTATTATGATAAGTCAGACCTAGGATATATTGAGGACCAACCTGGGATAACTTTAACTGACAAGGACTTGTCAAAGGGGATTTTTGATAGTTCTAGTGAGTCAGATAGTACACTTGAAAATGATAGATATGTTGAAGGAATGAAGGCAGTTCCTCCACCATTATCAGGAATTTTTATGCCCCCTAGTAATGATACAAGTATAGAGTTAGAACAACCAAAGGTTATTAATACCTCAAACTATAGTACTTTGTCCCAAGATAAGACTGTTGTGACCAAGAACATTGTTTATCCACCTCTAATGAACAATTTTGTTTCTTAAGAATCTAAAACTAGTTCTGCTCCCAAGCAGGTAAAAACTCCTAGCAAGATAATGGATAATGAAGTAAAACATAATAAAACCAAGAGGGGTGGGTTAGGTTTTAAGAAAGTCGGGTTAAAACAACCTTTTGGGTCTTCTTTGAGAAGAAAAGGATGTTATGTTTGTGGTAGTCTAAGTCATTTTATTAAAGATTGTACTATGCATGAAGATGAAATTGTGAAACAAAAGGCTGAACAAAAGGTCATGAGAAACAGTAATGGGAAAAATGCACAGGTTAATAGGAAACAGAACTTAAAAATGACAAACATAAGTATGATCATTCAAAAGGGGTAGCTAAACAGGTTAAACATAACTCTACCAAAAGTTTTTTTCCTAGAGCAGTACTTATGAAACAAGGTCTAGTACCTTTGAAGTCTGGTAAACCTAGTACCGGCAAGTCTAGAACTACAAGTACTGCTAGACCAAACTCAAGTACTGTTGGTTCAAAGTTTGTTAAACCAAAGTTCCCCAAGACTTCTAAGAATGTTTTTGAGAAAGTCAAAGCATCTAGAAGTAAGCCTAATAACAAACCAGTGCAAAAGTAGGTTCCTAAAAGGGAAAAACCATGTGTTAAAGCAAGTACCGCTAAAGCAGTACTTAAGGCAAAGAAGTCTGAGCACATAGAGTCACCCTATGTCTTTGACTACATAACTGAAACCATGAAGTATAAGAGCAAAAGTAGCATTACTGGGAATGCTTCTAAACAGACTCTTAAGTGTGTAGGTCCCACAAGATCTGAGCTAAATGTGGCTTGGGTCCCTGTAAAAAACTAATAAGTTTTGTTTATGTGCAGGGACATCTAATTGATGAATTGAAAGATAAAGGTATAGTAGATAGTGGATGCTCAAGACATATGACAGGGAATAAAGATTTCCTTGCTGAATTTGAAGAATTCAGTGGAGGACCAGTAGCCTTTGGAGGTAGCAAAGGTAGAATTACTGGCAAAGAGAAAATCAATACAGGGAAGTTGGAATTTGAAGATGTGTTCTTTGTGAAAGAATTGAATGAATTCAATCTCTTTTCTGTGTCACAAATGTGTGATAAGAAGAACAAGGTGTTGTTCACAGATACAGACTGCTTGGTGTTGTCTAAAGACTTTGAGATGCCAAAAGAATCTCAAGTAATACTTAAAGTACCCAGGCAAGAAAATATGTACACCTTTAATCTTCTTACTATTACTCCAACAGGTGGTATTACATGTTTGCTAGCTAAGGCTTCTTATGATGAGTCTAATTTATAGCATAGAAGGTTAGGACATGTGAATTTCAAGAATCTTAACTGATTAGTGAATAGGAATTTGGTTAGAGGGTTACCTAACAAATGTTTTCAAAATGATTTCACATGTGCTGCTTGTCAAAAAGCTAAACAACATAGAGCCTCTTGTAAGACCAAGACTGTCAACACTGTGACAAAGCCTTTGCAACTTTTGCATATGGATTTGTTTGGTCCAGTTTCTTTAAGAAGCATTAGTCATAAGACCTTTTGTCTAGTCATAACTGATGATTATAGTAGATTCAGTTGGGTTTTCTTTTTAGCTCTTAAGAGTGAAACCAATGAATTACTTAAGGATTTTATCACTTTAGTAGAAAAACAGTTCACTAAACAAGTCTTAATCATTAGGACAGATAATGGGACAGAATTCAAAAATGCTGAATTTGATGAATTTTGTAGGTCTAAAGGCATTAAGAGACAATTTAGTAATCCTAGGACTCCACAACAAAATGGAGTAGCTGAAAGGAAAAATATGACACTAATTGAGGCTGCTAGAACTATGCTGGATGATTCTCTTTTGCCAAATACATTTTGGGCAGAAGCAATCAATACTGCATGTTATGTGTTAAATAGAGTCTTAGTGACCAAGCCTCAACACAAAACACCTTATGAACTTTTGATTGGTATTAAACCAACCATAAGTCATTTAAGACCTTTTAGGTCATGTGTCTATACTAAATACTATTGACCATTTGGGAAAGTTTGATGGAAAATTTGATCCAAGATATCTTGTAGCATATTCATTGCAAAGTAAAGCATATAGGGTTTATAATTTGGCATCTATAAAGGTTGAAGAAAATTCCCATGTTAACTTCTTAGGAAATAAACCCAATGTCCCAGGAATAGGTTATGCTTGGATGTTTGATTTAGACTATATAACTAATTTTATGGATTACTATTCTATGCAAAAGGATTGTCAAACTAACAATGCGGGTGAGGAGTTTGGTGCAACTAATACAGGTACTCAAGAAGAAGCTTCTTCATCCGATGATGATGTTCACATCTATGTACCCAGTATGCCTACTGTTACTCCCATGTCTGCTACTCCCAAGAAGCAAACCATGCCATCAACAGATGATCAAGCCTTCCAAGAGCTTCATAGGCTTCAAGATCAAGAAAAGAATGCTACATCTTCTAATAATCATTCAAGAGAAGAATCTTTTGAGTCACAACACTCAGCAGTCCATACTACACCTAGCGGTACCTCATCTGCAAGTACTGCTGTGACAATCCGTCAATTTATGGTTGATATTTTGTTCTCAATATTTATTCTCAATATTATTTTAATGTTATATTATGAACTCACTTATTTTTGGGAAGAAATTTGGATTTACGTCTTGAAGTAGCATCGACTACGTCTAAACTGGAGGATTCTACGTTACGTGCTCACGTTTACATACACCGTCTTTGGTGACAGTCGGGCATTTCAGAAAATAAATTTATTCGTGAATATTATTTTAGAGTTTTAAATTTGTGTTGGTTCATAAACTCACAAATTTACGAAAAGAGATTAGGACTTACGATTTTAATTTAACGTCCTATACGACTAAACCCTAAACCTTAAGATTACGTATTTACGTTTTCGAACTCCGTTTTTGATGGGACAATTTTTATTAGATTCGTTTTGTGCCGTTGATTCATAATTTATAAAAACCTTTTTCGTAAAAAGACCCGAGGGTACGCAAATCAAGGAAACTAGAATCGAGGAATACCCGTAAATTAATGGGGATGGAACAAGTACATACTTCTCCCACCCCCACACATGGCTAAACAAAGCTAACAACACTAATGTTGTGATTTTGCTAGGGTTCAATTGTTGTTCTCGGTATCTTAACGAATTCATCTAGGTTCTCTATGTGACTCTATTGTTCTTTGGTGAAACAAATATTTTTTGGTTGTTTTTAAAAGAAGTGCAAAACTTTAAAGTAAAAGTGCAATTAAAGTAAATCTAAGTCTAATTAAAGTAAGGGCAAGTATTTAAAAACGTGACTGAAATTTAAAGGGCACTAAACGTAAATGACGCAAACTTAAATCTAACTAAGGCAATCTTAAAACGCAACTAGAACTTAAACTAAGGCAAGGCTAAAATTAAGCTAGGGCAAATAATCTTAAAGTGAAACTAAATAAAAAGGGCGGGAAAAATAAGCTTAAAAATAAAAGACAGAAATTTAAAAGCAGATAATAACAAAAACCTGTAAGAATCCTTGATTCGGAAGTTCAAAACTTCCGAATGAACTGGCTTGACTCGGAACTTTTTGAGTTCCGAATGAAGCAGTCTTGAGTCGGAAGTTCCCAAACCCCAAAAGCCTTGATTCGGAACTTTTAAAGTTCCGGATGAAGCTACCTTGAGTCGGAAGTTTGGTTCGAAAGTTTTGGTTGATTCAGAACTTTTGAGTATTCCGAATGAATCCCTGCTGATCCGGAACTTTTAAACTTCCGGATGAACCTCTTGACCCGGAACTTTGGTTAGGAAGTGTTGATCCGGAACTTTCCCTTTGTCCGGAACTTTTGGTGTTGATCCGGAACTTTTAATGTTCCGGATGAAGCCCCTTGGTTCGGAACTTTGGAGTTCCGAATGAGCAATCCTTGACACGGAAGTCCTTGATCCGGAACACTTCCGGATGAAGCTTGATTCAGAACTTTTGAATGTTCCGAATGAACACCCTCTTGTTCAGAACTTTTGCTTGTTCAGAAGTTTTCCTGGGAATCACAAGATACAGAAACAAACTCCCCGAAGAACAAGGGATAACAGAACCAAGAATCTAAACTCAAATTAACCAAAATCAAACACACGATTTAATCAAACTAATAACAAAACATCAATAATCATAAACTAACAATTTAAATCAACAAAACTAACAAATTTAACCACAATAATCAAAAACCCATTTGATCAAAATAAAGACATGAACATAAATACAAACATAAACATAAAAATCAAAGATTTAGAAAGGTAGATGAGAGATTAACAAGATAAAGTAAAGATTGACAAGAATTAAATGGAAACTTAATTGAAATTAAAGGAATTTAATGTGCAAGACAAGGTAATTAAATTGACAAGTATTTAAATGACATGAATTTAAAGGTGCGAGGTAAGTAAAATGGAAGACTAATTGTCACACTTAGCCAACAAAGAAGAAATGATTAATGATCTAATCTATATATAGGGGAGGATTAGGAAGCTTCCTCCCCTCTTTCCTTTTTTCTTAATTACAAGCTTAAGTCCTTCCTTCTTTAATCTTCATTAATTGCATGCTTAGTCCTTTTCTTCTAATCTTCTTTAAACTTGGACTTAAAGGACTTTTGGCTTCGGGATTTCTTTGAACTTGTCTTTAAATTCTTCAATAAAATAGACTTGAATTCTTCGGCTTTTGATAAACTTCCGTCTTTTGACTTTTTCTTCGATAAATCTTCAGAATTGGTCTTGGACTTCCGTTCTTTTTGCACTCTTGACTTCTTGACTTCGTCTTTCGTCTTTTTCTTAAATAAAAGTCCGTAAATGCCCGTGAATACCCGTGTTTTCTCCATTTTTCACCTTTTCGTCCTAAATCACAACAAAAACACAAACCACGCATAATTCCGACATAAAAGACATAAAATACATGTTCTGGTCCGGTTATTATTGTAATTAAGTGGTAGAAAAGATGTGTGTTTTCACACATATCAAACACCATGTGGTGTCAAGCTTACAAGATAAGCTAAGACACTTGTCTTAGTTTACTTGTAAACTAGCAACCAACATCAAAACCACCACCTCAAACCATTTTTATTCATTTCAACACATGCAATCCACTAAACACTCTCCTCCCTCTCTCTAAAATTCGTCCCAAACTCATCCAAAAAACCCCCATTTGATCTTGATTCAACCATAAATCATATGTATAATTTACATATGATGAAAACCCATTGAAGTTATGAAGATTGGAGGTGATCTTAACATGTAAAAAGGAGTTTTCAAGGGAGTTTGTGGCTGATTTCTCAAGGAGTTTTCATGATGAACAAGGGCTGATTTTTGGAGGAATCTACAAATACTTGGTGATACTAGAAGTGGTGTTGATATCTCATAATATTGTTTACCCAAAACTATGTCTTGTTCATCCAAAGGCTCATCATTTCATCACTTTGGTGGTATAAAGATTGTCCTCCCCATCCTTTTGTTAATTTTGATTATGTAATCATGTATTTTCTTCTTAAATGTATATATGTATGATGATATATGATGATAAAAATATTGTGTGGGGATTTGGTGTTGATAATCATGGGTAAAAAGATGAAAAACTATATGTAAAAATGGTTAATCTTGCTTAAATGGTAGGCTGTTTAAAAACAGTAACTAACCACATGTTAGACTGATAAAATGGAAAAGTAGAATCAATATACAGTACGTAATATGTCTTGTACACATGTGAGATTTTGCCATGCAATGGAATCATTAGGATGAGTGAGATATGATCAAAACAAGTTTAGAGTACAAATCTGAGTTCACTATTTTGGACGATTTTTAGAAAATATATAGAAGCTGATTCAACAGTAGCTATAGAAGAGTTAAATGGAGCACATATCATGTAGTTTATGTCATAAAAATATGAGCTTCTATCTCCATATATAAATCTAGATATGACTGTTTTGGTGAACATGAAAGTAAAAATCAGATTTTGGAAATTAAAGTATAATAGTATTATATAAGCACTCAAATAAAAATAGTATAAAATGTGAATTAAAACCCACCAACTCATATAATACATTTATATAAATATGTATAAGGATAAATAAATGGACATTTTATAAAAATGGTAGTTTGATAAGTTTTATAAGTTATAAAACTATAAACATGATTTTTACGACTTTTTCGGCCATTACCGTAAAATTAACGTTTTTGTTAAATAAAACTTAGACGGTTGGACCCGCCTAATGTAAACTTTTATAAACTCATATACTGATATATAAACATATATAACAAGTAAAAACCGATAAAACCCGAACTATATAACATACGGACATTAACGGACTAAGTTAACATTATTGGACTAATAATACAACAAAATGGGCTAAAACACTTATAAACTTATTTATTGGGCTTAACCCATTTGGGCCCAACATATAAAGTGTGATACTGATAATAAAAGTATAATTGGGCTAATATAATATATTGGGCTTGTAATGGGCCTATTGGGCCTAAAACATGTAAATAGGTAAAACTAGTAAACTAGTGTAAAAGTTATCAACACATAACACTAAAATGAGTGAATAAGAATAGATAAACCCACTTGATCATCATATATATATAATCATCATATGTATACATAATTGTTATTTTTATAAAGTCATTGGACAAGAGTCTAAGACGAGTATTATTTGTCTAGGTTTCCGTGATTGAAGCACGTACCGTACATCCGAATTGCCGACAACCCGCTTTCCCACATCAATGTGAGTTCATAGCCTCGCACTCTTTTGAATGTTTTTATGAAATGTTTGATAAACCCGCGAGGGAGATAACATTTTAGTTTTTATGAAATAGGACACTACTTGTCCCGATTGTTTGTTTATTGATTTGGACCCGAATGATTGTATGACCCGATGAATGATTAAATGACCCGATAGATGAGATAAAATGGATTATTAAAGTTAGGTTATGTCACTAAAAGTCCCATTAGCATGAATTGTGAACTACCGGTATTTGGTAGACGCTTATGCATATAATAGTACTATTTGGGGACGATCACCCCAGTTCGCGCCTTGACGGTTGATCCCCGTCGTGCCACATTGATTGGTAAGCGAATTTATATATGAGAAGATTTCCATAGGGTGACCTTTGTGACGACACGCTAATTTAGATGGGCAAATTGAGTATCGGGTTAGCTACCCGTTGTTGGTTATAGTAAGGTAACAATGTCATGCGGCTTATAATAATCCAGTTAACGAAATACTACTATACGCACCGAATTATGATGTATTGCCTGACTAGCAATACGGGGTCATACTATTGATACTATGTTTGTGTTTTGGTTTTACATAACCATATAACGGTTTTTATTTAACTTTTTACAACGTCATAAGACGTATTGTATGATGTTTTTACGACATTGGCTCGTATAATGATTTTTAAGGCAAATGCCTATATTATAATTTTCGATAAGGGTTTGTATAAAAATGACTTTGGCTATTTTATGGCCTATTACAATGATTTGTACGAAATGATTTTTGGTAATAGTTTTATACCAAAGTTATATTGATGGAATTTATTAAACTCTATGAATTCACTCGGCGTTATCGCTGACCTTTTCTTTTAACATGTTTTATCTCAGGTACTTCAAGGTAATTCTCGGGAAGACAACAAGAATTCATGGCCCGCACTTAAATAATAATTTCCATTCAAATTCTTTGTAAAACTTGTATGAAATATTATGACTTAGGACCTATGTAACTTTGATATTTATGAATGGAAATGCTTTATTAATAAACGACGCGATTTTTAAGCGTTGTCTATGATGTGAGTAATGTGCTATCCCGTAACACCAACGAGTCTTCCGCTGTATTGAGTTGTATAAATTTGGGGGTGTTACAGTTTGGTACTAGAGCTCTCGTTATAGAGAACGAAAGATATTTAAAACTAAGGTTTTGAATAAAACATTTGAAAATCTTTTAACTATAAACATTTTTCTAAAAATGTCTAAAAAATCTTTTGACTATAACGGTGTTGAAGAATTCCCGAGTTACCGACAAGACCAGAATGAGAAATGTTATTTTAATATATATATATAACTTGGATTATATATATATATATATATATATATATATATATATATATATATATATATATATATATATATATATATATATATATATATATATATATATATATATATATATATATATATATATATATATATATATATATATATATATATATATATATATATATATATATATATATATATATATATATATATGATGTAAATTTATTGCATGATTGTTTGATGATTATACTGATATTTATACGAGGTATTTATACGACGTAGATTGTCACAAGGAACCCTAAATCCCCTAGTAAATTAATCGAAGCTATTCTCGTAGGAATTCTAGCTATCCTAGTTCTAAACCAAGTTGTGGATTTTATGATCCCAACAAAATGGTTGATATTCGTAGAGATGTTGATATTAGTTGATTGTGATATTAAAGAAGAACTGGCGAGATTAAATCTGATATCGATGTCATGACGATCTTTCCTTATAGAGTGGAGTTTGAAAAAACGTTACCACCTAGAAAGATGTCATATGATTCGTTGTCATCCAATTATTAAATTGAAATCGAAAGGGTGAATGTTGCACTTGAGGCTGTCATTGGAACCATTACCCAAAAGCATCATGCCACTAGTACCTTTCCGAGAAGTCTAGTTGAATGATCAAGTCATTTCATACTAGTGACTCATTTGATAACTATGGTTGTAAGAGCTATAGGATTGGAAATTAAGTATTGTTCATATCGAGCTTTTATTGCACTTTTAAGGTTTATGAATAAGGTTGAAAGTATTGAAAATGAGGTAGGATATCGAATTGAGTATAAAATTGGTTGAAACTTGAATAAAGTAAAATTTAACTTGTATGGAATAAGAAATTATTAAGAGGAAGTCGTTAAGTCCTGTGATTGAATTATAAGGTTTTAATTGATTGTTGATTCGTGTTAAGTATTGTTCCTAGGCCATTGTCCAATGACGAGGATGCCCAGTGTCCAATAAATAAATTGAAGAAATCTTCTTCCGAATTGGGACCGATGGATCTTCCCGGACAGGTGGGACACCTAATGACTCTTGTAGATTAGTATTCATTGTGGTATCTTTTAAAAATAATCCCTAACTTAAATGAGACATCAGTTGGTAGGATGAGCTCTTGGAATTATATGACATAGTGACATGTAATGTGTTACGGTACAATTTAGACTTGTTTGTGATTAATGAAAAGACTACCTTTGATTGCTAAATTCTACATGTATCGATGTTATCTATCCTTTATTGCTTCATCCTAATGTTCGCATTAGTGATGCAACCATTGAACAAGTACTCATCTCGGTTTGAGTTACGTTTTGGATTATTCTTTTGAGTGCCATCAAGGTCATGAACCTCATGATTATTTGGCTAAGCTCATTTCCTATTATTTTGTAGTTAGTTCTTGGTGAACAAGCTTTCATCACTCTTTTGCAGATCACTCATTGTTTTTATAAGATAAAACAGTATCCCTTGAGAAAAATTGAATTTTCATCACTATAAGGATTATTCAAAGTGAGATTTATAAGTGATTGTTATCGAAATGAAGTTGTTTATAAAACATCTTGGAAAACTTAATTGTTTTCATAACAAAGAAAATCTTCGTAAATTTATTTTTTATTCTTATTTAAGAATTAAGCATGAAAATGTTTTTATGATGATAAAAGTTTGACGAACTGAGTATTGCATCGTTAATCTTGAAATTGTATATAGTTGCGCGCCTACATACAATTTGGAATGGACCATGCAAGACTGATTAGTAGTCACCATAAAACTAATGAATAAACACTACATTTTCTTTGAAGATTGTTAAAGATTAAATTTTATGAGATCTGCAAGAAGTGAAAATAGGGACATAGTGTTAGGGACACCTACATATGTGCCTGTAGCATCTATTCTTCTGAGTCGAATTTACTCATCTGTGGAAATTGTCTTATTTGACAATTGATATTCCCTTCTTGTCCAATTCTCTCGTAGTGAGATTCTTAGGAAAAGTATTTGATTACCGAGTGTTGATACCCGACTGGATGTATCGACGTTCCTATCATTTCTTTTGAATTGATTTCATTTGCATGACCTGGGTAACGATCCGAGGAGCTTTCAAATGCGTACTCAAATTATGAAAACATGGGATATATTCATATTTGTTAAATGTTTTCGTCTGTGTCTGATTTGAAATTCTCTCGCACAAATTATGCGTTGACCTTACTCTTTTAAGGTTAGTTATGTCTCCAGATATCCTTGAGTTGTGAAGGATTATGAGTTATTATTAGTCTTTTGAGAAGTTCACATCTTATCGAAAGCAATAAAACTGGAAAGTTGATAGTGCCAGTAGAATGGATTGATTGATTATGACATGACGACATTGTCTTAATTGATGGGAACTCGAATAGAATTCCCCTAAATGATAAGATGTTGATTATCAAAAGTGATCTAAATAATTCTTGATGGATGACTTGAAATTATACCGTGAATGGTTGTGAACTAGTTATAGATATTATAATCTAGAAAGAACCTAAT
The DNA here is from genome assembly GCA_025667525.1 of Glebionis coronaria. Lineage (NCBI taxonomy): Eukaryota > Viridiplantae > Streptophyta > Magnoliopsida > Asterales > Asteraceae > Glebionis > Glebionis coronaria. Next base: position 398,970,329 of record CM046882.1, read on the forward strand.
ATGAATTTATTAAAAGATATTTCTGTTATCTGAAACTTTAGTAAGTATTTGTTGATGATTTGCCCAGACTTTCGCCATTAATGCAAGTTGAATTTGGTATTTGATTATATTCTCGGTGTTGCACCTGTGGCGTGTGCACTGTACGACAGCACCATCTGAATTAAAAGAATTACCGTACAACTAAGAGAGTTGTCGGAGAAAGCTGTTATTCTACCAAGCTCGTCATTATGAAGAGCTCTGGTGTTATCATTCCTTATATTTATAGATTACTGTGAACTGAGTAAATTGACAATCGAAAACAATATCCATGACTCGAAATGGAAGATTTGTTCGATCATTTACAAGGTTCTAGCGTATGTTTTAAAGATGTGATCCATGTCATGGTTATCATCAAATTCGCGTCCGCGAAAAAGATTATCTATTCAAATCACTACATCCGATACTTGTAATGAACGTTATGAGTTTCATGTTATGTCGTTTGGATTGACCAATGCACATGTAGCATTCATAAATTTGGTGAATCACGTGTGTAGGCTATAATTTGATAAATTCATGCTTGCGATCATTAAGGACCATTTGTTTGTTTATAAGAATAAGAATGAGTTAATAATTATTTATAGATTACCCTGAATTGGCCGAACAATGAAAACTTGTACCTTGAATAATTAACATGAGATTTAAGACTTAATCCTTTACATTATTTGACCATGTGATTAAAAGATAATGGAATCTATATTGACTCTTCAAATATTAAGAGCCCTTTTAAGACTTTGAGTATTACTAAAAAGAAAAGAAAAAATTTCACGTTTGGTCCCTATCGTTTACCCCAAATATCATGTTCAGTCCCTATCTCAAACTAAGTGCAAAGATAGTCCCTATCGTTTACACTTTGGATCAGAATTGGTCCCTATCTCAAACGGGAGTTAATTTTTCTCGTTAAGTCTTGTAAGTGGAAGGGTATTTTGGGGCATTCACTTTTTTCCCATGCATTAATTACAAACACTTGCTCCATTACTTCACATTCGATCACGACTGAAAATCAAAACACTCCCTCCCTCCCTCCCTCCAGTAAACCTGGAAACAAAAACCCCCAATTCAATCACTGTTTTTTCTTATATCCCCCAAAATGGATGGTTCTGGTTGGAAGATTAAAGAGGGGTTTGGACCTTATAAGATGCCTATTGAATACGGTAATACCAATTGATCTATTTGCCCTATTTTTTCATTAATTAATTAAGAATGTAATTGATGTAATTAAGCATATTTAAAGGTTTTTTTTAATTGCATTTTGCAGAAAAGGACACTGCTCTTTTTTCCCTAAAATTCCATCATGCAGGTAAGATCATTTGTGTTAAGAATAGAAGGAGATATGTAAATGGGTTAGTTAGTTATGTCGAATGGGTTGATATAGATAGGTTTTCAGTTCATGAGTTGAATGCTGTAGTGTGGGAATTAGGATATGTTAAACAGGAACCTATATACTATCATTATATGATTCCTGGGACTAACCTTGATGTGGGATTGAGAGCTTTAGGTAATGATCAAGATGTGATTGGGTTAGCTAATTACATCCCCAACAACAAACTAATTATGGTCTACTGTGAACACTTAGAGTCTGTGGTAGACACCTATGCTTGCCCCCTCCTTCTAGTAGTGTTGTCATTGAGGAGATAAACCCTTGTTTGATCCCTAGGAATGTGTTGTATTTAACATACCCCAACCAACACTCTTCTACTTCAACACATACACCCTCCACCAAACAGCCTTCTAGTTCAATTCCTACACCCTCACCTCATCAGCCTTCTAGCTCAACTCCTACACCATCACCTCAACAACATGTTACCTCAACTCCCACACTCTCCAACAATGAGTCTTTGCCTACACACCATGAGACTGTGGAAACCATATATGAAGAGTTGTTGAACATGGAGTATGAGTTTGATCCATTTGATGATATAGCTGTAAATGAACTAGAAAGTGATAGGGTGGTGAATGAACCACAGATTGATAGGGTGGTGAATGAAGCAGAAAGTGATAGGGTGGTTGTCAACAATGAACCAACAGAAACATTGTTTAAGGGGCAAACAATGGTTGGAGATGAGGAGGGCAGTAGTACAGAGAATGATTATAGTGATTCAGAGGATGATGAGGATTACTTTGTAGATGAAGACACATTTTTAGAAGAGGTAAATGTAGACATGGATGATTATCACTTTAACATAGATGCAGATGTAGAGTGGGTTAGGCATGATAAGGAGGTACAAGTTGTTACTGAATTAGATCCCAGTGAGGTAAATGTAATTGATAATGACCAGTTTGATAGTGGAACAGATTCAGAGTGTGAAGGGATTGAGCATATTAGGAGAAAGAATCTTAGAGAGGTCAAAAAAGCAAATGAGAGTGAAAATGACACTGTCTTCAAACATTTTTTCTATGTTGGCCAATGTTTCTCAAGTGCAATGGAAGCATTGAAAGAGTTTGACAACGGAGCTTTTGAATGGTTGGCTAAAATACCAGCTCACAGTTGGGCTAGATCACATTTCTCAGGTTAAAAGCCATGTTGTTTAATATTCTTTCAGCTTAATTTGTAGTTAAACAGACACTAATTACTCCCCATTATAATGATAACAGGTAGAGCAAAATCAGACATCTTGTTGAACAATTTATGTGAGTGCTTCAATGGTAAGATTTTAGATGCTAGGGATGCACCAATAATCACAGCCTTAGAATACATTAGGGAGTACTTAATGAGAAGAATGGTTAATGTTATTGCTGTGATTAAGAAGTCTGATGGTCCACTTACCCCTGCTGCTACTAAGTTATTGAGTGTAGCCATTGAAAGGGCAAATAGGTACATAGTTGGGTATAATGGTGGTGAGGAGTATGAGGTTAAGAGCATGTATGGTACTCAGTGTGTTGTTAATGTAGTTAAAAAGGTATGTAGTTGTAGGAAGTGGGAGTTAACAGGAATCCCTTATGCACATGCTATAGCAGCCAGCTTCAACATGTCACTTAATGGACATCATGTTAATATCCAAAAAGAATGGGTGGATAAGTGTTATTGGTTGGCTACTTGGGAAAAAAAATACAGTTACACTCTAGGTTGTTTGAATGGTAAGGTCATGTGGCAGAAAAGTCAAATAACTACAACACTCACCCCACCAAAGCATAATACTCCAGTTGGTAGGCCAAGGAAAAATAGGAGAAAAACAAGGGATGAGAAGGCTCAAATGGTGAAGGATGGAAGGTTGTCAGGGGCCTATAAGAAAGTGACATGTGTATCTTGTTGAAATAAAGGGCACAACAAAAGGTCTTGCAAAGGGCAACAGGACCCAAATACTGCTAGAGGATCAAGTGCAGCAGGATCAAGTGCACCTGCAACAGGCTCAAGATCAAATGCATCTGCTGCAACAGGATCAAGTGCACCTACAAGAGCAAAGAAGAAAACACCATCTGATGCAGCAGGATCAAGTGCACCTGCAACAGCAAAGAAGAAAAGAAAATCTGATGCAGCAGGGTCAAGTGCACCTGCAAGGAAGAGACAGGCTCCAAACTCCAAGAAGAACTAATGCCATGTTTTTTTAAGCAATGTTTGTAATCTGAACAAGTATCATGTATGTAATCTGAACAAGTATCATCTGATCTATGTTTGTAATCTGAACAAGTTTCATTAATGTTTCAATGATTTAGTGCTTTTGTTAACTTCTTGTGTTTCATGTATGCTTCAATGATTTAGTGCTTTTGTTAACTTATTGTGTTTCATGTATGCTTCATCTGAACAATGTAAAAAACATAACATACTAAACTTGAACTCCATTCCATTAGCCAAAATTAATTGACCACACCATCATCTGTGGTCAATTTGATGTTCAAGGATTACATAAGTAGAAAGCAGATGAAACTAACACAATACATGAAAATGCTAACAACCATGAAGACAACAACCAACCATCAACACCACAAGCTTCAAACAACAGCCTTCCCCTTCCCCTTCCCTTGGTTACCAGCAGCCCCTCTCTTTCCCATCTTAGTGACAATCTGCTCTCAAGTGGCCTTGTTGGGAAGTCCAAGCACAACATTGTAGATGGGAGTTGGGCTTTTGATGATTTTGGTGGCAACATAGGTGACATCAGGGCCTTGCTTTTTCTGGATGACTTCTTTGCCTTTCAAAGTGTCCTCATAAAACTCTAGTGACTCAGAGCTTTCATCATCATCAGAATCAACAAAAGGGCTACCAAAATCCTCATCCCATGTATCCCAGTAATCCTTATCAGCATTATACTCAGCCTCATCCACATAGCCATAGAATTTTAGGCCTTTAAGTGTCATTGTCCCATTCTTGAACCTTTCTGAAACAGGAACATAAGTCCTAGGCCTTGCACTGGATCCAATGGGAGGAAGAGGAAGTGCTCTAGATGATCCTTCACAGCCCTTATCATCTTTCCACTCAGCATCACCACTTGGACAATAGACAGCCTCACTACTAGTGTCACTCAACACAATGACTTCTTTTTTTGACATTATTTGAATTTTAGATAGGATAGAAAGATAGAAATGGTGATGCAGAAGTGATGTGTGTGGCGTTGGGTTTTATAAGCAAGTAGATGAAGGGGGGGGGGGGGGGTGGGGTATTTACTCTTAACCATTCAATGCCCTCAACCCCTCAACTCCTCAACTACTTATCTACAAAAACAGAGTTAGTAAATGCTGAGTGGAAAATGAGTCTGCAAAAGAGAGTTAGTAACAGAACTTAGTAAATGAACAACACAAAACAAGAACTTCTAGAAGAGATTGAAAAGATTTTTCATTGATAACCCCAAAATCTGGAAAAGATTTTACATGTTCATCAGATTAGCCTTTACATTTTTCTTAGGCAAATCTGAAAAAAAATAAAACTAAACCAAACCCTAGCCAACTAATCAACAAGTATTTTTTTAGAAAACAAACTTCATTACTAAGTTTTTTGATGGAATCTTCATGCCTATTTCTAGCCCTAAGCAACCCAGGTATGATTTGAACAGCTCGAGGACACATTGGTGGATCAAACCAATCAATCCACCTACATGCTGGTCCTTGGAATTCGCAAGCATAGAAACGACGACCTGGATGACGATCTGACCAAGAAGTCTTTACTGTAGCAACGCGACCACATGAGCAGAAAACCATTTCTTCTTTTTGATTTTAGGGTTTTGATACTGGATTGATGAAAAGGTAGGTGTGATTGTGTGTGTGTTCGTGTATTATGTGTGTGTGTAAAGATTGGGTGTGATGATAATTAATGCATGGGAAAAAAGTGAATGCCCCAAAATACCCTTCCATTTACAAGACTTAACGAGCAAAATTAACTCCCGTTTGAGATAGGGACCAATTCTGATCCAAAGTGTAAACGATAGGGACTATCTGTGCACTTAGTTTGAGATAGGGACTGAACATGATATTTGGGGTAAACGATAGGGACCAAACGTGAAATTTTTTCAAAAGAAAATGGAAATATATTTTGACAGATATTTTAACAAAGGATTTTTAAGGAATCATCCCTTATAACTAAATCATTTAACTAAACTTCTGTTTAGGGGTAAATGTTTGTGTATACCTCAAGAAAGCCTAAGAGGGATTGAGGAAACAATTTAAACCATGACTTAAAACTTGAAACGACAATTTTTACTTGTCAACTAAGAAAATTTTGACCATACTATAAACAAAGATTTTTCAAACATTACAGATCTTACTAATTATTTTTAGTAAACCAACAAAAATTTTGTTAATTAAATTCAAATTTATTTTGAAATTTTTTATATAATTGGACAAACTAAGAAAATTTAAAAAAACTTTTTGCGTTTACGTTTCATAAAAATTAAATATTTATTATTTAATTACTTGTAGTAATTATCGACGCTTTAAACGTCGGATTGAGCAAAATTGATAAAAACAATAGTTGAGATAGAATTAAAACTTAGAAAATGTGAAGAAAGAAATTTTTAATGAATGTAAATACTGACGCATTATGAGAAAAAAAAGATAAAGAACCAATTAGGATGTGTTCCTTAGTAATGACGGTACAAAATAAATTGTCGAACAATTTAAAAATAATTAATGTTTGTAAAAAGGATAATATAGATAATAAAAGGGGTTCGCGGCTAATGTGAACCATTAGAATTGAGAAGCCGATAGCGTTAAATGTTTTAAAGACCACTTGTGATTGTCTAAATATGGAGGATTGTGAGATATAGTTATGTTGGAATCTTGTAAGTATAAGTATTCTATTCCTGTCATTTCTGATTTAATGTATCATTATTAGAAGAAGTTGTACTAATGGCAAATTATGAAGGAATACTCCGCCTCATACATTAGTAAACGTCTAGCTATTACAAAGGTCATCATCTGAATTTGATTCGATTTGGGTCATCGTCGACAGACTGACCAAATCTGCTAATATCATTCTTGTTAATGATAGATTCTTGATGAAGAAATTGACTCTTTTGTATTTAAAGGAGTTATGTAAACATGGTGTGCCTGTATCGATCATCTCTATCAAGACCCTCGCCTCGCATCGAATTTCTAGAGATTTGCTCAAAAGTCATTGAGAACGAATCTTGATGAGAGTGCTATGTACCACCCCAATAGAAGGGACGAGGTAAAGTAACGATACAAAATACTATAACTGCTGTTTTATGTTTGAATGATTGACCTTTGGTAATAAACTGTATAATCGCTTTCCTTTGGAAAGATTATCATTGATAATTATCGTATTAGGATCGAGATCGAATCTTAAGATTTATATATTAGAGCATCTGTAAGCAGGAGTTGAGATGAAGACATCCGACATACACCCACTGTGAGTTGGACATGTCTTTTAGGTTTAAGGTTTCCTATGACGGCAAACCTAACCTTACAAAATACTTGACCCGCGAGACCTGAAATGATTGTTGAAATTAGGATCTGATTATTGACTGCCAGTAGTGGGCAGGAGGTTATGTGAATATGAAATGTAGACCTTGAAGTGCCAGATGGGTAGCGAAGTTATGCCAAAAATTTTAACCATGGAAAATTAATTAAAGATCTGAAAGATCATGGGATATAAGTCCCCGTTGTATGGGACCATTGAGATGATGTAAAAGATTGGTTTGAAAGGCATATAAGCTGGATCTACCCTAGGACTTCAAGAGCTGCGTGAATTATGTTTCGTATATCGAACTTGATGAAATGTCTATCAAGTGAAAATCTGAATTCTTCTTGATAAAGTTTAGATCGACAAAAAGTTGCATTCATCAAAAACCCGTGAACATCATGGATAGAGAAAGTAAGTCAACATTAAGCCTGATCTTATTCCCGTAGTTATGTTTGATGAAACTCGAGTATTGTAATGAATTACACTTGTGAGAAAAGACCGAATGTGAAGGAAATACCCACATGGCTTTAACTCTATAAGAAGCGAGTAGTAAGATGATCTTTGAGGACAAAGATCCTGTTTAGGGGTAAATGCTGTGACAATCCGTCAATTTATGGTTGATATTTTATTCTCAATATTTATTTGAAAATATTATTTTAATGTTATATTATGAACTCACTTATTTTTGGGAAGAAATTTGGATTTACGTCTTGAAATAGCATCGACTACGTCTAAACCGGAGGATTCTACGTTACGTGCTCACGTTTACATACACCGTCTTTGGTGACAGTCCGACATTTCAGAAAATAAATTTATTCGTGAATATTATTTTGGAGTTTTAAATTTGTGTTGGTTCGTAAACTCACAAATTTACGAAAAGAGATTAGGACTTACGATTTTAATTTAACGTCCTATACGACTAAACCGGAAACCTTAAGATTACGTATTTATGTTTTCTAACTCCGTTTTTGATGGGACAATTTTTATTAGATTCGTTTTGTGCCGTTGATTCATAATTTATAAAAACGTTTTTCGTAAAACGACCCGAGGGTACGCAAATCAAGGAAACTAGAATCGAGGAATACCCGTAAATTAATGGGGATGGAACAAGTACATACTTTTCCCACCCCCACACATGGCTAAACAAAGCTAACAACACCATGTGTTGTCAAGCTTACAAGATAAGCTAAGACACATGTCTTAGTTTACTTGTAAACTAGCAACCAACATCAAAACCACCACCTCAAACCATTTTCATTCATTTCAACACATGCAAACCACTAAACACTCTCCTCCCTCTCTCTAAAATTCGTCCCAAACTCATCCAAAACAACCCCCATTTGATCTTGATTCAACCATAAATCATATGTATAATTTACATATGATGAAAACCCATTGAAGTTATGAAGATTGGAGGTGATCTTAACATGTAAAAAGGAGTTTTCAAGGGAGTTTGGGGCTGATTTCTCAAGGAGTTTTCATGAAGAACAAGGGCTGATTTTTGGAGGAATCTACAAATACTTGGTGATACTAGAAGTGGTGTTGATATCTCATAAGATTGGTTACCCAAAACCATATCTTGTTCATCCAAAAGCTCATCATTTCATCACTTTGGTGGTATAAAGATTGTCCTCCCCATCCTTTTGTTAATTTTGATTATGTAATCATGTATTTTCTTCTTAAATGTATATATTTATGATGATATATGATGATAAAAATATTGTGTGGGGATTTGGTGTTGATAATCATGGGTAAAAAGATGAAAAACTATATGTAAAAATGGTTAATCTTGCTTAAATGGTAGGATGTATAAAAACAGTAACTAACCACATGTTAGACTGATAAAATGGAAAAGTAGAATCAATATACAGTAATTAATATGTCTTGTACACATGTGAGAGTTGGCCATGCAATGGAATCATTAGGATGAGTGAGATATGATCAAAACAAGTTTAGAGTACAAATCTGAGTTCACTGTTTTGGACGATTTTTAGAAAATACTTAGAGGCTGATTCAACAGTAGCTATAGTAGAGTTAAATGGAGCACATATCATGTCGTTTATGTCATAAAAATATGAGCTTCTATCTCCATATATAACTCTAGATATGGCTGTTTTGGTGAACATGAAAGTAAAAATCAGATTTTGGAAATTAAAGTATAAGAGTATTATATAAGCACTCAAATAAAAATAGTATAAAATGTGAATTAAAACCCACCAATTCATATAATAAATTTATATAAATATGTATAAGGATAAATAAATGGACATTTTATAAAAATAGTAGTTTGATAAGTTTTATAAGTTATAAAACTATAAACATGATTTTTACGACTTTTTCGGCTATTACCGTAAAATTAACGTTTTTGTTAAATAAAACTTAGACGGTTGGACCCGCCTAATGTAAACTTTTATAAACTAATATACTGATATATAAACATATATAACAAGTAAAAACCAATAAAACCCGAACTATATAACATACGGACATTAACGGACTAAGTTAATATTATTGGACTAATAATACAACAAAATGGGCTAAAACACTTATAAACTTATTTATTGGGCTTAACCCATTTGGGCCCAACATATAAAATGTGATACTGATAATAAAAGTATAATTGGGCTAATATAATATATTGGGCTTGTAATGGGCCTATTGGTCCTAAAACATGTAAATAGGTAAAACTAGTAAACTAGTGTAAAAGTTATCAACACATAACACTAAAATGAGTGAATAAGAATAGATAAACCCACTTGATCATCATATATATATAATCATCATATGTATACATAATTGTTATTTTTATAAAGTCATTGGACAAGAGTCTAAGACGAGTATTATTTGTCTAGGTTTCCGTGATTGAAGCACGTACCGTACATCCGAATTGCCGACAACCCGCTTTCCCACATCAATGTGAGTTCATAGCCTCGCACTCTTTTGAATGTTTTTATGAAATGTTTGATAAACCCGCGAGGGATATAACATGTTAGTTTTTATGAAATAGGACACTACTTGTCCCGATTGTTTGTTTATTGATTTGGACCCGAATGATTGTATGACCCGATGAATGATTAAATGACCCGATAGATGAGATAAAATGGATTATTAAAGTTAGGTTATGTCACTAAAAGTCCCATTAGCATGAATTGTGAACTACCGGGATTTGGTAGACGCTTATGCATAGATTAGTACTATTTGGGGACGACCACCCCAGTTCGCGCCTTGACGGTTGATCCCCGTCGTGCCACATTGATTGGTAAGCGAATTTATGTATGAGAAGATTTCCATAGCGTGACCTTTGTGACGACACGCTAATTTAGACGGGAAAATTGAGTATCGGGTTAGCTACCTGTTGTTGGTTATAGTAAGGTAACAATGTCATGCGGCTTATAATAATCCAGTTAACGAAATACTACTATACGCACCGAATTACGATGTATTGCCCGACTAGCAATACGGGGTCATACTATTGATATTATGTTTGTGTTTTGGTTTTACATAACCATATAACAGTTTTTATTTAACTTTTTACAACGTCATAAGACATATTGTATGATGTTTTTATGACATTGGCTCGTATAACGATTTTTAAGGCAAATGCCTATATTATAATTTTCGATAAGGATTTGTATAAAAATGACTTTGGCTATTTTATGGCCTATTACAATGATTTGTACGAAATGATTTTTGGTAATAATTTTATACCAAAGTTATATTGATGGTATTTATTAAACTCTATGAATTCACTCGGCGTTATCGCTGACCTTTTCTTTTAACATGTTTTATCTCAGGTACTTGAAGGTAATTATCGGGAAGACAACAAGAATTCATGGCCCGCACTTAAATAATAATTTCCATTCAAATTCTTTGTAAAACTTGTATGAAATATTATGACTTGGGACCTATGTAACTTTGATATTTATGAATGGAAATGCTTTACTAATAAACGACGCGATTTTTAAGCGTTGTCTATGATGTGAGTAATGTGCTATCCCGTAACACCAACGAGTCTTCCGCTGTATTGAGTTGTATAAATTTGGGGGTGTTACAACTGCTAAGTCAAAATCTGCAAAGTCTGTTGATTCATTAGAAGATATTTTACAAGCTATGGACGATGAAGACGTGTATGCTAGTCCAGCTGAAGGAATCTTCTCCAAACCTTCCTATGATGAGCAGGGTGCAGTAACTGATTTCAACAATTTGGAAACTGAAATTCCAGTCAGTTCTATTCCCACTCATAGAGTCAACAACAACCATCCTACTACACAGATCATTGGAAATCCCAAGTCTGTTGTGCAAACCAGAAGACAACTTCAAACAAATATTGAAACTCATGCACTTGTGAGTTATGTCAAACAACAACAGAGAACTAATCATAAGGATACTCATCATTGTTTGTTTTCCTGTTACTTATCACAAGTAGATCCCAAAAACATTTCTCAGGCTCTTGATGAATAAATTTGGGTAGATGCCATGCAAGAAGAATGAACACAATTTGAGCTACAAAAGGTTTGGATTCTTGTGGATCTTCCCTCAGGTAAGAGACTAATTGGTACTAGATAGGTTTTCAGGAACAAGAAGGATTAAAGAGGAGTTGTTGTGAGAAACAAGGCAAGGCTTGTTGCTCAAGGCTATAGATAGGAATAAGGGATAGACTATGATGAGGTTTTTGTACCAGTGGCAAGGATATAAGCCATTAGGTTATTTTTGGCCTTTGCATCATATATGGGTTTTATAGTCTATCAGATGGATGTGAAAAGTGCCTTTCTTTATGGTACTATTTCAGAGGAGGTATATGTCTCACAACCTCCAGGTTTTGTAGATCCTAAGTTCCCCAACAGAGTCTACAAGGTTATCAAAGCACTTTATGGTGTGCATCAAGCTCCAAGGGCTTGGTATGCAAGTTTATCCAATTTTCTGTTAGAGCATGGATATAGGAGAGGGACTATTGACAAAACTCTGTTCATTAAGAAGAATGCTAAGGATATTATTCTAGCTCAAGTCTATGTTGATGATATCATTTTTGGTTCTACCAAGAAATCATGGTGTGAAGAGTTTGAGGCTTTAATGAAAGGAAGACTTCAGATGAGTTCTATGGGAGAACTTACTTTCTTTTTGGGACTACATGTCAAACAAAGGAAATATGGAATATTTATCAGCCAAGATAAGTATTTTGATGAAATCTTGAAGAAATTTTCATGTATGGATACAAGGAGTACAAGCACACCTTTTGAAGCTAAGAAGTCTTTATCAAAAGATGAACATGGTGAAAATGTTGATATTCATCTATATAGATCAATGACAGGTTCATTGATGTGTCTTACTGCTTTAAGGCCAGATGTTTTGTTTACTGTGTATGCTTCTTCAAGGTTCCAAGTTAATCCAAAGGTGTCACATCTAAATGCTGTGAAAAGGATTTTTAAGTATCTTAAAATTCAACCCAATTTAGGATTATGGTATCCTAGAGATTCAACCTTTGAATTGGAAGCTTACTTAGACAGTGATTATGCTGGAGCTAATCATGATACAAAATCCACAACAGGAGGATGTCAGTTCCTAGGCAAAAGACTCATATCATGGCAGTGTAAGAAGAAAACCATTGTTGCTACTTCTACAACTAAAGCTGAATATGTAGCTACTGCTCATTGCTGTGGACAAGTACTTTGGATTCAAAATCAATTGTTAGATTATGGGTTTAACTTCATAAACACAATGATTTACATTGATAATGAAAGTACTATATGCATTGTCAAGAAGCCATTATTTCCCTCCAAGACCAAGCATATTGAAATAAGACACCACTTCATAAGAGATGCCTATGACAAGAAGCTTATTCAAGTCTTGAAGATTCATACAGATTACAATGTAGCTGATTTATTGACCAAGGCATTTGATGCAAAGAGATTTGAATTCTTGGTGACACATATTGGTATGCTCAACCAATAGACTACTGCATATGTTGAGGGGAGGTAACAACTGCACAATTTTTATTCTAATTATTATTGTATAGTCTATGTTTTTGTGTTTTTGATGTGATTGCAGGTTGATAGAAAATAATAAAAAGAGGTTATAATGATAGTGAAATGTATGAACTGGTCAAATTTGTGAGGTACCGTTTTGAATCCATGTACCGCTAGCACAAATCCAAGTACCGAGTATATTCCATATACCTCTACATGTCCGTTGTACCGTTAAGGGTCTCTTTTGTAAATTTGACGGTTTCTTCGCACTTGGGTTTGTTATTTACTTAAATACTTACTCCAATTACACAATTGATTCACCTAATCTTTTATTTTTATCTCTTGATTCTATAACCTTCTCTCTAATTTTTCGTTCATCTAATATACTAATGGCTGCTTTACAAGTGATCTCTAAGCATAATTTAGTTGCGAATCTTGCTCTGAATGATGACTCTCTTGGATTCCATGAGATTCTTGGATTCTTATCTCGAAGTCATGTTCGTTTCGCACTCACTGTAAGTCCCATTGTCTATGTTTCTATTGTTGGACAATTTTGGAACACTGCTGTTTTAGGTACTCGGTTTGATCAACCTAGCATTAAGGCTAGGGTAAATCATAGAAATATATATGTAACTGAGGTACTTCTAAGGGCTAGTTTGAGACTAAATGATGAAAATGGACTTAGTATGCTTAATAATACAAATATACATGATGGCCTTGCAGCCATGGGATATGGATGTGGTAGGGAAAATCTTACTTTCTTTAAAGCTTTATTTTCACCTCAACGGAAATTGCTTTTTCATGCTATTATTGACTGTTTAAGCTCTAAAAGTACATCTTTTGATCAAATTCCTGCTGCATTGGCATCAGCTGGTATTTGTCTAGCAAATAACAGGTTTTTTAATTTTTCAAGATTAATTTTTGAAGGCATTACTAGGAATTTGGAAGGAACTAAGAAGTTTTTGAGGTATCCTAGATTCATTCAGACTTTAGTTAGTGACCAAATCCCTAACCTACCAGAGTTGACTGATACATGGGATGTTCCTACATTCACAAAGAGAACTTTCTCTTTCTTGACCAAACAAGGCAATGCCTTTACAGGAACTGTTACACCATTGTTTGCTCACATTTTAGCCCAACCTGCCAACCAAGAAGGTGAGGAACCTAGCAATGCTAGTGCTTCTCAGCAAACTCCTTCTAACCAGAGTTCCCATTCCTCAGAAGATTCTCAATCTTCTTCTCACAATATTGGTGCTCCACCAAATACTGATGAGATGATCCATACACCTGCTGGTTTTATTGCTGCTAGTGGTTCACCACCAGCACAAGAACCAGAGGTGGTGGATGTTGCAAATTTAACTGCTTTGTGTACTAGTTTGTCCTAACAGGTACAGGTGTTGCAAAAGGAAAAACTTGTTCAAGACAAGAAAATTGATGAATTGGAAGCCAGCCTAATCAAGTTGAGAAACAAACTATCACCTTGGATGAGACAGCATAGGTCTATTCAGAAGGCTGCACATAAAAAGCAAAGATTCAGAAACCACAAGAAAAGGAAACTGAATGCAACCAAACAAGGGAGGAATTATGAAGAACAACCACCTTCTTCTGATAATCAAACAAGGGTCTCTGGAAATGACATCAATTTTGAGATGGATGAAGATGTCATTGGGACTTATGAAGATGGAACTGGTTTAGAGACTGGTGTGGATGAACCTACAAACATAGAGTTTCAACAGGATGAACCACAACCTACTCATGAGGAGCCACAAGTTGAAGAAATGATGGTAACTCAGCCAGTACCAACACCTCAATCACCACAACTTCAAGTGAATAGGAGTACTTTCTATGAGAAGTTGGAGGAAATTAATATTCAATTTCTTGTATCTTCAACTCCACCACCACAAAGACAAATCTAGTTTCACAAGAAATAGTCTTTGCAAGTATTGTCCAGATCAAGAATGAGCAATGGATCAGACAAGAAAAGGTGCAAGTTGAAAGGATAGCTTCAGTAGAAGAAAGGGTATCTGGAGATACACAAGTGATTGAAGAAAAAAGTGTGTCTAATACTGGTGAAGTCAACATTGTTGAAGATCCAAGTACTGCTAAGCCAACTAAGCTGACTACAAGTACTGTTGACATTGTTGAAGACCCAAGTACTGCTAAGCCAACTAAGCCGACTGTAAGTGCCGGTGATGATCATCATTCACTAGAAAGTCAAACTCCTTTTGGAGAGGATGAAACTTTAGCCCAAATACTGCTTGACTTAAGAGAAAAGAATTCAGCTGAGAAAGCAAAACAAGCAGAGGCAGAGAAGAAGACATAACAAGAAGTTCTTGCCAAAAAGGATCAAACTAAAGGTAAGAAAGTTCAAGCTTCACACCCTACTAAAGGTATAGTTATTCAACAACAAGTTGATGAGGAAAGACCTTCCAAGCTGAAGAAGAAGCTACCTATGATTAATCCAAAGGATAAGGGGAAGAAGCAAATACTATCAAAATCTGAAAATGAAAGTGATTCAGATGAAGATGTAAGCAAAGTCATGTATAGATTTAATCAGTTAGACCATGATGAGGAATATTCTCTTAGGATGCAAGCTCAGATTCGTGAAGAAGATTTGCAAGAAGAACTTGAAGCTAAGCAGCATTTGCTAGAAGCTAAGAGAATACAACAAGAATGGAACATACAAGAGTATGACATGATTCAAGCTGAATTACATGCAAGTGAGCTTCTTGCAGACTCATTGATAGCTGAAAAGAGAGATGCTTATGATGAAGAAGAGAAATCTAAACTGATTGATGATCTGGTAAGGGATCCACAAAGATTCTTTGCTGAAAAGAGAAGAAGAGAAAATATTAAGCCTCCAACTACTATGTAGATTAGGAATCAAATGATGAACTTTCTCAAGAAAGTTAAAGGTTTCACTCATACTTAGCTGGTCAAAAAGAATTTTGAAGAAATCAAGACTTTGTATGAACAACATAAGATAAATGAATTGAATTTTGTTGAGATTGGATATGAAGCAGATAGGATAGCTGTTGAAAAGGCTAGAAGACATCTGCAATAACAAAGGCAATTTGGAAGTGCTCCTAGAATTAAGCCAAGTACTGCTGAACCTACAACTACATCTCCAACTATCAAGACCATTTATGTGAGGAAGAATAGAAAGGAGAAGGTAAGTTCAAAAGAGGATGCTTAAAGAATGAATGAAGAAGATAAAGCTCAAGATGTTGACAAGACTGAAATTGTACAAGAAGTACATACACAGTCAACAGTACATACAGAATAAACGGTACATGCAAACTTGGAAGAAGGTTCAATAGAATTTGAAGGAACCTCCAAGGGTGTTAAGAGGAAAAGATCAACAAAAAGGAAGCAGAAAGCCAAGAAGGCTAAGTAAATAACATAAGATAGTGATGATGATGAGAGCTTGAAAAAGTACTTGAAGATAGCAAAATTTGAAGATCAATGTATTGATACAAGGATTTTTGGAAAGAGATCATCTATTGCTAGATGGATATACTCTATGGATCAAGGACTGGAAGCTCATGGAATTCAAAGAACTAATGGCACAATAAGAATAATCAGACTTTTGGAAGATATTCTTCATATTCTTGACAAACAAGATATTCAGGATCTTTTCAGGTTAGTTCAAGAAGCCAGTGCAGGTAAAACTGAAGTATCACTATTATATAGGGAATTTCTCTTCATGTATGTACCACACTACTATGATTAAGAAATGTTGAAGGAATTAGAGAATCGGGTTCCTAGTTACTGGAGATATTATAGGTCATGTGGATTGCATATTTTGGATATAGATGATGTTACTTACTATATGCCACAAGAGAAGAGTTATCCATTAGGACGAAGATTGTTGGAAAGAATGTTGGAACAACAATTAGAAGTCTCAGAAGAGTCTGATGATGCTTTGGAGTTGGTCAGAATGGTTAAACAACAAATCAAGGATTTGAAAGATGAGGAAGAAGCTGAGAAAGAGCCTTAAGTGTTTGACTTTCAGTCACACTTCATAAATGGTTCTTAGTTCACCATGTCTAACACACATAAGAACTGGCTAGTCCATAAGCAAACGGTTTATGGTAAAGACTTCTCAAATCCAGTGAAAGCTGGTAGTTTTCTAAAAACGATATGGTTCTGACTCACCTTGTTTCGAGACAAAGAGTTAGCTAGTCCTAGACAAACGGTACTAGGTAAAGACTAAATCAAATCCGTTGATGGCTGTCAATTTACCATAAATTGTAGGGTTATCAGTACACCTTATTCTTTATGAATAAAGTATTAGTTATTCCAGAGTGTACGACTAACTGGTAAAGAATATATCAAATCTGTTGATAGCTGGTGATTTTCTAAAGATCATGAAGCCAATACAGATTGGTTTTTGTTGTTAACTGTTTTATTCTAGGTATGAAGATGGCAAGCAAAGAAGTATTCAAGAAGAAAATACTTAGAAGGTTTTATCTCATCAAATCAAGACTGTAGTTCATGATTCAGATTTCATAGATTTAACTCAAGAAGACAATTACTGTTGCTGCAAAGAGAATTGAATGTTTACAAGACACAAGAAGATCATAATTTGAAGAAAAATATGATGTTCATGTTGTTTGAAGATTATCTTATCAGAAGAAGATCTAGATTGAAGTGTTTGGCTACATTCAGTTGGATACAAATACAAATTACCAAGCTCAATCCAAGGATAAAGGAAAGACTGAAGACATGTATTCTAAATACATCAAGTACAAAGAGAAACAAGAAGACAACAAGTTATCATTTTTTAGGGGAGGATTGTTGGGAATTATTTGTTAAGTGTCAAGTACCGTTAGTGTTATTGAAGTACTGTTAGTATCTTTCAAGTACCGTTAGTGTTAACACGGTACATAGTAAGTACTGCTACTTATAAAGTAAGTACTGCTATATTAATTAGGACGAATATATCTTTGTATAAGATATGTCATAGTTATAGTTAGAGTATATCTTATGTGATATACTTAAATAGTTAGAATATTGATAATATATCGTCTGTGATATAGTTATCTTTATAGAATATTCTATGGTTTCTAGGGTTCCTTACTCTATAAAAGAAACATAAATACAATGTCATTTATGTACCTCATTCAAGTCGATTAATAAGAGAATCGAATAGAAACGTAATTCTGTTCTTCTGTGATTTATAAGTTAGATTCCGCATAACTTATTTAGCTTGAGTAAGAGTTCTTAAAGTGTTTTAGTTTGATTACAAACTACTATACTAGTTCTTAACAGAATATAGATATAATCAAAGGGATCAATAGTTGGTACCTCATTGACGACATCAGAACCATAGTAAGAAAGATTAGCAACGAGAGTAGCTTTGGCTGAGTGAAGGTCATCACAATCCGAATCATATGTATCAAGATCGTCCGCTTGATATGCTGCATTAGAAGTAGAGACGACTATAATGCCTTCATTATCTGTTGCCCCTGGGTCTGCAAGAAATGCCAATTCCTCTAAATCTAAAATCTTTTCCTTAGATTGAGCATCGACCAAATACATCTTCTCCCGAAACCATGTTGCATCCCTTCTCCTTTTTGGCTGAGTGCATTTCCTAGCCATATGACCTTGTCCGTGATAATTGTAGCAAGTCACAACCTTTTGAGGACGAATAGGGCTTCCATTTCCACTAGCTTGAGAATTCACAGCTTTAGCGTTCACTGTCCTTGTAGTGGGTCCATATGAATTTTGCATTTCCTGAATGGATTGCACCGTCACTTGACCGTTTTGAATAGTGGCGTGTTATCGAGGATTTTAAGAAGTGCGGAGCTGATTGTTCGTTGCTGGAAATCCTTTAGTTGCAACAAGTTTTGACAAGTAGGCAGTGAGATGGTTTAAGACATTAGTAGTCGTATCATTTGAAGTAAAGACCGGTGCTTGAATTGATGGGAGTTTATTGGAATAAAAGTCTTGTGCTTGTGGTTCTTCAATTGGAAAATATCCTTGCTGAGGAGTATAGCCCATTAAAGAAGTGATAGCTTGTGATGGTAATGCCTGATGTGATGGTTGCTGTGGATAAGGCTGTTGAAGAACACTTTGTTGAAATGCTTGCTGTGGCATCATTAGCGGTTGATAAGATGGTTGATGTGGTTGCTGATAGGTATGTTGCGGTGGCTGCTGCAAGTATGATGGTTGTTGATAAGTGTAAGCCAAGTTTTGTTGGGGAGTCATTTTTTGATAAGCATACATGGAAAGTGGATCATGAACTTGAGGTGTTGACAAACGAGCCTCAATCACGTGGCATTCGTGTTGTTGAAGAAAAGTTTGAAGTTGATCCACGTTGGTTTGATGCAAATCCGTAGCCAATTTAACATCCTTCACGTACTTGCTCCATTCGGAAGGAAGAGTATTCAAATACTTTGTGTTTAACTGAAATGTCGGAATTTCCTTGCCATAAATGTTGAGCTCATTCATCAATAAAGTGAATCTCAAGTAATAATCGTTGAGAGTCTTCCGGGAACATAGACAAACTTATCAAACGTATCATATAGCTTATACTCTCGTTCCTGTTTAGTTAACGAGGTGCCTTGCATTAGAACACGAATTCTATCCCATCATTCTTTGGCAACTATATGTTTACTGACGAGTTTGTAGACATCTGGAGGAAGGGCTTGGAGAATGATGTTTGTAGCTTTTTTATCACACTTATCTTGAATCTTACCATCTCCGGTCAATTCGCCCGTTGTGCGAGGATGAGTAACTGCCCCTTCCGTCACAGTACCATATACTAATGGTCCATTTAGAAACGATGCCTAAATGAGATGTCCATTTTCTTTATTCAACATATAGAGTTCCATTTTAGATTCTCAATCCTCGTACATTGTCTTCACCAACATTGGTGGACGATTATCTGTACCCGAGAGGATGGACATATCCGTAAGAGATGTATACTCTATTTCGATAAGTGAAGATTTACAAAGATTGATCGAACAATGAGAGAAAGTAAACGTGCTTGCTTTCGTGTGTAGAAGTCGAGAAACAACGTTGAAATCGCCTAAAATATGTTCTCGATAAACCAAAAAATCTTAGACCAAATTACTCACGAATCTGTTAAAAATTTTCAAAATCACGTTTTTGAAAATTTCTTAAATTCGAAATATAACCAAACCTGTGCTGAATTCGGAATAATCAAACCCTCCAATTAGGAGTATTATTACATCCTTGAATTCTGAATGTACATCAAAACCTAACGTCAGAATCTTCTGAATACTGAATCCGTGACCAAATACTGGATTCAGAATAAAAACCGCCTTCTTGATTAGGAAAACTCAATCCGGGATTTGGATTCGGTAAAAACTAGTGACTCGATTCGGAATATGGATTCGGGATTCTTGTATGCGGAAAGTTCTCAATCCGGGATTTGGATCTGGGATCTCAAAACTTTGTATTCGGAATTCTTATGTACGGAAAGTTCTCAATCCGTAAAGTTTGTATTCGGAATTCTAAATTCGGTATTGGTATACTGGATCCAGAAATTGGTATACGGTCTGTTGGATCCGGAATTTGGTATACAGAATGTTGGATCCGGGAAAACAATGAAGGCTAGATCCGGAAAAAAGAAATTATTGGATTCGGAATATCAGCTGGATACGGGAAAGTATCAATATGCTCAATTCGGGAATACAAGTACTACTTTGGATTCGGATCTCAGCGTATAACAAGAAAAAAATGCAATCTTTCACCAAAAATCGAGCCAAACGCCACCAAATTTTTTGTTTTTAGCCAAAATAACAAACCCAAATCTCTACCACAACAATATAGACGATTTGTAACAAGATTAAACCAAAAAAACACAAAAAATTTTGGGCGCGAGCTTAATGGATAAAAAATACACGAATTTTTTAAATCAAACACATAAACAAAGCAATCATCCCATAGCTCTTGATACCATTTGTAGGATTATGTAAATCTTGCTTATATTAGAGAAGGAGTAGAGATAGAAAGTTGGTGAGATCACACATACACTTGTGAGAGAATGAATAAAGGTTACACCTTAACTATGTGTTTTTCTATTATGAACCACACCCTTTCCATCAAAGGATAGGGTTTATATACCAATCCCATAAGATGAGCTTGGGCTTACAATGTTGGGCCGGCCATACATGCATGGACCGGGCTTTTCCTTGTTTGATAAATATAAAGTTACTAGACTACAAGCTACTACTTAATATATTGTCGGAGTGACCGAATCTTCCTAAATACGTAAAACGTATTTCTAACAAACCAGATACCATAAAATCAGTTCCTGGGGATCAAGTCATGAATTTCTTGTCAAAATGTGCACTACGTGATGCTTTATTTAAAGATCCAGGAATGATGTTCCAAAATGTTTTAAAGGAGTTTTCGTTCACTGCACAAGCTTTCCACAACAAGAAATTAATAGAGTTTGATTCTACAACTGCTGGGATTCATGGAAAAATTGGTTTATAATTGTTTAGAAGAGTTTTGGGTTTAAACTATTTGGAAAACCCTAGTATGAGGCTATACGTGATGATTTTTTCATTGTTAAAAACTATGATTAAAGAAATTGGGTATACTGAAGAGATCACTGAAAAGGGGGGTTTGAAAAGGAGTTGTTTGCCACCTAAGTGGAAATTGCCGATGACCATTCTGATTGAGTGTTTGGGGGGGGGGGGGGGGGGGGACTGGAGGGCTTGACCAGATAAACCAAAAGGATGCAATAATTTTTTATTGTCTGGCCAAGGGAATCAAAGCTGATTTTGGGAGGCTAATATTTGAAGATCTTCATGGGAAGATGGAGTAAAATATTCGGGAGAAAAATGTTGTTTACACCAGATTTTTATCTCTCCTATTTGCTGACCATCGTGGAGATGATTTTTTCTAAACTCTAAGGAAAAAAATTGGTTTTTCAACCCTTTAATCTTAAATGTTGGAACATTCCAGTCAGTACCATTGATCCTCCTTTTACACAACCCATGCTAGACATCTGCTCAGCAGATGCTCTAGTAGTGTACAAAGCTCCACAAGACGCTCCTCCAACTAGAGAAGGGGATCTGAAGGCAAAAAGCCTGGAGCTTCTTCAGGACCACGTAAGAAGCAAACGTCTATTAATATTGAGAAATGTAGACGTGAGTTTAGAAAAAGGAGAACCCTCACAAAATCTTCATCAAAGGAGGTTGTTGATGATTCCAAAGGCCAAGCTTTGAAGAAACATAAGTCCTCGTCCAAGGAAAAGAACCTAAGCCAACCGTCACCTTCAGTCACTACTGAAGGTGACATGCATAAAGAGGCCCTGAAGACAAACCCTATCCTAACCTCTTTAGGGGATAAGGGTGAAGATGGAGCGCACCCTCAGCTAAGTAGTGTAGAGTCAGCATTGGTAAGTAATTTAAATCTGAATACATTTCCAATTTCATTACCAATCTCTATCATTTGTCACTCTAAGTCAACATCAGGGCATAAGGCGTCAGCAAATACAACAGCTGACGCTGACCCTGGACCATCTTCTAATGATGTAGCACCCCCACAACATGGTCCTACTGAAGGAACCAAAAACACATTCATTGATCTTAACTCATCAGGGACTTTTTCTCAGGATCCATCAGGTAAAACCAACCCTGGTGGTGAAGAGTAGAAACTGACCTTCACACTAGAGGTGATGCTGAGAAGACCACAAAGGAAGTGCCTCTCACCACCGGCGCCAAGGTGGGACACTTTCCTTCTTTTATGTTCAATATGTCCTCAGATGACCTGGAGAAAAATCTTGGGTTTGATGAACGAGTTCTAGTCAACCTTGATGATAGTGAACCTGAGGATGATACTGTTGACATGACATCAAAGCCACCATCCCCCAGATCTGTTCAGGTAAAAGAATTTACAAATCAAGTGTTAATTCTTCAATCACAGGTGGCTAAACTCAAGGAGGAAAAGGTTATTGCTGATGCTAAACTTACAACTCTTAAAGCAAGACCAATTCCTCCTATTGCTGATCAAATCAAAAATGTCATTCTTGTTGCTTTGAAGCCCTTAGTCAAAGATGTGGTCACCACCACTTCCCTTAAAAAAGAGATGTCATAAATTATGGACTCCATAAATGGTGCTTCCATGGAGTTTCCACCAGTACTTGGCCAAGTTAATGATTTGTGTGACTCTGTTTCAAAAATTAAGGATAGGGTAGCATTGCTGGAAAAACAAAAGTTGACATTATCTGAAGAGGTTCAACAGAAGCTGAATGCCCTACCAACAATGCTGGCCAAGGTATCCTCCACCCTTGATCATATTTGTGTCTTCTTACCTACTAATGGGTCATCAGAAGTTGCTGGGCAATCTTCTACTGAGGGGGAGAAAATCACAATTCAGCGGCTATTTCAAAAGCATGCTCAAAAGAAGGCCCAGAAACAACTAGTTGTCTATGAGTCACCATTTGTTGAGAAGAGTCCAACTAAGGCTAAGGGGGAGTCTTCAGCTAAGGACAGTCACGTTGAAGGTCTCACCACCAGCGATGACACAACTGATGATGGTACACCTCCTATCCAACCCAAGAACAAAGGTGATTTTACACTGAGTGAATGGCTAATCAAAGCTGGGGTGGCCATCAAGAGGAACTTGATAACTTGTACAAGCTCCAGCAAGAAGAACAACTAAGAAACCTGAAGCTGAGCTTGTATGAGAAAATTTGGAAACCGGAAGTTGAAAGCCTCTTCAAGAAAAAGATGTTATATGAAAATTTTTGTATAACAAGACTGAACAGAAGAAATCTCTCACCAATCACCAATGTTGATATGCTTAATAGTAGAGGTGATATTCATTGAAGTTCTATAGGGGTGATGGGACTGATGAGATCATAGAAGACTTCTAAGGAAAGGAGCTTTCTTATATTGAATTGATTGAAATGAGTGATAAAATTGAGAAGAAAATCCAAGAGATGGGATGAAGTCCGCACCAGAATTGAACACTTTATGAAAAATCATGAAAAGCTAGGTGAGATTCTCAACATCAGCACTGAAGTTTCACTAGAGGACCAAGATTGGAGCTGAACAAAAGAGCCAATCTGATCAAATCTGGTGTAGGTGACATTTTGTCACCACAAAGAAATACAAAGGCCTTGTTCAGTTTCTAAATCATCTCCCTGGGCATGTAATAGACGAACCAAAATTGGGAATGATAATGTTCAATCGTCATGAACATCAAGACTTTGTTGGCATCAGTGATCTTGATGAAATGAACAATGAACTTCTTTGGAATGTTCAAAGGATTTTTTATTCTCAGCATGGAGGTCCAGGACTTACTGAAGCTGCAAGGACCTTCAACATGTGCCTACTTGTTATACTGGACCACATAAACTCAGATCCATTAGTTTAGACTCCCATCATTGAAGGACTTAGGCCTAAGGAAGATTGAATAATCATTTGTATTGATTTTTTTGTAATTTGTAATGTTTTATTAATAAATAATTATCTGATGTTTATAAGTACTTTATTGTTCAGTGCAAGTAAGAAGAAGTTGTTATGCTTACTTACTATTGACTTTAGACTTAGGCTATTTGTATATCCAAATAGGGGGAGATTGTTGGGTCAGTATTTACTGACCCTGAAGCAACTCTAGGATTTGAATATAAAATCCCCCTAAGTATTTCATGTTCAACAATAAGGCGAGTTTGCTGAAGCATGACCAGAGGAACAAAGTTTCCTACTGAAGAATGTGTTGCTGAAGGATGTTCAGCTTTCCTCTTCTAGTAAACTTAGAAGACAAAGGAGTCTTTGCTTTAAAGACTAGGCGGTCTAGTTGCTGAAGAACAAGTACTGAATAAGGCTTTCAGTTCAGTTTGGTTTGACAATACCAAACTGAATGATGTCGATCTCCTCAAGAATGCTGAAAACACTTCATTATTCTGATGGTTTACATTAGGCGGGAAAAGATTACTTTAAGTCAAAGTAGGTTGCTTGTAAAGTTAGCTATAAGTACAACCTTTATTTTTTCTAGAATAGTTTATTAAGTACTTTGTACTATTTATCCAACATGGGCATCAACCACCCACTGGATAAACTTATGCATAGGAACAGGCGAAATGCAAACCCTAGTTTTGCTGCCTATTTAAGGAGTGCATATTGAGAGAGAAAATGTTAACCATTACATGAGTAAGACTATGGAAAAACCTTATCTCTCGATACCAACTAAACCATATAGCCAAAGAGCATATGAACGTTTAGACTGGAGCTTAGACTCTTAACTTTGGTTAGAAGTTTAAGTAGATGAGATCACCACACATTGTCATTCAACCACTTTTTTATTCGGCAAACAAAGTGGGCTATAGATTGTTAAAATTGTTCTTAGTTCTTATCAATTGTTAAGACAACTCACTTGAGTCTTGGTAACGAGTTATTACTTAAGGTTGATAAGTAATAACGAGTTACAAGAGACCAACAATATCTCCTACATAGTTGTGGTAGGGGTTTGGGTACTTTGGATTGGTAAAAAAACACGGTTTTTAGGTAAAAAATATCGTTTTTATTCATTTTTTGCGAAACAGTTAGAATTTTTGCGAAATATTTCCTCAAAACATTTCGTAATAATTAGGGTTTTGATTATTGCGAAATCTGTTGTTTTTTTATTATTGTGAAAACTTCGTATTGAAGTTATTGCGGAAAGTTTTGTGGTTATTGCGGAAAGTTAGTTGTTATTGCGGATAGTGTGTGGTTATTGCGGAAAGATTGTGATTATTGCGAAATCTTCACTTTTTATTATTGTGAAATCTTCTGTTTTGCATATTGCAAAATCTTCAGTCTTGAATATTGTCAAATCTTCAGTCTTGAATATTGCGAAATCTTCAGGACCAATATTGTGAAATCTTGAGGACCAATATTGCGAAATCTTCAATATTCCGAAATTGTGCACTTGTACCATTTTTTCTACAATCATGAATTTTTTGTTCCATGTATTTTTAGACTTAGCCACTATCTAGACTAGTTTCATTGCATAGTTTACAAAAAAAAGCTAAAATTTTTACGTCTTTTTATTTCAAATTTTTCCATACTAGTTTTTGGCTATTTCTAACTCGATTTCAAAATTTGGCAATTCGAAATTTTTTCGGTTTATTTTATATCAGACTGAGGTATTTTATATTGGACTGGAGAATTTTGGCAAAGTTTGATTTTTTGAGAATCCAAAACGCGCTTTCTACGAATTGAGATCCTAGATTACACACGACTTCTACAATGACGTCTCAACAAGACATTTATGTTGCGGGTACAGAGAATCGGCCTCCGATGCTAACCAAGGAGAATTAAACGACATGGGCTAGCCGTCTTCTTCACTATGCAAAATGTAAACCATTGGAAAGCTGATTGTAAACTCCATCCAAAAGGCTCGGTATGTTAGAAGAAAAATTCTTGTGCCTGGGGATCCCACAAATGCTAACCCAGTAGCGGACTCAAGTCATGAGCAAACGGATGAAGATTTAACTGAAGCTGAATCCAAACAACTCGACGCTGATGATCAAGCAATTCAATAATTTCTTATGGGACTCCCTGAAGATGTTTATGCTGCTGTCGATAGTTGTGAAACCGCACACAAGATGTGGCTTAGGATCCAAAAAATGATGAAGGGGAGTGAAATTGGTTTACAAGAAAAGGAGACTAAGTTGCTTCGTGAATGGGAGAAATTTAGGTCTACTGAAGGGGAACAAATTGAACCTTACTATCATCGGTTTTCAACCTTTATGAATCATCTTAGAAGAAACAAACATGAACCTTCACAAATTGCTGCCAATATCAAATTTCTTGAGAATCTTCCTTCTCAATGGTCACGATATGTCACTCTCGTCAATCAAACCAAGGATCTTCATGTCGTGGACTACACTCAAGTATATGATTATTTAAAGATAAATCAAGATGAAGCTAAAGAAGTTAGGGCTGAAAGACGTGCCAAAACATAAGATCCATTGGCTTTTATGGCAAACTATCCGCCATCTATGTCATATCCCATGGTACCCTACCATCAACCCTGCTCGAGTAACTTCATGCCACAACAACAACAACAACTCACCTCTTGTGGATATCAACTTCTCGCTGCTGTGAACTACTTACAACAACCTATTGATTGCTTTGATGACATCACTGATCCTACTCATGCGATTAATATTGGTATTGCACTTCTCGCAAAGGCATTCAAATTCACCATTAACCCCACCAACAACAATCAGAGAATCTCCTCAAACACAAGAAATAGGCAAACTGCTCAACCTTTCATGAACACGAATCAAGATTGCCAATTGGTAGTTGGAGGGAACACAGGGACTGAGTTTCAACAATATGGTGTTCAGAATGTAGGGCAGATAGTCAGGAATGCAAGTAAACAGTATGGACAAAATCGTGGTCAGAATCCGGATGTTCCGAATGTGGGTAATCAGAGAAGGTTAATTGTTGTGCCAGCGGTTGGTAATCATATGGGAAACATTGTGGCTGTAAGGGCTGAAAATTCAGGTACGGGTAATGGAAACATCAATTATCGGGTTCAGTGCTACAACTACAGGGGATTTGTTCATTATGCTCGAGATTGCACAACCAAAAAGAAGAGGGATATTGCTTATCTTTAGACTCAGCTTCTCATAGCACAAAAGGAAGAGGCAGGGATTCCACTTCAAGCTGAGGAATTTGACCTTATGGCTTCTGCAGCAGAATATGACGAGGAAGAAGAGGTGCATGCCAACTACATCTTGATGGCAAACTTACAACAAGCATCTACCTCAGGTATGCATGATGACAGCGCACCCGTCTATGATTCAGACGGTCCCTCTGAGGTACACCCACGTTTCGATGATAATGATATATATAGTATGTCTAATCAGTAGGAAGAGTATATACTGAGATAATTGAGCCTTACATTGAGACACACGGGGAGCTAACGAATAATAGTAATATTATTTCAAACGCACCCAGTATGGACCTTAGTATAGATCAAGTCGCCCAACCTACAACCCTTCCTGATGCGACGCATGCGTATTATAAATCATTATCTGATAAGCTTGCTAAGAATGTTGATCTTGCTAAGGTGGTTAATAATAAGTTTAGAGAAACTAATGCTAAATTTACCACTGAGCTTGCGGGATATAAGGAAAGGGAGAAAAGTTTTGAAATTCATCATGCTAAAATTAAAGAACTTGAACAAGCTCATGCAACATCCATTTATCAAGAAAAATGTACGACTAAGAAATTAAATGCTTTACATTTAAGTAGTGCCAAAAAGATAAGCGATTTAAATGATGAAATCACCTCTCTTAATAAACAGCTTTTAGATAAACAATCTATAATTTTTGATCTTAAAGAAGAAAGGAAAAAGCTGAAACATGATTTCAAAATTCGGGAAGATGGGCTTCTTGAGGATATTTGCAATGCTCAGGATAGGATTAGGGAATTAGAAAACCTGTTAATAAAACGTGGTCAATCTATGCAAACTATTAGCATGCTCACCCCCAAAGTGAATGAGGTGTATCACACCCGTTACAAATTGGCTATAGGTTGTCCTCTTCTTCCTAATCCCGAATGTGTTAAGCAAGCTCAGGCCACCCAACCAAGTTGATATAATGGTAATGTGTTGTTAGATAAGCATGATCCTCCTGTTTGTGTGTGATTCGGAAGAAACCGTTGAACTTGCCGAAGAGAGTCGCTTACGATTGCAAAAGCTTAATAAAGAAATCCCACCGGTTTACTATCCGAAAATTAATCCTCCAATAATTTTTGTTCGGTCTAAAACTAGTATTGAAATGTCTTTGATACAAAGTGAGGAATTGCCTGATGACCCTCCTAAACCGAGTGTTCCAAAGTGGTTGCCTACTGGTAGAAATTTTGATAGTAGTGGCAAAGTTATCGACACTAGTAGATCTTATACTGATAGTGATGTGTCGGTATGTGATAAGGCTTAATTATCATCTAACACTATAGGAACCTATTTCATTGGTTGCCAAAATCTTGTTTCTCTTATCATTGGCAGGCCGTTAAAATTTGTCTCTTGTGCGTGGATTCAGGCTGTTCAAAACACATGACTGGGAATCGAAATATTCTCAAGAACTTTGTATGGCGTTTCATGGGAACCGTTCGATTTGTAAATAATCATGTCGCGGCTATTCTAGGCTATGGTGATCTTCATTGTGGAAATATCATTATCACTAGAGTCTCTTTTGTTGATGGCTTGGGACACAATGTGTTCTCGATTGGCTAATTTTGTGACTCAGACTTAGAGGTAACCTTCAGAAGTCATACGTGTTTCATACGAGATCTTGAAGGAATTTATTTGTTGAAAGGAAATCGTACTACCAACCTTTACATAATTGATCTCTTTAAAATGTCGGTTGCTTCCCCAATTTGTCTCATGGCCCAGGCCACATCAAAAAAGTCATGGTTATGGCATCAACGGTTATCTCATGTCAATTTTGATGCCATCACTCAACTTGCAAAAGATGATCTCGTTACCGGTCTTCTAAAGTTCAAATATACAAAAGACCATCTTTATCCTTCATGTGAGCAAGGTAAAAGCAAGAAGAAACCTCACAAACCCAAACCTGTTCCAAAATTCACGAATAGGTTACATCTCCTACATATGGATTTGTGTGGCCCAATGAGAACCAAAACCATTAATGGAAAGCGGTATGTCCTTGTGATTGTGGATTATAATTATCGTTACACATGGGTTCATTTTCTTCCATCAAAAGATGAAGCCCCTGGTGTAATCATCAACTTCTTGAAGAAAAAATTAGTAATATTGCAAGCCCCTGTCATCATTGTAAGAACGAATAACAACACAGAATTCACCAATCGGCAATTGAAAGCTTACTTTGACGAAGTTGGGATCTCTCATCAAACCTTGGCTGTAAGAAATCCAGATCAAAATGGAGTTGTAGAACAGAGGAATCATACGTTAGTTGAAGTTGCTTGGACTATGTTTCTCTCCTCCAGTGCACCGTTATTCCTTTGGGCCGACGCTATGGCAAATGCATGTTATACTCAAAACCGCTCCATTATTCACACCCGATTCAAGAAAACACCTTATGAGATCATTAATGGAAGAAAACCGAATATATCGTTTCTACATGTATTCGGTGCATTATGTTATCCGAAGAAGGATCGTGAAGATATTGGTAAACTCGAACCTAAAGGTGATATTGGATTTTTCATTGGTTATTCTTCAGCTGCTTGTGCTTACAGGGTTTATAATCGAAGGACAAGAAATTTAATGGAGACTATGAATGTTACCTTTGATGAAATCTCGGGTATGACCTCTCAACATAGAAGTTCACATCCCAAGCTTCAATGTCAGACTTCTGGACATGTCAGTTCAGGACTCGCGCTTCAATATGCACTGATGAGACTGCTTTTATACATAGTCTCATCGTCCAAAAAGGGCTTAAAATGCATTAAATATCATCAAAATACCCATATATATGCTTGTGTTTGTTGCTTGTGTATTTTAGGTATGGATATTAAGAAAATGACAAAAGATCACAAGAATCATGCAAAAACGAAGCCGCACATTGAACCAAGCCCTAATAAAGATTTTCCCAAGAAAACCCTTGAAGATTTGAAGATTTATGAAGAAGGGTCCTCCAATATTGAAGAGTTGACACTTATACCCTTGTATCTTCATAATTACAAGATTGGTCCCTAAAGTTTGTCAATATTGTAAAAAGGGCCCTCCACTTTAAAGAATTGGCAATTTTAGTCCCTCAACAAAGCTAAATTGTCAATATTATCATCCTCAAAGTCAAATATATCATGAAGGACTCCAAGTTACAAGAATTACAAATTTGGTCTTTTGAAAATATCAAAATTACCAAAAGGACCCTTGACTTTGAAGAAATGGCAAAAATGGTCCCTCATTAATCATAACTTGGCAATTTCAGTCCTCCAAGAAGTCAAACAAACAAGTCAAGACCATTATCAATCAAGAAAATGCCAAATCAGTCCTTCAAGAATCACAAAATGGCAAGAAATACCCCTGAAAATACTTTGGAAAAGTATTTGGGGCAAAAGTGTGAAAATGAAAAGTTTGATAACAAAGAAATCCGAATTTGTGGTATTTAGTTACAAAGTGAAAGGGAAAAGGAAGGTGAGGGACTTAAACTGCCAAGACAAGATTGTTACCTAGACCAGTAGTGGGGTGACACGTGCCCCACTACCACTCCACAACCAATCAAAATCCACCAATGCTCCACATCACCCTCCACTCACCCGGATATTATTAATTAACTTTTCAAATGTTAATTAATTAACAAAAACACGCGCTAAACATGTTTTAAACCCAAAACAAAGATCAAAACCTGTGTTCATCAGCCAAGAACACAAATTGGGAGTTTTTGATTGAGTAACAATTAAGCCACAAAACCTTCCAGATTAGTGATTAAACTTGTCCTAATCACATCCCAACCTTAACATTGGCAACTTCAACAACCCACATGCTACATGGGACCTCCCATGCTACACCTTTGAGCAAGAAGACAAGAACAGGACAGTCATCCAACGTCCAAGGATTCAGCTTACATCCTAAGCTTATTTCACACCCTTTGATCAAGTTTTCACATGCCAGCTACAACAAGACTCCAAAATCAGTCACATGATTCTCCAAAAAGTTCAAACTTCACAAGGGCAATTTGGGGACTTCCTTAGCTAGGGTTTACGTTTTTTCAGCTTAACTAGTTCATTTTATGCCTATATAAAGGCCTTAGTTCATTAAATTTTAGCTTGCTCTTGAATTTTCCTTGGTTCACTTTTCTGTAAATCCATTTTCAATATTAATGAAATGTGTTTGAAATGTTGAAGAAAGCTTAAGTGTCATCCTTTATATCTTCTTATTATTGTTCTTAGTTTGATAATCTTGAATCTCAAAACCTGTTTTTAAGGAGTGTGCAAAAGTTTGCACATTTCCTTTCAAGCTTGATATTTTGCTAAGTTCTTGGTCTATCTTGGAATTCTTGGGCTATAGGGCTGATCATAGCATCCTGATATTGTGTTATCAAGGTGTGGTGAAGCTTATAACTTGGGGATAATCAAGTGTGGAGGACGAGAGTTGCATTAATCAAGGCTTTTCACTTTTCTGATTTTACTATTTTGCTTCTAATCTTGGTGAATCTTAGCAGGCTTTGTTGTGGAAGCTTGTACTTGTTCTTGCTAGTACATAAGCTCAAAATTCGTGGGTGTGGATGTACATCCATGAGGTACACACCCTTAATCTCAAAATCTAATAAAATTTTGGATATTTGTGATATTTGAGTGTGACTTGTGTTCTTATGAATTTTGTGGCTTAATCTTGCTTCAATATGTTATTCTCATCTGTTTTGTGTTAATTTGGGCTTAGGTGGTCTTAAAACTCACTTTTGATTTGAAAATTTTGGTTTTGAAAAGTTAAAAGGGTGTTTGGGATTACCTGTTTGAAATCATAACTTGGTATTGTGTTGTTAAGAGTTTGTGTTATTGCTTGGTATCTGATATATGCTTGTTTGAGTGCATTCTGCTGCAAGTTTTCAACTTTGAAACACCATATTAAACAATCTGCTATAAAATCTTTGTTCTTGACTGTTTTGACCTAGGATCTTGGAAACACTTAGGGTGTATGCATGCTTAGGGCTAAAAGTGGTTTAAACAAAGTTATTATAACCTGTTTGATAGATTTTAGTGGTTGAATCTGGCTTGTTGGTCAATTGCATCAGCAAAGTAAAAACTGCATGTGTTTGTGTTCATCAGTAACTTTAAGTGCTTGAATCATGCTTAAAACTTTGAATCATTGCATGAAACCTGTTTAGACTTGCTTATTTAAGTTTAATATTGCTTGTGTATGCATTTGGTTAAGTTTCGCTGGCTGAATTGTGCTATAAGTGCTTATTCAACCTCAATTGCTTAAGTGTTCATGTCTGTGTCAGATCAGGTGATTGATTGATTAAACTGTACTAATTGGCTGTGAAACTTGAATCTCCAAAAAAGTCTCTAAAGACAAAAAAGTCAACAAGTCAAGCAGTGGAAAAAGTTTCCACTGCTCAACACTCAAAACTAGCCCCTGCTAGTACAAATTGTCATTCAGCTTATCAATAAGCCATTTTGGCTTATCCAGACCTGCAACAACTTATTTTTTGTGATAGATCTTCATTATTTGACCTATTTGATTGAACTGGAGCTTATTAGACTTTGACTTTGACTTTTTGCTAGAAAACCAACTTATTTGACTTTTTCATAAGTGCTTATTTGCTTTTTCCAGCTTATTGAGTCAGCTTATTTAAAAACTTTTTGTTGAATTAGCTTATTTAAGTCATTTAAAAGCTTTTGCAATTTGAATCAGCTCTTGGGATAGCCTAGAACTCAAAAACGACTATTTTGTCGTTTTCTGTAAATTGCTTTTTGCATTTTCAGGCTTATTCCTTTGGCTTATTTCAAATTTCTTTTTACAGAAGTCTTAGTTAGCTCAACAAAAGCTTGTGTGTCTAATTTGAGCTTATGGCATTAGCTTATAGCTTAATGGGCCAAAAAGCCCATTAAGAATAAGATGTTTGGTATAAGCTTGCTTATTTCACATTTTCAGCTTTTGAGCCTTTGGAAAAAGTTGTTCAGAATCAAATTTTGAGTCAAGTAGTGGTTTTTGGGCTAATTTGGGCCACTTTTTCTTATTGGGCCTATACCAAGCCCATTAAGGGACTGTTTGGACTTTAGTCCATTTTCTAGGCCCAATAAGGGTATTTAGGTAATTTCAACTTCATTTCTTGTGTTATTTAGGTTAAAATTAGCTAGTTTGCAACTTTTTAGAATTTTTTAGGATTTTTGGATTTTTATTAATATTTTAATATTATTTTATTATTAAAAATTAAAAGTCTGATTATCTAACTTTTTATATTTTTTCTAGACTCTAGACACTTAATTCGGAATTTTACAGCTTTCCAAATATTTTTAGGGTTTTTCAGTTATTTTCTAGAATTATTTTAAGTTTTAATAGTTTTTAATTGTTTTTAAATAGTTTTAATTAATTTTAAAAATTTTAAAAATAGTTTTAAATTAATTTAGGGTATTTTAGAAGTTTACAAAGTGATAAAACTCATTTTGGGATTTTTGTTAATTAAATTGATTTTTAGGGCTTTAATTAGCATTAAAAAATCATTATTTAATTAAATTAAAGGTTTGGGTGTTTTTTGATTTTTTGTATACTCTTAATACATTATTTAGGATTTATTGCAATTTTTTTAGGAAATTTTAGAGTAACTTTTTAAATTTGGTGCTTTTACGGTTTTACGTGCACGACCTTTTCGTCTTAGTATAAATCGTCATCGTAACCGTCTTTCTCTTCTTATCCCATTTCTATTTTCTTTCTCATAACAATATAATCACAAAGTTAATCATTTCATTACACACACACCAAGCCTCCTTGAGAACGATCCTCACTTTGGGTCATAACTCGTGGTTTTCCTAAACTACTTGTGTACTTACCCTAATTACGCTCTTTTTCCTAAAAGACGTAAAAACTTCAACATCATTTTAGCGCCACTGCCGGGGAGGCGTGTTTGTTTTGATTTGGCAATTGTTTTTTTAAATACTAACCATAAATAGTATTTGTATTAGTAGCACTCTACTAATACGTATTATCGGTTTTTCGTTTTTTGTGTGAATACTATTACTATATTGTATACGTAGAACAATTCACAAGTACTCCAAAAGTGAGAAATCACAACCTTGACCTGGGAGGTCATTACCCAATCATTGTATTTGAATCACAAACCAAATTAAAAGGCAAAAATAGATAAATACTTTCGTGAAGCTCGATTTTGAAAAATACAAACTATAAGGTGGGTCTCGAAAGCGGTGATTGAGGTAGTTCAAGCTAAGGTAGACGTCATCGCCAAATTACCTCATCCCAAAACCGTTAAGGGAGTTAGGAGTTTCCTAGGCCACGCGGGCTTTTATCGTCGATCATCAAGGATTTTTCAAAGATCTCTCGACCTATTACACATCTCCTTGAAAAAGAGGCACGTTTTGTCTTTGACGAAGATTGTGTACGAGCCTTTGAAATCCTTAAGAGGAAACTTACCGAATCTCCCATTCTTGTTGCTCCCAATTGGAACCTCCCCTTTGAGCTCATGTGTGATGCTAGTGACTACGCTATTGGGGCCGTATTGGGGCAACGTCATGAAAAACACTTCTTGCCTATTTACTATGCTAGCAAGACGATGACCGAGGCTCAACTTAAATACAATACAACGGAGAAGGAGTTCCTTGCCGTGGTGTATGCATTTGAGAAATTTCGACCTTATCTCGTCTTGACGAAATGCATAGTGTATACGGATCATTCGGCTATCAAGTATCTTATGGCTAAACAAGATGCTAAGCCAAGATTACTTCGTTGGATTCTCCTCCTTCAAGAATTTGATCACAAAATTGTTGACAAAAAAGGAGCCGAGAATCTAGCGGCCGATCATCTTTCTCTTTTGGAAGATCCTCACCAAAGTGTTTACGAGCCCAAGGAAATCACCGAAACATTTCCGCTCGAGACACTTGGTGTAGTGAATTCTAAGCTTGATTCTTCCACCCCATGGTTTGCGGACTTTGCAAATTACCATGCGGGCAACTTCATCATCAAGGGTATGACGACTCAAGAAAAACGAAAATTCTTTCGTGACGTCAAGTTCTACTTTTGGAACGACCCTTACTTGTTTCGAACTTGTGCGGATCAAATCATCCGACGTTGTGTATTTGGCACCGAAGCTTCTAATATCCTTAGAGCTTGTCATGAGGGACCTACGGGTGGTCACCATGGTGCTAATCTCACGGCTAAGAAGGTGTTTGATGCCAGCTTCTTTTGGCCTACTATTTACCGAGATGCACATGAGCTTGTGAAGTCGTGTGACTCATGCCAACGACAAGGAAAAGCCTCACAAAAAGATGTAATGCCACAAAATATCATCCAAGTGTGTGAGATCTTTGACGTTTGGGGCATCGACTTTATGGGGCCGTTCCCATCATCTCGTGGTAATAAGTACATCCTTGTCGCGGTTGACTACATATCTAAGTGGGTGGAAGCTAAGGCTTTGCCCACCAATGATGCTCGTGTGGTAGTCAAGTTTTTGAAAAGCTTGTTTTCTCGGTTTGGAACCCCTCATGCGATCATAAGCGATCGTGGAACCCATTTTTGTAACAACCAATTCGAAAGGGTCCTAAGGAAATATGGGGTAACACATCGGATTTCTACGGCTTATCACCCACAAACGAGTGGGCAAGTCGAGGTTTCAAACCAAGCGTTGAAAAGGATCTTGGAGAGATCCGTTGGGGAAAACAGACAATCTTGGTCGGATAAGTTGGACGATGCTTTATGGGCCTTTAGGACCGCTCATAAGACGCCCATTGGATGCACTCCCTATAAGCTTGTGTATGGGAAAAATTGTCATTTGCCAATTGAATTAGAACACAATGCTTATTAGGCCCTAAAGCATTGTAATGATGACATGGAGACCGCGGGAAAACACCGGAAAATGCAATTAAATGAATTGGATGAATAAAGGGATATTGCTTATGAAAATTCATTGATCTATAAAGAAAAGACTAAAACGTTTCATGATTCTAAACTTAAAAACTGGGTTTTTAACATTGGGGATCAAGTTTTGCTTTTTAATTCTCGTTTGAAAATATTTTCCGGTAAATTGAAATCTCGTTGGTCCGGTCCATTCACCGTGACTCAAGTTTTTCCATATGGACCATCGAGCTAGCTCAAAATGATGGCCCCAATTTCAAGGTGAATGGACATAGGTTGAAGCACTACTTTGGCGGGGAAGTTCCATCCTTGAACTACCTCGACCAAATCACCTTCCCCAATGATAATTAGTATTGAGGGGATCGAGTCGAGCTCATGACTCGGTAATCAAAAACGAGGTGCCTCGTGGGGGAGTCCCATGCTTATCCTATGTACATATTATCGCTTTCTAATGTAATAATGTGTGGGGATTTGTGCCCTTCCAACCTTTGTTCCGTGGTTGTTTGTGAATTGTGGATTTTAGATGATCATGATCTTCACAATTGGAGCCTCTCGTGTTCGTTTATTGGGAGCACTCGATCGTTTGCTTTGAAGACCTTCTCAATATCCATGATATATCCTTTGATATTCTAACCTTAGGTTTTTAGCACACTTCATAAGCGGCTTTAAATATAACGGTTACACCCTTTCCATGCTAGATTAGGCATTCGACTACGTCTCTAGTATGGGGGTGTTTGCACCCCTAGACTCGAAACATTGAGGACAATGTTTAACTTTAGTATGTGGGGGTGAATAGATACTTGCCTTGCCAAACCTTCACGCTTTCCAAAGTTTATCTTTTTGTTTATCGTTTTTGTTGCAAAATAAGGCTAAAAATGGCCAAATTTTAAAAAATTTCTCATGTTTTATAAGTGTCTGAAGACACGAATGTAGGTTTTCCGATGGCGAGAATAAGCGTAATTTTTTACTCGACCGTGCGTGTTGAGCACTTAGCTTTGATTCCTTAACTTCACATTAGGCTAAGTCTCTTAAATGAGGACGAGAAATGATAGGGTTAATTATAAGTTACTATGCTAAACGTAGAGTACTCGTATTCATTCAAAAACTCATGTGTTCTCGTTGTTTGCTTATTCTCCCTTCGCATGTAAATATTTTTTGCTTAATAAATATTGACTTAGCGGTTTAGTTGGGATTGTTGGGTTTCTAGTCTTTTCTAGTAGCTTCCGTGTAATTAAATTTGGAAGACATTAAGGTATCGCCAGTGTCACGGTTTTGAAGTATTGGCACCCGAATAATCGAAAGCTTCACCTAATAATAAGATTTCAACTGCTCACTAATTTGAAGCCCCACAAGGCCGAAAAATCTATGAAAAATTGAAAGTGAATCAAGCCTTAATCTTTGAAGCTTTAAAGATCCAAAATTCGCCTTAGCGTGAGGATATACGTCTTTGGCTAATAAAACTACCGATGAGGTGGATAATAAAAGGCATGGCAAGACCGAAGTCATAATAAAAGCTTCATGGCGAAGTTGAATAAAAGATGGAGGTAAACCAAAGATAATAAGGCCCTTCCGTTAGGGGGCGTATAAAAGTCTTGGTAATAAGTCTCATGTTCAAAACCGTTATAAAACCGTGTTTATCGATCCTTCTTGTTGACTTAATTTTTTGACATCGTTGTCTATTAGGAGGGGTTATTGATTTGATGGTCTTGGTTACACCGTTAGGACTCTTTTTTAGACCTAAATCTCTATTATCGCATAAGTCAAACGATGTATCCTCGTGAAACATTCAAGACATAATAAAATATAAGAGATACAACTTAGGGAATTGGGAGGATAAGTACGTGATAGGGCATATGAGTAGTGTTAGCATTACTAACTTATAATGACAATGATCTCGTTGCACGCTTGGCATGGAATTGGGGTGAAAATCGAGGACGATGAAATTATTTCTAACGAAGCATTCACGTGTTCTTATTCTATGAACCTAAACGTCCCATTTTGCGATGAAAATCATACATTATGTCTAAAACGCAAGTAGTAGTAATAGTAGTAGTAGTGTAGCTAGTTTATCATTCAATAAAAGTGAATAAAAATGAATTTTAGAGGTGCTACGATACTTTATTCTAGCATTACGTGAGGGCACGGCAATGGTTTAGTATGGGGGAGTGATGAGACTACTTTTATACATAGTCTCATCGTCCAAAAAGGGCTTAAAATGCATTAAATATCATCAAAATACCCATATATATGCTTGTGTTTGTTGCATGTGTATTTTAGGTACGGATATTGAGAAAATGACAAAAGATCACAAGAATCATGCAAAAACGAACACGGGAAACGAAGCCGCACATTGAACCAAGCCCTAATAAAGATTTTCCCAAGAAAACCCTTGAAGATTTGAAGATTTATGAAGAAGGATCCTCCAATATTGAATAATTGATACTTTATACCCTTGTATCTTCATAATTACAAGATTGGTCCCTAAAGTTTGTCAATATTACAAAAAGGGCCCTCCACTTTGAAGAATTGGCAATTTTAGTCCCTCAACAAAGCTAAATTGTCAATATTATCATCCTCAAAGTCAAATATATCATGAAGGACTCCAAGTTACAAGAATTACAAATTTGGTCCTTTGAAAATATCAAAATTACCAAAAGGACCCTTGACTTTGAAGAAATGGCAAAAATGGTCCCTCATTAATCATAACTTGGCAATTTCAATCCTCCAAGAAGTCAAACAAACAAGTCAAGACCATTATCAATCAAGAAAATGCCAAATCAGTCTTTCAAGAATCACAAAATGGCAAGAAATACCCCTGAAAATACTTTGGAAAAGTATTTGGGGCAAAAGTGTGAAAATGAAAAGTTTGATAACAAAGAAATCCGGATTTATGGTATTTAGTTACAAAGTGAAAGGGAAAAGGAAGGTGAGGGACTTAAACTGCCAAGACAAGATTGTTATCTAGACCAGTAGTGGGGTGACACTTGCCCCACTACCACTCCACAACCAATCAAAATCCACCAATGCTCCACATCACCCTCCACTCACCCGGATATTATTAATTAACTTTTCAAATGTTAATTAATTAATAAAAACACGTGCTAAACATGTTTTAAACCTAAAACAAAGATCAAAACCTGTGTTCATCAGCCAAGAACACAAATTGGGAGTTTTTGATTGAGTAACAATTAAGCCACAAAACCTTCCAAATTAGTGATTAAACTTGTCCTAATCACATCCCAACCTTAACATTGGCCACCTCAACAACCCACATGCTAAAAGGGACCTCCCCTGCTACACCTTTGAGCAAAAAGACAAGAAGAGGACAGTGATCCAACGTCCAAAGATTCAGCTTACATCCTATGCTTATTTCACACCCTTTGATCAAGTTTTCACATGCCAGCTACAACAAGACTCCAAAATCAATCACATGATTCTCCAAAAAGTTCAAACTTCACAAGGCAATTTGGGGACTTCCTTAGCTAGGTTTTATGTTTTTTTCAGCTTAACTAGTTCATTGTATGCCTATATAAAGGCCTTAGTTCATTACATTTTAGCTTGCTCTTGAATTTTCCTTGGTTCACTTTTCTGTAAATCCATTTTTAGTATTAATGAAATGTGTTTGAAATGTTGAAGAAAGATCAAGTGCCATCCTTTATATCTGCTTATTATTGTTCCTAGTTTGATAATCTTGAATCTCGAAACCTGTTTTTAAGGAGTGTGTAAAAGTTTGCACATTTCTTTCAAGCTTGATATTTTGCTAAGATCTTGGTCTATCTTGGAATTTTTGGGCTCTAGGGCTGATCATAGCATCCTGATATTGTGTTATCAAGGTGTAGTGAAGCTTATAACTTGGGGATAATCAAGTGTGGAGGACAAGAGTTGCATTAATCAAGGCTTTTCACTTTTCTGATTTTACTATTTTACTTCTAATCTTGGTGAATCTTAGCAGGCTCTGTTATGGAAGCTTGTACTTGTTCTTGCTAGTACATAAGCTCAAAATTCTTGGTTGTGGATGTACATCCATGAGGTACACACCCTTAATCTCAAAATATGATAAAATTTTGTATATTTGTGATATTTGAGTGTGACTTGTGTTCTTGTGAATTTTGTGGCTTAATATTGCTTGAATATGTTATTCTCATCTATTTTTGTGTTAATTTGGGCTTAGGTGGTCTTAAAACTCACTTTTGATTTGAAAATTTTGGTTTTGAAAAGTTAAAAGGGTGTTTGGGATTACCGGTTTGAAATCATAACTTGGTATTGTGTTGTTAAGAGATTGTGTTATTGCTTGGTATCTGATATATGCTTGTTTGAGTGCATTATGCTGCAAGTTTTCAACTTTGAAACACCATATTAAACAATCTGCTATAAAATCTTTGTTCTTGACTGTTTTGACCTAGGATCTTGGAAACACTTAGGGTGTATGCATGCTTAGGGCTAAAAGTGGTTTAAACAAAGTTATTATAACCTGTTTGATAGATTTGAGTGGTTGAATCTGGCTTGTTGGTCAATTGCATCAGCAAAGTATAAAACTGCATGTGTTTATGTTCATCAGTAACTTTAAGTGCTTGAATCTTGCTTAAAACTTTGAATCATTGCATGAAACCTATTTAGACTTGCTTATTTAAGTTTAATATTGCTTGTGTATGCATTTGGTTAAGTTTGACTGGCTGAATTGTGCTATAAGTGCTTATTGAACCTCAACTGCTTAAGTGTTCATATCTGTGTCAGATCTGGTGATTGATTGATTAAACTGTACTAATTGGCTGTTGTTGATGGTGATTTTTTGATTGTTATTGACTCCTATTGGTCCACTGATCA
This sequence comes from Glebionis coronaria, assembly GCA_025667525.1. Classification (NCBI taxonomy): domain Eukaryota; kingdom Viridiplantae; phylum Streptophyta; class Magnoliopsida; order Asterales; family Asteraceae; genus Glebionis; species Glebionis coronaria. The sequence goes on from CM046882.1 coordinate 399,011,498, forward strand.
ATTGGGTGCCTTTGTGAAACTTGAATCTCCAAAAAAGTCACTCAAAACTAGCCCCTGCTAGTACAAATTGTCATTCAGCTTATCAATAAGCCATTTTGGCTTATCCAGACCTACAACAACTTATTTTTTGTGATAGATCTTCATTATTTGACCCATTTGATTGAACTGGAGCTTATTAGACTTTGACTTTGACTTTTTCATAAGTGCTTATTTGCTTTTTCCAGCTTATTGAGTCAGTTTATTTAAAAACTTTTTGTTGAATTAGCTTATTTAAGTCATTCAAAAGCTTTTGCAATTTGAATCAGCTCTTGGGATAGCCTAGAACTCAAAAACGACTATTTTGTCGTTTTCTGTAGATTGCTTTTTGCATTTTCAGGCTTATTCCTTTGGCTTATTTCAAATTTCTTTTACAGAAGTCTTAGTTAACTCAAAAGAAGCTTGTGTGTCTAATTTGAGCTTATGGCATTAGCTTATAGCTTAATGGGCCAAAAAGCCCATTAAGAATAAGCTGTTTGGTATAAGCTTGCTTATTTCACATTTTCAGCTTTTGGGCCTTTGGAAAAAGTTGTTCAGAATCAAATTTTGAGTCAAGTAGTGGTTTTTGGGTTAATTTTGGCCACTTTTTCTTATTGAGCCTATACCAAGCCCATTAAGGGACTGTTTGGACTTTAGCCCATTTTCTAGGCCCAATAAGGGTATTTAGGTAATTTCAACTTCATTTATGTGTTATTTAGGTTAAAATTAGCTAGTTTGCAAATTTTTAGAATTTTTTAAGATTTTTGGATTTTTATTAATATTTTAATATTATTTTATTATTAAAAATTAAAAGTCTGATTTTCTAACTTTTTATGTTTTCTCTAGACTCTAGACACTTAATTAGGAATTTTACAGCTTTCAAAATATTTTTAGGGTTTTTCAGTTATTTTCTAGAATTATTTTAAGTTTTAATAGTTTTTAATTGTTTTTAAATAGTTTTAATTAATTTTAAAATTTTTAAAAATAGTTTTAAATTAATTTAGGGTATTTTAGAGGTTTACAAAGTGATAAAACTCATTTTGGGCTTTTTGTTAATTAAATTGATTTTTAGGGCTTTAATTAGCATTAAAAAAATCATTATTTAATTAAATAAAAGGTTTGGGTGATTTTTGATTTTTTGTAAACTCTTAATACATTATTTAGGATTTATTGCAATTTTTAAGGAATTTTTAGAGTAAATTTTTAAATTTGGTGCTTTTACGGTTTAACGTGCACGACCTTTTCGTCTTAGTATAAATCGTCATCGTAACCGTCATTCTCTTCTTATCCCATTTCTATTTTCTTTCTCATAACAATATAATCACAAAGTTAATCATTTCATTACAACACACCAAGCCTCCTTGAGAACGATCCCCACTTTGGGTCATAACTCGTGGTTTTCCTAAACTACTTGTGTACTTACCCTAATTACGCTCTTTTTCCTAAAAGACGTAAAAACTTCAACATCATGCACCGTCAGCAATATCATCGTTACAACCTCAGAACATGATTTGGAACTTTTATTTGGGCCAATTTATGATGAATATATGGAGGGTCCTTAATCATTTGGTGTTACTCAAAATGTCCCGGCTGCACCTGCCATTGTAGTTCAAGAAACTCTAATTGCATATACACCAACGGCATCTTCTTCTACACCATCTACGTCAACCTCAACCATATTGTCTCCAAATATTCCAACCACTTCTCAGACTGTTGAAGCGACTCAACAACATTCTCAGAAAATTCCTAATCATGTTCTTCATTAGAATGAAATAGTTGTTGAAAATGCAAACAATGCGATGCTCAACGAACATGAGTTTGTTAATCCATTTGCGGCGTCCACAAGTTCCACTCAACCTTCAACACCATATGTGGATCCGTCGAGCTCGCATCAAGTTTCTCATATACTTACACATCAACACAAATGGACAAAGGATCATCCTTTAGTTTAAGTGATTGGCAATCTCTCACAACCAGTCTCGACCAGAAATCAGCTGCATACCGATGGTGATAAGTGTATCTATGCACTATCTGTCAGCACAATGGAACCATCAAATGTTAAAGAAGCAATGGACGACGCATCATGGATTGAGTCTATGAAAGAAGAGCTCAATCAATTCGTCCGGCTTGATGTATGGGAGTTAGTACCACGTCCGGACAATATTGATCCCCTTACCCTAAAATGGTTATTCAAAACAAGATTGATGAGGAGCAAACAGTCATTAGGAACAAGACTCGGTTAGTTGTGAGAGGTTATAAACAGTAGGAGGGAATTGATTTCGCAGAGTCCTAAGCCTCGGTTGCTCGAGTGGAAGCTATTAGGATTTTCTTGGCATACGCTGCACACAAATAGTTTCCTGTGTACCAAATGGACGTGAAGACGGCTTTCTTTCATGGGCCGTTAAAAGAAGATGTGTACGTATGTCAACCTGAAGGCTTCATCAACACCGAACATCCAAGCCATGTCTACAAGTTGAAAAAGGCAATTATGGTTTCAAAGAAGCACCAAGGGCATGGTACGACGAATTATCATCATTTCTTCTCCAAAATCACTTCAGCAAAGGAACCATTGATCCAACGTTGTTCATCAAGCACTACGGAAACGAAATATTTGTGGCTCGGGTCTATGTAGATGATATAATATTTGGTTCTACTAACCCAAAATATTCCATATTATTTGCCGACCTTATAAAAAGCCGATTCGAAATGTCGATGATGGGGGAAATGATGTTTTTCCTTTGACTCCAAGTTAACCAATCCCCCGTGGTATTTTCATAAATCAGTCCAAATATGTGCTCGAAATTCTAAAGAAATTTGGAATGGAAAACTGTGATCCTATTGGTACTCCAATGGAGACTAAACACAAGCTTGATTTGGATAAGAAAGGGACATTTGTAGATGCTACAAAATACCAAAGTATGATCGGGTCACTTATGTACTTAACCTCAAGCAGACCAGACATTGTGCATGCTACTTGTTTATGTGCTCGGTACCAGGCTAAGCCAACCGAGAAGCACCTCAAAGAGGTTAAAAGGATCTTCCGTTATCTCCGGGGAACCGTTCACATGGGTCTCTGATATACGAGGGATTCTAGTTTTAATCTAACCGGGTTTTCAGAGGCCGACCATGTAGGGTGTCATGACACATTCAAGAGCACCTCTAGTGGAGCACAATTCTTAGACAAGAAGCTAGCGAGTTGGTCCTCAAGAAAGCAAGATTGTACGGCGTTATCCACCGCTGAAGCAGAATATGTGTCTCTATGCGTATGTAGTGCTCAAGTTCTTTGGATGAGAACACAACTCACGAATTATGGCTTTCACTTTAACAAAGTTCCTATTTATTGTGATTCACAATCAGCCATAGCCATATCCTACAATCCGGTCCAACACTCCAAGACCAAGCACATAACTGTCCGATTCCATTTCATAAAGGAGCACGTGGAAAGAGGAACGATTGAACTGTATTTTGTCAAGACAGACTACAAACTAACCGACATCCTCACTAAAGCTCTTTATCAAGACAAATTTGAATTCTTGGTTCGTCGACTTAGTATGCGTAGTTTCACTCCCGATGAGCTTGAACGTCTTGCACATTATCAGTAACCTTGTATATATCTATCAGAAAATCAAAATATAAAATATAAAACATATAAAAACAAAATAAAAAATGCGAAAATCTTTCAAAAATACCAAGTATATTCTTCTTCGACATGTCTATCAGCATCGATAATATGGACGCACTTAGAAATGTCGCTGAATAACGACATGGGTATATACATAAAGTTCGAATGGGAGTTCAAATGTTTTCAAAACATGTCTTTTCTATTTTTCTTCTCCGATGACGTATAATCCCTAGTCGGGCTAGATAGTCCGACTCACGGGTACTACCCGCATCCGTCAGGAGTGGATTGGATACTTGTGCGATGTGTGCACATAGCCCATAAAGCCCGGTAAGCTGTTGTCGCACAACAGGTTGATTACTTAGCCAAGTCCTCATCGCAGTGCGACAGGATCAGACCGAATATAACTTATATTATAGTTATATTCGCCTAAGGAAAAGGGATATACACTTGCCTTAGTTTGATAATGAAGATCAAGCTATTTTGAGTCATTATCTCTTCCTTAGGCCGCAAGAACAGGGAGCCCAGCCTGGACTCTCTCGAGTATAAAAGGAACCCCTTCGGTTCCACAAAGGTACGATACACACAATACCCTAAACACTAATATACTCAAACCGATTACTTACTCTCACACCGGAGTCTAATCGTGGGTAACAAACCCACGATTAGACTAACGGTGTATGTTTAGTGTGCAAGGTCCTAAAGCAAGTTTCACTTGGTGCGAGAGCCGGAGTCCACAAGACCCTAAATTAAGCCTAATTTGGGTTAAGCTAGGTTTACCCCAACTTTTGCATCAACAAGTTGGCGCCATCCGTGGGACCCACACTAAGCTCTAAATAATGACGAAAAGCGGTAAGAACGAAGGCCGTCAAGGATCCTAGACGATAGATGGCCGTATCACATCAGTAAATGTTACCCATGGATCTGCCAGTGAGGCAAACACTCAGGACATGAACAATCCCCCAGTTATAAGAACAGGAGGACTGTTCTCAACTCCCCTACTCGCCGCGGGTGAAAAAGGCATCGAACGCGAGTCAACTCAGCCTCCTTCCAATAAACAAAAAAGGAAGATGCCCTAAGAGGAGAGAGGGGAAGTCACCGCCACAAAGGCACGCATGATGGAGGAGTACGTAGCACATAACCTACAAGCGCTCATCCCTTTGGTGGCTAAGCATGAAAAGATGGTAGAGGAAGCAAAGCGCGCAAAGCATGCCTCACCCCCAGAAGGCAATCTATCAGGATCAAGTGATAATCCGTCCGAAAAACGTATACGCACAAATTATTCCTTAGAGGACCAAATCTTTTCACAACCTTGGAGGACAGCCAGGAAAAACGCTTTTACGAGGCGCATACAACATTATTGAGACACCATCAAACGTGAAAACTTATGATGACACGACGGATCCAGAAGATCACCTGGAAGTCTTTGAATCTTAGGCAGGTATCGAACAATGGCCAGAGCTCGTATGGTGTAACATGTTTAACTCCACACTTATAGGGAACGCGCGGACGTGGTTCACAGAACCACCTAGGATCATGATGGAACCAAAGGTGAACTCACCACCAAACTTGAAAGTAGCAGTGAATCCGCAGTACCCAAATCAAGAGATAACGATCGGAGGGACATTATCTGACAAAGGAAAGACAGACATGTGTCGCCTTTTCAAGGATAATCTAGACGTCTCTCGCATGGGAACACAAAGATATGACAGGGTTGCCAAGGTCGATAGCCGAACACAAGCTTTAGATCCGCGAAGGATACCCTCCGGTTAGGCAAAAGAAAATAGGACAGGTCCCATAGCGCAACAAAGCAATACTGGACGAGGTAAAAACGCTGGTGGACGCAGGAATCATGAGGGAAGTTTACTATCACGACTGGCTCGCTAACCCGGTAATGGTATAGAAACATGATGGCAGCTGGCGCATGTGCGTTGATTTCACAGACCTCAATAAAGCTTGTCCCCAAGATTGCTACCCACTCCCAGAAATATATTGGAATGTGGAATCGTTGTGCGGATACCCCTTCAAATGTTTCCTAGACGCATACAAGGGATACCATCAGATACAAATGGCAGAAGAAGATGAGGAAAAACAGCATTCCACACTAGCCAGGGTGTATACTATCATACAAAAATGTTGTTTGGACTAAAGAACGCAGGGGCCACGTATCAACGACTGGTTGATAAGGCATTTGAAGGCCAAATAAGGCGAAATTTGGAGGTGTATGTCGATGACCTAGTAATAAAGAGTCAAACAGAGAGCGAGCTTATCCGGGATATAGAGGAAACATTCTCTACCCTGAGAAGGTTAAACATGAAGTTAAATCCAAAGAAGTGCAACTTTGGGGCGACAGAAGGCATGTTCCTAGGATACATGATTGACCCTAATGGAATCAAACCCTGTCCGGAGAAAACGGACGCGGTCATTTAACTCTAGAGCCCAAAAACTAAAAAGGAAGTGCAGTCACTAAATGGGAAGCTCGTAGGATTGAACAGGTTCATGTCCAAGTCAGCAGAGAAGTCGCTCCCCTTATTTAAAAACTTAAAAAGTGCATTAAGAAAGGGGACTTCAATTGGAGGAAGGAAGCCGAAAAGGCCTTCGAGGAATTAAAAGCGCATTTAGCTTCGCTCCCCATTTTAGTCGCGCCACGACCAAAAGAAGAGTTGATGATGTATTTATCCGCAACGCATGGAGCGATTAGCGCGGTGCTAATGACGGACAGGGAAAATGTGCAAACACCAGTGTACTTTATAAGTAGAGCATTACAGAGCTCGGAGCAAAATTACACCCCAATGGAGAAATTAGTGCTCGCGCTAGTGTTCACAGCAAAGAGGTTGCACAGATATTTCCAAGCGCACCCGATAGTGGTGATAACGGATCAACCCATAAAGCAGGTGATCTTAAAAGCAGATGTCGCAGGCAGGTTCCAAAAATGGAGTGTTCTACTAGGGGAACACAACATTACCTACAGACCGCGCAATGCAGTGAAAGGCCGAATTCTGGCAGATTTTATTATTGAAAAGCCAGAAGAGGGATCTCATGGGCTAGATCAAAAGGAAGAAGACCAAGCCCCGTAGATCTTGTTCACAGATGGGTCATCCTGCACTGATGGATCAGGCGCGGGACTCATACTCACCAATCCAGAAGGAATGGAGTTCACATACGCATTGTGTTTTGAATTCACGGCCACAAATAATGAGGCAGAGTATAAAGCGCTGATAGCAGGGCTATGAATCGCAACAAGAATGGGCGTGCGCAATCTCGAAGAAAATGTAGATTCTCGGTTGGTAGTGAACCATATACTTGGTAATAATGAAGCAAAAGAGGATAATATGGTGTAGTACTTACAAAAAGCCAAAGCTTTTATCGAGGGGTTCCATAGGTTCTAGATACGCCAAGTACCCAGGGGGAGAACAAGAAAGCAGACGCACTTAGCAAGATAGCTTCCACCAGTTTTGCGCACTTGTCGAAGCAAGTCCTGGTAGAAATCCTCAAGGAAAAGTCAATCAAAGAGCAAGAGGTCGCGTCAGTCGTAGAGGAAGAAGGCCCTACATGGATGACACCGATTATGGATTATTTGACGAATGACTCACTCCCGCATGACGAAAATGAGTCACGGCGAGTGCGAAGATGTTCGAGGCAACTTGAGGTCAGAGATGGGGTCCTTTACAAGAGATCGTTTCTCCAACCATGGTTAAGATGCGTAGGACCACGACAAGCGCAGTACATCATTAGCGAAATCCACGAGGGGTCATGCGGAATGCACGCAGGACCAAGGTCCGTGGTGGCAACAACATTGCGCAGTGGGTACTACTGGCCAACACATTAATAAATGCAATGACTGCCAAGTGCACAGGCCAGTACCCAGGCAGCCTCAGGAGGAGCTCACGCTGATTACCTCTCCTTGGCCATTCTTCAAATGGGGAATCAATATCGCGGGACCCTTTCCCGTAGCTGCGGGGGGAGTTAAGTTCCTCATAGTCGCGATGGATTATTTCACAAGATGGATTGAGGCGAAGGCAGTCGCAACAATCACGGGGAATCAAGTGAAAAGGTTCGTATGCGACAACATAGTATGTCGTTTCGGGCTGCCCAGTGAAATAGTCTCGGATAATGGAAAGCAGTTCGTAGAGAACCCATTCAAGGATTGGTGCGCGAAGAATGGGATACATCAACGCTTCGCATCGGTCGCCCACCCACAAACAAATGGACTTGTGAAGAGAGCAAACACGAGTCTGGGCGATGGCATAAAAGCACGGTTAGGGGAGCATAATACGTACTGGGTCGATGAGTTGTCACATGTTTTATGGCCGCATCGCACGATGATCAAGATAGCCATAGGTGATACCCCCTTCGCTCTAACATATGGGACAAAAGCAGTCATTTCAGCTGAGATAGGACTGCAAACACTCCGCACAGCAGAGGTAGACATGGTCACTAACGACGATGAGCTGCGATTGAACCTAGACATAATCGAGGAGCGACGAGAGTTAGCAGCAATCCGCGAAGCTAAGTCAAAAGAAAAAATGAAAGGCTACTATGATGCTATGGTGCGCAAGACCTCCTTCAGGCCAGGTGACTTTGTGTATCGCTCAAACGCAGCCAGTCGTGCTAAGAATACGTGGAAGCTTGGACCAAAATGGGAGGGACCCTACATAGTGATAGATGCACTTAGAAATGGTGCGTACCGGCTACGCGATATGGATGGCCGCGACCTACAAAGACCTTGGAACATATGTCATCTAAAGAAGTGCTACCTTTAAGGGCAAAACTTCTTAAGTGAATGTATTGTTTTTTCTTTTATTTTTTGTGTTTAAAATCTTGCAAGTATTAATAAAACAGTCGTGGTCCCTAGCTAGTTCCATGACGCATTCTCAAAATTCTTTCTTTATGTCATACATACTTTTTTCTTATTATATCTTGCCTATTGGCATACGCGTGCACAATGTTTCCAGGAGAAATAAGAGGAATGAGCCTACCCTACTAATTAGACTTGTCGAGTAAGTGGGATGCACCCCCTTCGACCATGGATCGCGTATCCTTATTAGGCCCCTTGCTATTAATGATGTTTTAGCAAGTTATGCAGCCAGTAAACTCTGAGACTGTAAAGACACACTTGTGCACGCCTAACAATGGGCCAGCCTCACCTGACCGTCCTTATGGTAGTAGCGGTATACCGCACGCAATGAGCTTCTCAAACCCATATGGACCATTTATAAGTTTACATTAGCTTATTATGCAAAATTGCGCTATAAACATTAAATAGACTTTCTATAACAAAAAGAAGGATAGTGTTTATTACAAAAGCAAACATTTGTAGATAACAAATACAACATATTTTCACAAATCTCTAAGGCGATTGGAGAGCAGATGTGTCTCAGAGGAGGATCTCTTCAGTTTTAGGAAAGGATGGCAATAAGCAGTAGTGCGATGATCATTCAGACTTTTTTCCATCCGGTCTAGTAGCGCGTATCCCTCTCCATCAATGGCAATGGTAGCACAGGGATGGTAGGAGCAAGGTGGTCAGTACCAACGGAGGGCTCTGCTTCTATGTTCAGCAGGGCTTTCTTGGCAGCAGCGCGGCTCTCATGTGCTGCAAGGACCTTAGTTAGTGGCACTTCCTTCTCAATCTTGAAGGGATCAAGAATATCTTTGGGATGCGCGAATACTGGCACGGTCAACTGCTCAATAGATGGTTTTAGATGAAAGTCTGCCAAAACTTCTGCACCCTCTGCCTTATGGCGCGCCAAGGTGAGGCCCTCCATTACCACTTCAATGGACACTTCATGATCCTTGTCCTCCAAGCCAAAAGAGGAAAGCGGACACACACTCATTTCTTTCATGGCTAGGATGAGTATGGCGTCGGCCTTCGGATCATAAAAACTCACCTCTAATAGTTCTTTTTTCTGTAACTTCCCCTTGTGCGCTGTCACCAAGCCTCTTGAAGTACCCTCATTGATGGCGGCTATGAAAGACTTGGAGAATGAGGCTCGCAGGGTGGGGTCTTCCAAAGCCACCATTGCGGCTAGGCGCAGACCATGACGCACTAACCACTGCTTCTCGGCTATCTCTTTCATCAGGCGAGGGGTACAACTCCTCATCCAGTTCGATACTCAGCCTCTTCAATTGACAGCTGCGATCGCTTACATCTTCCTTTACCTTCGCACCCAGAGCATCAACATTAGCAACAAACCTATTCTTCCCCTCCTCAAAGGCCCCCATAGCAACAAGGTTGGAGGCCTTTATCTGGTGAAGTTGGGCGCGCTCTTCATCTAGAGCGGCAGATAACCTGTTCCTTTCTTTTGTTAAGGAATGAAGGAGGGCGACATCTTTTCTTCCTCTCTCGGCCTCTTGGTCTATTTTTTCTTGCATATCGCCGAGAGCGGAGGATTTTTCTTTAGTAACCTGCCTCAGCGTTTCCTTTGTCGTATGGAGTTTGGCAGACAACCTCAAGTATCTCTTCTTGAGGTGCGATGTCAGTGTCACCTGCTGCGCTGCCAGATAACTTGCCTCGTCGGCCAGGACAGAATCACTTATCCCTTCAAGCACTACCTCTCGGACAGGAGGCACGATGTTGTCTAAAAAACTTGCGCAGTCAAATGCACTTGTTAGGTCGGAGGATGCAGGGAGCTCCCAGTCCGGGGCGAAGGTAGGATCCTGGGCGAATGCATCCCCTCTTGCTGATGAAGCCTCTTTGTGGGGGGAGGGTATCGTCTTGACTTTTGTAGAAGATTTTTCCTATTCGTCGCTACTGTATAAAAGTAATGGTTAGACGGACATTTAAAGTATAATCACATAGAGCTGCAGCGAAGAATGTATAGTTTACGCTACCATATAGAAGAAAATGGTTACCTCAGATTGATGGTTGCGGGAGGAGTGCGTGGAGGGGTCTTTGCAAGGTTCTCCTCAAACTCTTCCTCTGTAGTGCGCACCCCTGTCCAGGAGGGACCAGCCCCGGTGCGTGCGGATTTGTGTGGAGATGATGGGGGGCTTCTGCGTCTTTTTCCTAAAGAGATAATGTCCTCTTCCACAAACTCAGCCGTGGTTTTTTTGGCGTCTCTTGTATACTCATCTGAAGACAGTAAGGAGCTGAGAAAGGGTGGTGGTTGTTGTTGTACGGGTGGCTGTTGTTCCAACTGTTGAACTGGTGGAGATGAAGGTGGTTGGTCAGCGCCAGTACCTTCGCTCCCTTGGGCGATAGATGGCTCCTCAATCTCTAAGTCCATCGTATTCTTCTGCGCAAGATCATGGAGCGATTCTTCATTTTCCTGTTGAGAGCGAGAGTACACCAGCAAATTTTCGGGAAACGTACCACGAACAATGTCAAGAACATCCATAACTACGAAAGGAAGCAAATAGAAAACAGGGAAACATATTTTAGTCTTCTAATATGCGATGGTACTTACATAATGTTATGATGAAGGCGGGAAGGACCACTAACCCTGGCCACTCTCTCTGCGGAACGCTATTACCATATGCTCGCCACAGATGACTGCGCGGCTTAGGCCAAGAGTGACTAACACACTATCCGAATAGGGTTGCACGGGAATGTGGTTGTTGTTCAAAGTCTCCGCATCTTCAGTGTTGTAGGAGTCGGGGCCAGGTAGGGGGTCCTTCCTCACGTTGTCAGGGGTCAAGAATGGAAAGTGGAAGGGAAAGGCAGCGTCATCGACCCAGAAGAATCTGTCGGTCCAATTCCTTAAGGAATCTATCTTTCCATCAAAACATTGCATACCACCCTTTCGCTTAGCAAAAGATACCCAGCCATTGGCTAAATTCCGTTGGTAGAAAACGCGGAAGAGATCTACTGTGGGTTCTATGTCTAAGGTGCGGCAGTTTATTTCGAAATTCAAAAATTTCGCTGCCCCTATGCAATGTAGTTGGGAGACGTGGGTCTCGTAGTGTATTAATACGCTCAGAAGGTCGCGCGACATAGGTATACGCTGGTTTGTGTAGTCAAAGTATCGTGTGTACAACCCTATCTTCCCTGTGGGGAACTGACTTATATTATGTTGTGGGTTAGGAACTTCTAGGTGCAGGTAGTCAGGTATGTAGAACTCAGAGGTAAATTCATCTAGCTGCTCAATGGTCAAGATGGACGTGGTGTTGGTTAGCTGTTTCACCATGGTGCTGTGTATACAAAATATTGGTCGCGCGGATTACCTTAATAAGAGAGCTGGTGATGATGGTGAATGATAGAGGCGTTAATGGTGGTTTAAAGGTTTGTAGATGGTAAACAGTCAAAAGGAGGCGTGATGGGTTTATATAGGCTTCCTAAGTTTTACTGTTCATGGTCAGATTTGTGCCACGTGTCCCCCACTTGCTAGATCTAACGGTAGAAGATGAAGGGGTAACTATGACATGGCAAGCACTTTTCCCGAGTACCAAGGAGGTTAGGTAAAAGGGGGTATGTTTGTCTTCTTGGCGGGAATGTTTAAAATAAGATGTCTCTGCTTGGACTATACGACTGTTTAGGTTTGATTAAAGTCTAGTAGCCGCGGATTGGACCTGCGACCACTAGACTGGGGGGACATGATGACGTATAGTCCTTAGCCGGGCTGGATAGTCCGACTCACGGGTACTACCCGCATCTGTCAGGAGTGGATTGGATACTTGTGCGATGTGCGCACATACCCCCATAAATCCCGGTAAGCTGTTGTCACACAAGAGGTTGATTACTTAGCCAAGTCCTCGTCGCAGTGCGATAGGATCAGACCGAATATAACTTATATTATAGTTATATTCGCCTAAGGAAAAGGGATATACACTTGCCTTAGTTGGATAATGAAGATCAAGCTATTTTGAGTCATTATCTCTTCCTTAGGCCGCAAGAACAGGGAGCCCAGCCTGGACTCTCTCGAGTATAAAAGGAACCCCTTCGGTTCCACAAAGGTACGATACACACAATACCCTAAACACTAATATACTCAAACCGATTACTTACTCTCACGTCGGAGTCTAATCGTGGGTAACAAACCCACGGTAAGCCTAACGATGTCTGTTTAGTGCGCATGGTCCTAAAGCAAGTTTCACTTGGTGCGAGAGCCGGAGTCCACAAGACCCCAAATTAAGCCTAACTTGGGTTAAGCTCGGTCTACCCCAACTTTTGCATCAACATTCTCATAATGGCTCGCAATCATATTTCAGACTTTGACCTGGACTTTAAATAAAGGAAAGTTTATCACAGATGATAACTTATCCTCAACAACGAGAAATTAATTTTTCTCGGTCATGAGCTTTTATAAAATATTCAAAATTTTAAAGCTCATGTACAATGGTTTATAGTCACATGTCAGACTATAACCCGATCCCCAAAGAAAGGAAAGTCGACTTATCCTCAACTACATGAAATTAATTGTTCTCGGTCATGGGATTATATTAAAGTATTCAAAGTTTTAAGCTCATGAACTCAAGGAAAATGTTCATTTATTTACATTATTCCTTAACAACAGGAAATTCAGTTTCTCGGTTTTGAGCATAATTTTTCAAGATATTTTCAAAAGATATTTTCAAAGTCTTTCAAAATTGTGTGCTCATATACTCCCCTATGTTAATCAGAATCTTTTTTCGAGGGGGAGTATAAAAAATCTCATAAAATATAGTTCCAAATTTTAAGAAACATTATTCTCTCTATGTTACATCACTAATATATCAAAAATTTCACATACACATGCAATATTTGAGGGGGAGAATAGTGATAAAAGATGTGATCAAAATGCTTCATTTTAGATAAGATCTTTGATATAAGTGCTTTCTCGTCCTAATATCTACAAATACCTTTCATTTTATGATGCACATATGTAGGGGGAGCATTTTGGGTGTTATAGAAAACTATCAAGGTGTAAACATCAATTTCATTAACACCTTGATTGCTTTTTCAACTGTTTTTCTGGTTACGATATCTATACCCTTCAACACATTAATTCACGACGGTATTGGTGTCAAAAGGTGGTTAGGTATTCGTCCTATGATCCAACCAGAACCGGAGGGATCTTCCCAGGTACATATCATTAGAACATAGAAGTCCTTAGGAAAGATGGATTAGTTGATTAAACGAGAAAAATGCCAACTAATGACTTAAGCTAGCACTGGAACAATCACAACAAGGTGCTAGTTATGACGTCTTGGTAAGCATTAAAGGGTTGAAGAATGAAAAAGAAATGTAAGGATAAAGGGTGTAAAGAAAGCTGTTCTCCATACAACTTAGGCAGAAACTGGGTCAATACATCTACTATCAGAATCACTTAGATGATTTCTGGTATTGAAGACAAGGCATCATCGACCTAGTGATGAAATGCACAACCCTTCCCAGCCTACTCAAGCTTCTCTCAAAAGAAGTTTGTTTTATTGTTACGTAGTTCAACTTATTTCTATCAACCTTCTCACTCCGAGATAGTAGATATTGAAAATGTGGCACTCTGCTCCAGCCTCCGATCACCAAATAAACGTGCACTTATAAAGTCTAGAGCCAACGAGATTCATCAAAAATCTCATTAGGACACTTATTCCTTTTATCAATTGTTGTTCATCATTAGAACATAAGCGATAATTTATTGAGTCCTACGCTCTATCCTTGTGATATTGTCAGAACATTCAGAGTGATACTCTCTAGTATTCACAATGATGAATGGAAATCCTTCCAGTGTTAACATCAAACAGCACTACGGTAGGTCATATGTAAGACTCGCTTGAATTGTACATATGTTAACTAGAAAGCAACAGTAGTTTGATTCTTTTTTTATTCAAACTCGTTCCAGGTCTCGACGCAATATCTTTATGATCTTGACAGAACATTCAGAGTAATACTCCTTAGTATTTACAGTGACGAATGGAAATCCTTCTAGTGTCATCATCAAACAGCACTACGGTAGGTAACTTGTGAGATTCTATACGAATCAAACTTGTGTCAATTAGAAAGCAACAATGGTTTGATTCTAAATTGATTCAAACTTGTTCCAGGAAATGAATTGACGACCTAATCAACAGAATGAAACTGCATGATTCACTCTTTACTATGAATTATCTTCCGATATATTCAAGTACTGAGAATGGCTACCAAAGCCGGAAACCCTATCAAGGAAGTTCTTTGAACTTACCTAATCACAGGTACAGTATTCGTACTGTATAACGAGAAACCGGAGGAATGCTAACGGTGGCGTAACCTCAAAGGTCGCGATGCAAGACCACATACTCAAATAAATAAAGAAAAGCTCAAGAACATATAAAGACAAAGACTTCCACTACGCTGATCATCAAAGGAGATTGTTAACAAGCTTTCGAGACAACGCAAAGTATGAGTATGTGGGGAAAGACACAAGAACACAAGTTGGAAAAGTTTAAAGATCAAGTCAAGGCAAAGATCAAAGATCCAAGATCACAAGTCATGAAAGGAACTATGAAGGAACTCTCAAGACAACGAGTTTCAAAGTCTACAACAAGAAAAAGTAAAGTCACATATTACATTACCACCCCTTAGGGGGAGATTGTTAGCCGTATTTAAAGTGATGGTCATATAATATACCGTTGCGAAGCTCTTGGAAAATGCTATTCAACGGTGTTGAGAGTTCTAGTATAATGTTTTGCACGTAACGGGAATTAGTCCCGAACACACAAATGAGGAATACCTCCTTCCCATATGAGGCATATTATAAATAAGACTCTCCTCCTCATTTGTGTGGGTGTGTTTTTCATTTTTCATTGTTTAGAAAGAGAAATATACTTTTGTTTCTCTCACTGGGAAAACACCCCCTTTGTATTTTCTTTTCTTCTTTCTCTAATCTAATCTTGCTTCTTTTTGTTTCAATCATTCTTCATCATCTTGGTTCCTTGTTTTATTATTTCGTGTGTAACAAGTCCAACAAGCATAAACAAATGTACCAAGTTAACCAGTTACAAACACCAATGTTTACAAGGACCATCGCCCATAAGTACATATTTAATCTACCGCGTCACTTGCCTTTCTTTTTGTCCATCTTGCTTAAGAATAATCCAAGGCACTTAAGCATTCCTTTTGTTTACTTGAACTCCGGTGATGCATCAAGAATTTTAAGTAGTTGGCTAAGGTACTCTAGTGGATGCAACCTAGAATCCGGGAGGCCGTCATCTTCACTAGCCGAAGAGGATGAGCTAGTGGGAGGATGAGCACGTTTGGATTTACCTCGGGTTTGTGCTCACATGACTCTTTGGACCCGATATTCACTAATTTCAGTCATGACATGATCCACTAGAGTATAGGTGCCTACTCGACCAATGGGACTTGGTTGGATTGGGGGAAACGAACTTAAAGAGGCGGGTTAGAAACATACCATAAGGTAAAATGGTTTTTGGTAGATCTGGGATATGGGAAATCCTATTTGCAATGTAGTATGCTAGGTTGAAAGGTGCTCCGATATCCAAACTATAAAGCATATAACTTAGACATGCATTGATATGGTCCTTATTTCCATCTAAGCACATGGCATTACATCTCAAAATTCTTTCCCACTTAACATATTTTGTTTGGAGTTCACTCGCCTCCATGTCATAAGGATCCTTGATGATCACTTTTTCCTTACTCGAGATCCTAGATGTTTAAGTTCTAGTTAGGTAGAGTTTATCCCTAATTACATCTTTGTCAACCATCCAAGAGTGGTATCTATCTTGTGCATCATCAGGAAGGATTCTCCTATCAAGGTTTGTGAGAGAATGGATGTTGGTGTAGAAACATGTGCCTTCACATGGAATTCCAAGGATTTGGGCGAACTCATTGAGGGTGAAGGAGAAATTATGACCATTGGCTTGAAATTTGAGAATTAGGATTTGTTCTTTACTAAATCTAACATGAACGGACATATAGAATTCTAGTACAAACTCTGGACAAATTTGTTCATCTAAATCTAGGAGTCAATCAAAGTTAATCCTAGAGAATGTTTCACGGATGTTTGTGTTGTTGGTAAAAGAGGGATGAACAACGTTTCCTTCATGAAAGAAACGTTCTTGTAGTTCCTTACATAGGGCTTGTTGTTGGAGGGTAAGGTGTCTAGATTGGTGGAAAGGGGGAATGTTGTTTAAGGTGTCCTTATAGTCATATGTCTAAGCAGGAGGCATGTTTGGTCCTAAAGTTGTTGGGAATAAAATTAACTAAGTCACTTTGCCGCTGACAAAAGAATTTTGGACGCTGGCAAGAGTAATTGAGGCGCTGACAAAATGAGCACAGACAAGAAAACGTATTCCCTACTTGACGTATTCTCAATTGAGGCTCGTACTGCAGAGCAAGCGAAGAAAACGTAAGAGCGCGCGCTAGCACTCCTGCAAGAAAACGGCCTAGCTAACGCGCCCCTTATTGAAAAGTCAAGAATATTGAATGATCGATATGAGAAAGAAGCGCTCAAGCATTGGAAGAAAGCCGACCTTACTCAACAAGCACCTTTCTTAGCTTAGTAAGATTGCTTGTTTCCACTCATTGAAGATTCTATCTACAAAAAAAAGGTCAACGGGGGGGGGGGGGGTACTAAAATGGCTCTCACTGACACCATCTACGAGAAGGTGAGGTCGTCTTTATTTCCAGCCGCCATACGGTTCGCCTTAAAGCCTTAAAGACGGAGAAGGGGAGGAGCAGTTATCTATGTAATTACGGTCTTTGTTGGTCGGGGCGAGCACTCTCTTTTCTTTGTCAAATTCCGTCTTACCAAACAAGACTGACTTCTTACCAACCCGCGAAGAGTTGTGAGGCTGGACCAGAGGTACGAAGAATGAATCTATATATGTGCACGGAAGGGCCGGCGGCCGCTCAACTGTTCGAGCGCAATGCAGTGGTATTGGTTCCTATCGACAAAGGTAGAATGCCTGGTCGAAGGTCTAGTACAGTAGGTAGCAGGCGTGTTCGTTTTGGCTCCCGAGCGAGAACGAGAAATAGGCGATGGACCATCCTTGCTGCTACGTACGTTGACCTTGACTTGACAGATTCATCCAATTGAACCCAAACTCAAAGGAGGACCACAAGCTCGGGGCTCGACGAAAGAGAAAGTCTCGGCATTAAGAAAATGGGATTAGCTGTGAAAGAAAGAGCCCGGCATTCATTTTTTCATGAATATTCATAGCTGAGTCTACTAAAAGAGGGACCAGCTCATCGTAGTGATTAGAGGACACCTCTGATCGTTCACCTCTAAAGTGACACGTTCCCTCCCAGTTTGATTAACGGGATCAGTCGGCTAGAGAGCGGGGCTATTCTTCTTCCGAGGAGACAAAGTAGTCTCTTGTACTGACCGAACCCTCAGTTCGGAAGTCTTCGTCAACATGTTACGAAGCTCCAGTCTGGCGGTCAACTTGATGCGGGAGAGGCATGAGTGCAGTTTGATCTTGTGGTGTATTCCTTTGTAGTGAGTAGGGCCTCTTTCTCGTTGATCAGTTCGCCTCCGCTCTATTGAAAGGTCTCCATTCCTATGTTTTGTCAATGAACCCGTGGATAAGTAGGCCTTTCTTGCAGACCGATCTTCTGCCGAGTTCCTTCCTTCGTAGTCAAATCTGATGATACGCTTTGGCGATGTTACCTACCAAATAAAAGGCCTGCTAGGTGATCGAAATCGCTCAGGTCAGCGAGGACTCACTCACCTACTCCTTATCTAATACTTTCTTCTATCTACTAAATTAAAAGACCCGCCGCACCGGGCTATAAGATAAGATACAGCTACTACTTGACTGGTAAGAAAGAGCTTCCGTAAGAACTGGAAGACTCTTGTATGTACGGTAACCCTATCTTCCGCTACTGGTGGACTGTTGCACATAAAGGCCGACAGAAGCAACCTTTCTTAGCGCGCTTTTCAAGCACTTAGCTTCTGCTAGAAAAAAAAGGCGGCAAGGCCATAAAGTAAGTTAAGTTGCAAGCCTAAGCCAAGAAGGTACGAACGAAGTGACGGGCCCTTTTAGAGATAGGGGCGGCTTTCTTGTGGTAGTCATTGCGAACATCTCCTCTTCTCTTAGCGTGCACAGTTTGCTTACGCCTTAGGCACATCTATCTTTCTTAGTTTCACGCTAGCCTAATGAATTGAATATGAATAAAAGTCAGTCTTTTAGTAAACGTATATAAGCAGCTGTTTAGTGTATAAGCAATTCTTTAGTGGTCGCACCGGTACGATGGAGGTTGCTTGAAGATGATGTTACGCGGCGTTCAGAACCAGTCTTGAAGTGAATGAATTAGAAAGAACGAAGAAGTAAGGAAATGAGACGACTCTTTCTTGAACTATATTATAAACAGACCTTCCCCTCTACACCAATCACGAGTTTTTCTCCATTCCTCTCATATATCGTCGTAACGACCTTAATGCTAGGTTTTGAAAAAGACTTTTCATGTCATTCCCATTTAGGTCCAATTCGGATCCCTCCGTTGTTTCCTTTTCCTTCCGCACCTTTTCCTCGAAATGAGAAAAAAGATGGTACACTTGAATTGTATTATTTATGTGCTTATTGCTTGCCAAAAATCCTACTTCTACAATTGGTAGGTCACCGGGTTATTCAAATAAGTCGTGTTTTCCGTGGTTTTCCCATGTCACAACTTCCGTACCAATTCGGTCGATCCGGAATGGATCGGTTAAACATTCCATTAGGGAGCCTGGTCTTGACTTTTCTGTGTGGTATTCATTCTCGTTCGGCTCTTGGAATCACATCCAGCAGTGGTGGGAACAGCTCGCAAAATCCAACCACTTCACCTACTTCATTGCCCCTAACCCTTTCTCGTACCTCTATTGAAACAGAATGGTTTCATGTTCTTTCATCGATTGGTTATTCCTTTCCGTTCGTATCTCTTTCTCCAATTTCGGTCTCGATTAGTTCACAAGATTGAATGGCCAATTCTCCTCCGGACCCTCGATTCGATTGTTTTCCAAGAATGTTGAGCCGGGTATGTAAGCCATGTATCTGGGAGGAACTTAAAAGAAGGGCTTTCGGTTTTTTCACCCCGTTTTATGGTCTTGCAGCTATTTAAATAAATAAGAATATCAAATTATATATATATAATATAAGACTTTTTTAGAAGAAAGATTATATATATGTCCAATCCCTAGTGGTGGTGGGACCAACCAAGATGTATGTCGTCCAACCTAACCTTAGACTCTTTCTTCCCGGGCTATTTGACTCTCTGGCCGCAGTTATAGTTATTTCGGTGGTATCCCGAGATTGAAGAGATCGAATTCCTCCGGGGAACACACGAAACAAAGATATGAACTGGGTAAATAGAAATGGAAAAGAGATGTTTCCAATTCATCAAAATGAGAAGCTTTTTCTACATCCATATGATCTACTAAAGTAGATTGGTATTGCCCATATAATAAAAGCAGATCTTGGTCCATGGAATCCCAAGAAGGTAAGAACTCCAACCTGTCCGATGCTTCTTCGGCCAAATACGATATACAAGTGGGACCTGCACTATGCGCAAGCTGTGCGAAAACCGCTTCTTTTTTCCGGTTCTGAAACAACTTGGGTGAAATAGGGTTCTACCGGGAAACCATGGATTTTTTAGTTTTCGCCATTGGTTACTGGTTGAGCCACTGGGATGGAATGAGATAAGAATCTCTGGAGATCTTTCCTCTCCACTTACTCGTAACAGGCTTTCCCCCTGTAGAAGACTTCTTCCGAATGGCATAATTGGAAGATTGATTCCTCGATCTTCAAAGAAAACTGACTCCTCATACTCCTTCTTCTCCTTTAGGATAGGATCGTCGTTGGTCCTTCTTTCACTAATGATCTAATGATCTCACCATTTTCTAGTAGTTCTCGCGAACGCGCGAGGGACTATCCTTTCTATCGCTTGCCCTTTCTTTTCACTCTCAAGACAAGGCTCTCTCTTTTATAAAGCGAAGCAAAGCGCATGGCTCTGAAAGCTCAATAAACACAGACGAACACGATGCAGGGCATAGCATAAATGAAACCGCTGATCATTTCATAAAACATATATGCTTGACCTTTCTCGATGCTTTTTTTGGGTGACTCACCAACCGACCCAGCAGTGATCGATGAAAGAATGGTACGAACAAATCAAAGTCATTGGATTTGGTAGTTCTCCATGGACTTCTCTCTTTAGCCCTTTGTATATGTTCATAAATGGGTGTGCACCTCCAGATAGCCTCACACTCTCTTATCTTACGCAGCATTTATTAGCTTAGCTGGGTTGGGTGGATCGTGCAATAAGCCTCTCTCGACCCTCCGTTTATCATACGTCTTTATGAAAGCCTCTCGCCTTTCGAGATCCGGTCCATAATCAACTCAGTCAGATCTTCTTGTTTGCCCGCTTTGATTAGGCTTCCTTTAACGGATTTGATCGGCATTTCATGCCTGCAGTCCTGCTGAATTCGACCTTTTATCAGGGTAGCGTAGTAAGGTTAGAGGCGCAACTAGAAGAGTTGGCCCTATTTCTATTTTTTTATCAATTCGATTGCAGTCTCCGAAGTCCTTCTTGATCGATGGTCCCCATTAGCATTAGTGCTAATTAGCAGCCGCTTTTTTTGGAAGGCGAGTGATAGGTGTGTAAACACCCATCCTTTTACCACTTAATTCGGGCTAAAACGAGACCAAAACACGTATTTAATATCATTTGTTTGGAATTATGCGTGGTTTTTGTGTTTATTGTGTTTTCAGAGCCAACCGGATAAATATTGAAGAAAACATGGGATTGCACGGGTTTTACTGAAGAAAAAGACTCAAGATAAAGTCTATTGTCCAAGAGATGCAAAAGATTTGAAGTCACTGGGCCTATTCGAAGATTTATCGAAGAAAAGGACCAAAGATGGAAGATTTATATAAGTCGAAGAAACTCAAGACTATTAAACGAAGAAATTAAAAGACGAGTTGAATTTAATCGACGACAAATCCCGAATCAGAATCGAAAACGGAAACTTTTCTGAAAAGACGAAAAGACAAGAAGAACGGGAGAAAGCCCACTCACCAACCAAAGGACAAGGCTATAAATAGCCTTCCCCTCACACATTTTAGCTAGCTAGTTTTTCTTTCTTCCTTCCCACTCTTTCTCTTGGTTCGTATAACACCATCACCACTAGGGTGATTGGTGATTTTTATCTTTAGTTCTTTAATCTTGTAATTTTAATCCTTGTTTAATCTTGTCAAAACATTAATCATTCAATACTAAGTTCTTGTTTAATCTTTCATTTCATCTTGTTCATCATCATCTTTATCTTCAAGTTATTAAGTTTTATTTTTCTTGATTTGATCTTCAAAAGTTGTTTGGATTTGTGTTTTTATTAGTGGGATTTGTTGCTTATATTGTTTAAATGATTTGTGTTTAATTTGGTAAAACCTTTTTAAGTATTTGGTTCGATTTTGATCAAAACCCTTGTCCCGTGTTCTTCGCTAAGCTGCTACTGTATCTGGGTTCCAAATCTTCCGAACCAGCTAAAAAGTTCCGAATGAAGTAGTCATTCGGAAGGTTCCGAATCAGTCCTTAAGTTCCGCATCAAGTCACCTTCATTCGGAAGTTTCAAACTTCCGAATCAAGAAGAACTTCCGAATCAGTTACTTCCGCATCAGAAGTTCCGAATCAACCTATTCATCCGGAAAGTTCCGGATCAGTCATAAAGTTCCGAACCAGTGACTTCCGGACGAAGCACCTTCATCCGGAAGGTTCCGAATCAACCATTAAGTTCCGGATGAGTAAGTTCCGGATGGGAAAGTTCCGGATGAGTGAATAGTGTCTTCCGAATCAGATAGTTCCGAATCAAGGTTTAAAGTTCCGGATCAGTTATTTTTGAGTATAGTTACTGTTTTACTGTTGTTGATTTACTGTTTCTTCACTCATATTTCACAATTTACATGTTAACTTTAATTTTAATTTGAACTTTAAATTTTCAACCAAGTTTTTGTTAATCATAATTAAAGTAATTGCCTTTGATTTAAACTTTCATTTCCACTTTTTATTAGACTAGAAAACCCAACCCCTTTATTTAGTAACCAAGAACAATCATTCCACTTAAGACCTAGATCAATTCGAGAGGATATCGAGAGAAAATAGAACCCATACAAAAAGCCTGTATCAAATGGCGCCGCTGCCGGCTCTTCTCGTTAAGATCAAAAGTTTTTTGTGAGAAATTGGATTTTGGGATCCGTTCCCTGTGAACGTTACTTTTTCAAGAAAATCTTCAAAAACAACTAAAAAATATATAAAATTTTCAAAAATCCTAAAAACTAAAAAACAATAAAAACCAAAAATATTTTTGCTTTGTTTTTCTTTGTTCGTTCTTTTGCAGGTGTATGCGCACTCGATCCACGTCTTATCAAGAGCCCGAGCCTCTCGATAACTTAGACATGGCGGGTGTACAAAACAACAATAACATACCACCTCCGAACAACAATAATAACAACAACAACCCGCCTTTCAACAACATGAATAATAACAACAACAATGAGCACCTTCCGGATAATCGCCCAATGATTGAATTGCTGCAAGCTCATGTCGATGGCAATACGGATCCAATTGTCATCCCTCCAATTGCCACCAACAATTTCGAGCTCAAGTCAGGCTTTATCCAGATGGTATCTGCTCAACCGTTCTTGGGACGCACCATTGATGATCCACACGACCACATCAAGAGATTTCTACAACTCACTAACACGGTCAAGTTCAATGGAGTTTCACAAGAAGTGATAAGGTTACAACTTTTTCCCTTTTCTTTAGAGGGACAGGCCCGACATTGGCTTGCTAAGGAACCGCCACAGAGTATTCTCTCATGGACGGATTTGGAAACAAAGTTTATCAACTATTTTTTTCCACCCTCTCGTACTACCGCTTTGCGGAATGAGATTATAAACTTTGAACAAAAGTACGATGAGTCATTCAGTGAATCTTGGGATCGCTTTAAAGATCTTTTGAGAAAATGCCCACAACATGGTTTTACCAAAGTACATCAAATTAATACTTTTTACAATGGTTTAAGCATGAGTGACCAAGATTCACTGAATAGTGCCTCAGGGGGTAATTTATTGGCTAAGACTTCCAATGCTGCTTGGGATATCATTGAGAACAAGTCTCGTGTGCAAACCAAGAGCGTTAGGACCAATGTTGCTAGTGCTAGCACTAATGACAGCGACAAGCGACTTGACAAAATCACTACGCTTCTTGAATCGCTTGTCACCCACACTGTCAGCAACAACAACAGCAACAACGCCAAAAATGCACAAGTGAACGCTGTCAGCCAACCTTGTGAGATATGCGGTGGTCCCCATTCTTACACAACTTGTACCGCCACCCAAGATTACCCTGCTGAGAATGTGAATGCGGCATATGGCACCTACCAACAACCTGCTTATCAAGCTAGACCTCAAGGTGACCGTAACTTGCTTAGCTACCGCAGCAACAACTATCTTTCACCACCTGGCTTTCCTCCAACCAACCCAAACCAACAACAAAACCTTAACCGCCCTACTCAACAACAACAACCTCGACAACCATACGTCCCACCTCACAAGCAACAACAACCACCTCAACGTAACAATCAAGTCTACCAACAACCAGCTTACCAACCACCTGCATACAATGCTCCTTCCAACCAAACCACCACTGCTTTACACCAAGAGGTCGCCACCTACATGAGGACCAATGATGTGATAGTGGGAAATCTCCAAGAAGAAGTGCGCAACTTGAAGGCAGATTTGGTCAAGCAAGGAAATGATTTGAGAGCTGACATGAGAAACACGTTGGATAGCCAGACTAACGATCTAAGGAACATGATGGCTAGTTTTTTCCAAAGTAGTCAACCCACTTCTTCGGGTACTCTTCCGAGTAACACCGTTGCGAACCCAAGAGGGGAGATGAAAGCAATCACCACTCGAAGTGGCAAAGGTACCAAGGAACCCGAGCTTCCTATACCGCCACCGGTGGTTGTGACTAAGGAGAACGAGTCACCTGCTCCCATTCCTCATCCTTCTCCTTCCCCAATTTCTCCACCTCTTCTTTCTACCCCTCCTCCACCCGTGGTTGTGAGTGACCCTATTCCCCTAAAGCCTTCCTCTTCTTCCAATATACCTTATCCTTCAAGGTTGAGGAAAGAGAAGCAAAAGAGCAAGGATGATATTCAGGTTTCGAATTTCCTTAAAATGTTCAAACAACTGAATTTCAATATCTCCTTCGCTGAGGCTCTCGCTCACATGCCCAAATACGCCAAAATGTTTAAAGACCTTCTGAGCGACAAGGAAAAGCTCCTCGACATTGCCAACACCCAACTTAATGAGAACTGCTCTGCAGTGCTCTTAAGGAAATTGCCAACCAATCTTGGTGATCCGGGTCGTTTTCTTATCCCTTGCAATTTCCCGGGAGTAGAGAATTGCATGGCCCTAGCCGATCTAGGTGCCAGTATAAATCTCATGCCTCTAAGTGTTTGGAAGCAATTATCTCTCCCAGAGCTAGTCCCCACTAAAATGACTTTGGAATTGGCCAACCGTACTGTTGCTTATCCAGTGGGGATAGCCGAAGATGTCATCGTAGGAGTCGACAAATTCACCTTCCCTGCTGATTTTTTTGTCGTCGACTACGAAATGGACCCCCGTGTGCCACTTATTGTTGGTCGTCCATTCTTGAGGACCGGTCGCACTCTTATTGATGTTGAAGCCGGATAGCTTATCATGAGAGTGGGTGACGACAAAGTAGTCTTCAACATGGGAAAGTTGTCTAAACAGCCTTATTCATATGAGAGCGTTAATTGTATTGACGTTCTTGATGAGGCTTGTGAAGAACACTTTAATGATGCTTGCAAAAGTATTCCTACCTCTCTTCCCACTGTTGAGACCGTGTCTTCCATTGATTCATCGTTGTCTCTATTTGGAGATAGTGATTTATTCTGGAACAATCTTGAAGCTACCATGGGAGATGCGAATTTAGCTACTAATGATTCTCCCACCGAGGGGGATGAAGATATGAGTTTCTTTGACAATCTGCTCACCGAAGACAATCCTTCGCCTCCATCTCCCACGGTTATTGCTATCGATGCCACGACTTTGAAAACGCCTCCCGTCGAAAATCCTCCGGATTTGGAACTTAAGGAGTTGTCGCCTCATCTCGAGTACGTGTTCCTTGACGACAACAAGAAGTCGCCCGTCATTATTGCAAAGGATTTGAAAGATGCAGAGAAGACTCGCCTCGTTGCTGTGTTGAAAGCTCACACGAAGGCTATTGCGTGGAAAATCTCGGATATTCGTGGAATTGATCCTCACTTCTGCACACACAAAATTCTCATGGAGGACGACTATAAGCCCACTATTCAAAGCCAACGAAGGGTGAATCCAAAAATCCATGAAGTCATCAAAACAGAGGTTATCAAACTTCTTGATGCGGGTATGATTTACCCTATTTCGGATTCACCGTGGGTTAGTCCAATCCATTGTGTGCCCAAGAAGGGCGGAATAACCGTTGTTCCCAATGAACACAACGAGTTGATTCCCACTCGTCTCGTTACTGGGTGGAGAGTTTGTATAGACTACCGCAAACTCAATGATGCCACGAGAAAGGATCATTTCCCTCTACCTTTCATGGACCAAATGCTTGAACGATTAGCCGGTAATGAATATTACTGCTTTCTTGATGGTTTCTCGGGTTATTTTCAAATACCCATCGATCCCCAAGATCAAGAGAAGACTACATTCACTTGTCCCTATGGCACTTTCGCTTACAAAAGAATGCCTTTTGGCTTATGTAATGCGCCCGGGACTTTCCAAAGGTGTATGTTAGCTATCTTCCATGACATGGTTGAACAAACCATGGAAGTCTTCATGGATGATTTCTCGGTCTTCGGGGATTCCTTCTCTGCTTGCCTTGCCAATTTAGAACGTATGCTAAAGCGGTGCGAAGACACTCGCCTTGTTCTAAATTGGGAAAAATGCCATTTTATGGTAAAAGAAGGCGTCGTGCTTGGACATAAGATTTCGAAAGCCGGTCTTGAAGTAGACCGTGCTAAAATTGATGTTATAGCAAAGTTGCCTCCACCTTCCACTGTGAAGGGTGTGAGAAGTTTCTTGGGTCATGCGGGCTTCTACCGCCGATTTATCAAAGACTTTTCTCAAATCGCTCGCCCGATGACCCACCTCTTGGAAAAAGATACTCCTTTCATTTTCTCCAAAGAGTGTCTTGAAGCCTTCAACTCACTTAAGAATAAGCTAACTAAGGCACCCGTCTTGGTTACCCCTAATTGGGAGCTTCCTTTTGAGTTGATGTGCGATGCTAGTGATTTTGCTATTGGAGCGGTTCTTGGACAAAGAGTGAATAAACACTTCCAACCAATCCATTACGCTAGCAAGACAATGACTGGGGCACAATTGCATTATACGACAACCGAAAAAGAGCTTTTACCCGTTGTCTATGCTTTTGAAAAATTCCGCCCCTATCTTGTCCTTTCCACCACCATTGTGTACACCGATCATTCCGCGTTGAAGTACTTGTTGACAAAGCAAGATTCCAAACCAAGACTTCTTCGCTGGGTTTTGCTGCTCCAGGAATTTAAAATCGACATCCGCGATAAAAAAGGAGCAGAAAACTTAGCCGCGGACCATCTTAGTAGACTTGAGGATCCTTACCAAGGGGATCATCCGACCAAAGAAATCAATGATTCTTTTCCCTTGGAGACCTTAATGTCTATAAACTCGAAGCCGAATGAAACCCCGTGGTTTGCGGACTTTGCAAACTACTTGGCGGGTGGCATTCTCAAGGAAGGGTTGACGTCCCAGAAAAAGAAGAAGTTCTTCACCGACATTAAGACTTACTTTTGGGACGACCCTTACCTATTCAAACAATGTGCTGATCTGATAATTCGCCAATGTGTTGATGGACCGGCAGCGTCGGACATCCTTGATGCTTGCCACAAAGGACCCACCGGTGGTCACTTTGGTCCCAACTACACCGCTAAAAAAGTGTTTGATTCGGGATTTTATTGGCCCTCCATATACCGTGACGCTCACGATATGGTCAAAAGATGTGATGTTTGCCAAAAGCAAGGCAAAATCACACATAAAGACGAGATGCCTCAGAATTTCATTCAAGAGTGTGAAATTTTTGATGTATGGGGTATCGACTTTATGGGGCCATTCCCTTCGTCTAAAGGAAACAAATACATCCTTGTAGTCGTTGACTACGTTTCAAAGTGGGTTGAAGCCAAAGCTTTGCCTACTAATGACGCAAGGGTGGTTTGTAACTTTTTGAAGGCTCTATTCGCTAGATTCGGTGTGCCTCGCGCCATTATTAGTGATCGTGGGACTCATTTCTGCAATGACCAATTTGCTAGAGTCATGGCTAAGTACGGTGTAAATCATCGTCTTTCCACAGCCTACCACCCACAAACTAATGGCCAGGCTGAAATATCAAACCGAGGGCTGAAGCGAATTCTTGAACGGACCGTGGGAGAGCATCGTGCCTCTTGGGCTGATAAATTGGATGATGCTTTGTGGGCTTTCCGTACTGCTTACAAGACCCCGATCGGCTGTACGCCTTATCGTCTTGTGTACGGGAAAGCGTGCCACCTCCCCATTGAGTTGGAGCACAAGGCTTATTGGGCCTTGAAGTGGGCTAATTTTGATATAAACAAAGCCGGTGACCTACGCAAGATCCAACTCAATGAGCTCAATGAACTCCGTAATGAGGCTTATGAAAATTCTTTGATCTATAAGGAAAGAACTAAGCTCATTCACGACTCCAAGATCAAAAACCGAGAGTTCCATGTTGGAGACAAAGTCTTACTTTTTAACTCTCGGTTGAAAATCTTTTC
Organism: Glebionis coronaria; assembly: GCA_025667525.1. Classification (NCBI taxonomy): domain Eukaryota; kingdom Viridiplantae; phylum Streptophyta; class Magnoliopsida; order Asterales; family Asteraceae; genus Glebionis; species Glebionis coronaria. The sequence goes on from CM046882.1 coordinate 399,039,860, forward strand.
GGGCAAGCTCAAATCTCGTTGGTCCGGCCCATTCACCATTGCCAAAAATTTTCCATATGGTACTCTCGAGCTCGCTCAACATGATGGACCAAATTTTAAAGTGAATGGCCAACGAGTGAAGTTGTACTTTGGTGAGGACACCTCTAAGGAGGTGATTCCATCCCTCACCACGTTCCCCATGAACTAATTTTGGGTCGAGTCAGGCTCGTGACTCGGTTATCAAAAACAAGCGCTCCTCAGGAGGCAGCCCGAGTATCTATCCTTGTATGTTTTAATCCCCTAAGTGTAGGGGGACTTCTATATGTGTTTGCCTTTGTGTGGTGATGTGATTACAGGGATCAGTGCAGTCTTGGAATCTTAGAAGAACCGTGCTCCCGTGTTTATCCGAATTCCGGTTCTATCTCTCAACTATCGTGATTCAATTTTCTTCATACTCACATTTGAAATTGATCACGTTAGTCGTCTCTTCCTTAACTTGAGTTAACCAACGTGCACAATGTCATAAGTGTAGGGGAGACTTCTCCCACATGCTTAAACATTGAGGACAATGTTTATCTTAAGTGTAGGGGGGACTTCTATCGAAGTTTTAAGTGGACTTTTCCATGAAAATGCCTTCAATTAACCGGAAAATCCTATTTTTCAGCATTTTTCAAATTTTTTATTAACCTTGGCCATTTAGTCGTAATTTTTAAATTTTTATCGTTGCTTTCATATGTATATATCCCGCAATAAAGTCAAAAATATTAATAAAGTGGTGTAGCTAGTTTAGGAATCTTTGACATATTAGGCCCGTTGCGTTTATCTTGACTCAACCCGAATAGACTTATCCAAGTTTATTCTAGCTAGTATCCTTAACCATATAAACCTTAATTGGTTTATTAGGCTAAGTGTCCACGAGTCTCATTACTTGAGATTTTAAATTGTGGAGGACGAGAAATGATAGAGTCAATTATAAGTCGGTATTCTTGCACAAGCTCACTTGGTGTAATTATTTGCCTATTCTCCCATCACTTGCTAATAATTTATCTGCAATAAGTAAGGTCGTACAATTTGAAAAGTTACTTAGCTTCTAGCCCAAGATCGTTTAAAAGTTGCTCGGTAATGATAAGAGTTCATAGCCAAGGCATAACTTATGAAGCGGGGCGCGAAGATTGGCGAGTCCGAAAAGGCCCTAACAAGGCATGAGGATTCAATTTTATTGCTGAAGATCCAAAGTGATGTGAAAAGCATTATTCCTAAAGTCAATATGAAGGATCAAGACTCACGACGAAAAGCAATCAACTCCCATAAAGATCATGGAGAAGTCTATCCGAAAAGACCCTAACAAGGTATGAGGATAAATAGATCCAAGTCCGAAAAGGAGGCGGATCGTTGTATCTCAAAATCCCAATTAGAGATTGAAGAAATAATCATGAAGTCGTGGTCAACAAAGTTGGAGTACCCATCAAAAGTCTCCAAGTGAAGAAAACTCTATTATGATGAGAAGACCATTATCTCAAGAACGTCTCTCGAAGATATGAAGTATGAAGTACATGCCAAATATCGGCCCGAGAAAGGTCTCAAATCGTGAACCAAGTTATGCCAAGATATGAACTTTTTGATATCCCGAGAAGCAGTTTTAAGAGATTTTGTCCTTTAGCTAACTATTGATCAAATCGTCCTACTTTGCTTTCAGCCCTAATAAACTATCGAAATAAGTCCAAAAATGCATCTTCATGATCATTCTAAGACAAAAATAAAATATAAGAGATACACCTAGGAATAAGGGAGTTTAAGCATTTAATTAAGCCATGTGTGTAAGTGTTTGAATTGCTAACTTATAATAACAATGATCTCGTTTTTAAGCTTAGTTTGGGGAACGTGAAACTTGAGGGTGATAAATCTTCGCAGCACCAAAGCCCTAATGTAAGTCATCGATTTTTCTACAAGTCATATCCATGTAGCTATTTTCAAGAGAAAATGGTTTTCTATCCCTTTGTTACCTTTGAAGTTTCATTTCTTTAAATTTTTGTTTAGTAGAATTTAAATAAGGCCAAGGTTGATTAATTATGAGAAAAGTGTAAGCTTGCTTTATCACTAAGCATTGCATGAGGGCATGGCAATGGTTAAGTGTAGGGGATTTGATAGGTGTTTAAACACCCATCCTTTTACCACTTAATTCGGGCTAAAACGAGACCAAAACACGTATTTAATATCATTTGTTTGGAATTATGCGTGGTTTTTGTGTTTATTGTGTTTTCAGAGCCAACCGGATAAATATTGAAGAAAACATGGGATTGCACGGGTTTTACTGAAGAAAAAGACTCAAGATAAAGTCTATTGTCCAAGAGATGCAAAAGATTTGAAGTCACTGGGCCTATTCGAAGATTTATCGAAGAAAAGGACCAAAGATGGAAGATTTATATAAGTCGAAGAAACTCAAGACTATTAAACGAAGAAATTAAAAGACGAGTTGAATTTAATCGACGACAAATCCCGAATCAGAATCGAAAACGGAAACTTTTCTGAAAAGACGAAAAGATAAGAAGAACGAGAGAAAGCCCACTCACCAACCAAAGGACAAGGCTATAAATAGCCTTCCCCTCACACATTTTAGCTAGCTAGTTTTTCTTTCTTCCTTCCCACTCTTTCTCCTGGTTCGTATAACACCATCACCACTAGGGTGATTGGTGATTTTTATCTTTAGTTCTTTAATATTGTAATTTTAATCCTTGTTTAATCTTGTCAAAACATTAATCATTCAATACTAAGTTCTTGTTTAATCTTTCATTTCATCTTGTTCATCATCATCTTTATCTTCAAGTTATTAAGTTTTATTTTTCTTGATTTGATCTTCAAAAGTTGTTTGGATTTGTGTTTTTATTAGTGGGATTTGTTGCTTATATTGTTTAAATGATTTGTGTTTAATTTGGTAAAACCTTTTTAAGTATTTGGTTCGATTTTGATCAAAACCCTTGTCCCGTGTTCTTCGCTAAGCTGCTACTGTATCTGGGTTCCAAATCTTCCGAACCAGCTAAAAAGTTCCGAATGAAGTAGTCATTCGGAAGGTTCCGAATCAGTCCTTAAGTTCCGCATCAAGTCACCTTCATTCGGAAGTTTCAAACTTCCGAATCAAGAAGAACTTCCGAATCAGTTACTTCCGCATCAGAAGTTCCGAATCAACCTATTCATCCGGAAAGTTCCGGATCAGTCATAAAGTTCCGAACCAGTGACTTCCGGACGAAGCACCTTCATCCGGAAGGTTCCGAATCAACCATTAAGTTCCGGATGAGTAAGTTCCGGATGGGAAAGTTCCGGATGAGTAAATAGTGTCTTCCGAATCAGATAGTTCCGAATCAAGGTTTAAAGTTCCGGATCAGTTATTTTTGAGTATAGTTACTGTTTTACTGTTGTTGATTTACTGTTTCTTCACTCATATTTCACAATTTACATGTTAACTTTAATTTTAATTTGAACTTTAAATTTTCAACCAAGTTTTTGTTAATCATAATTAAAGTAATTGCCTTTGATTTAAACTTTCATTTCCACTTTTTATTAGACTAGAAAACCCAACCCCTTTATTTAGTAACCAAGAACAATCATTCCACTTAAGACCAAGATCAATTCGAGAGGATATCGAGAGAAAATAGAACCCATACAAAAAGCCTGTATCAGCGAGATACTTATGTGTGACCGCGGATTCCACGGTAGTAGTAGTTCTAGCTCTACATTAGGAGCAGGGGGCTCTATATAAAGGAGGTACGAACCCCTCCCGGTACGATGCAGCTGAAAAACGGAATAGGCTACCGCGGCTCGCTTCACTTTTGTTGCGGAGCTCACTGCTTTTGGAGTAGTGCTTGCAGCTTGATGCTTTCTGTTCAAGCGGAGCTGGCTGTCTACTCCACTTGTATATAGACAACAATAGCGCCCAAGATTTTCCCTTCGCGTAGTTCATTGAACCTTACAACTTCACTCCGTGGCCTGTGCTAAATAAGCGTGTCTTAACTAATTCCTTTGAACTCATTTCACCTTGCACCTTTTCTTTCTTTTCCTCATCCCATGATCCTTTCCCATGTCATGGAAGTGCAGCAGTGCTCTTTCATTCTTCATAACGACTATAACCAAGCTGTCAACCAATAAAGCAAGCACCTTCATGGACTGAGACCGTGGAAGCTCCGTTAGCACCTTAAGGCTGTCTTTATCCTGAGAACCCTCGGGAATATTCAGAGACTCGGCTAATGCTTCTAGGCCCACATTTGGAGACAGACCAAGCACCTCTCTTACCCACTCACTATCTAATAAACCGGACTGGCTTATTATCTGAATGAGATCGGAAAGAGAGGAGGTAGCCCAAATCTTCCAATAGGCGCATACGAAAGGTTCTGAAAGAATTGAAAAAGCTCTGAAAAATAAACAACCCGACCTGAGGAACTACCAACAACGGAAGAACTAGCAACAGCGGGAGAAACCTTTTCTAACCTCAGCTTCTAAGGCTTTAGCAGACGACCGGCTTTCGACTTTTTGAAGGGAGTTCTAACGATCGTAGCGTAGGCCTAGCTGGGATCTCAATGAGACTTTCCAGCTCGAGGCTAGAAGCTACCAACACTTTAATACAAACAAAAACAGAAATCGGAATTCGTGGGGCCCGAGGCCTTACAGAAAAAGATGAATGATTAAGCGAGACTTTACCTTAGAGACCAATGAAATGAGACCAAGAAGCTTTATTACACAAAAGTTCTTTGAAGACCTTTTGCTTCTGCTTCCCTGCTTACTATTGCTATCACCTCAACTGCTTTGACATGCTCACTTAGAGTGAAAATCAATAATGGGCGGAAAGGAGTTCACACAAGACCATAGAGCGAGAGAGAGAGCTTTCGCTTACCTGTTTAACCGTGCCCTCCTATCACACCTATCTCCCTTTTCCTTCAGTCACATCCAGTCTCAGTTCTGCTTCCAACTACCTATGGGGGAGAGCTTGGACGTATTGCAAGATTGAATAAGAGATATGGCATACGGGAATAGTATATGAAATCGCAAAGGCTGGAAAGAGACTTGAGATGAGCGTGGTTAATACTTAATAAACCACCTTAGCAATTACTAGTAATGCCCCTATCGACCTCAGTCTTGTTTTTTGCTAGCTTTAGTCTAGAACTATACTATCTCATTAAACGTCGAATATCCCTAGCCAGTGAAAAAGGAATGAGTCTACTTCTTTGCTGGCTTGACTCCAGAACTCATAGAGAAAGGAAGCGATGATCGGTCTATCCCATTAAGCGTAATCCTGCTAGCCAATGAAAGGACTACACTTCTTGGACTGTGAGCGACGACACCAGATCAGAGCTAAGTGAGAGACGAGAAATGCGATTGCTTTATAACTGCTCAATTTATAAGTCTTGCCTAAGTCCTAGACTTGAATGAAGCAGCCTGGCTGAAATTCGTATTTGCTTTTGCTTTTCTTCTCTTGTTCTCTTTTCTTAGTTAGGCCCAAGAAAGTACAATATATAGCTTGACTAATATACTAAGATGATAGCTAGAGACTAGAGATGAGAGTGCAGGATCTAGATTTGTAACAAATATTCTACTTTGCTTATGCAAATTGTTATGTACCAAAACCAAAGAATATCGTCGATGAGATACAAAAAAAGAGGATCCTACTTCGCTCATGCACCGTCTTTTAACCCTCCTACCGCTGGTAAAGCTAGCAGTCTAATAAAATTTCTGCATGTTAAGACAACATACTAGTACATTTTCATTTACCACTGAGACCAACCCCCAAGCCCGGTCTTTGACCTAATAAAGATGGCATAGTAGAAAACTTCAGACTGACTATCATCGTGAAGTCCACCCAAGAGAGTTCCCCGGATTCTCGTGATGAGCGCAGCGCAGCAAACGGTGCTTGCGCCAGAGGAGGGTGGTGAGAACCGTTGAGCCATTGGCTTGCTGAGCTTTTCTGATTTGGGTTTCTCACCCACATCACCGAGAGGGGGCTTTTTCGTTATAGAAAAGAAAGGTCAATGAAAGGATTTAGTAATGACGCCATGTATCATTACCATTGAGTGCTGTGCGGAAGAGAAAAAAAAAGGCAAAAAGTTCCCCACATTGAGAGAGAAAAGAGAAGACGGCGGTCAATGATCAATTGTGCGCATCCTTTTTGGATGGTCGGCTTAGAGTGAAAGCATACGAACCAGACTTTGTGACTGACTTCACCGTATAAGCATATCTTCACTGAAAGTCATTAGGGCTGCTTTTGCCCATGCCATGAATGAGAGTGAGTCCAGTCCATCTTCCTGGATATGCTGTGTCCTCTACATTCGCTTCGTCCTCCGCTTTTGACTCCTCTACTGCGCAAAGATTTTGATCCCCCGTTTAGTGAGTCGTGAAAGCACCTACCTTATATTTAGACGTATTGGTTTCAGTGAAAAGCCAAATAGAGAGTTTTGCGTGTGCCTGCTTTAGTAAGAGTAAGGAAAAAGCTTGAAAAGCGTACTTGCTTCAACAACGGAAAGAGGTTCCTTCAGCGGTTCAGCTTTAGGTCTCGGTTCAGGTGCTTTTCATGATTGTGGTGTTTGATTGGGGACGGGCGTTCCTGTCCTTACTTAGAGGTCAAGTTGCCACCTGTCTATCGAAGGGGGATTTCCTAGCCTATCTCGGTATATGTTACCGAAAAAAGGAAGAAGAATGTGACAATCCGTCAATTTATGGTTGATATTTTATTCTAAATATTTATATGAAAACATTATTTTAATGTTAAAATATGAACTCACTTATTTTTGGGAAGTAATTTGGATTTACGTCTTGAAGTAGCGTCGACTACGTCTAAACCGGAGGATTCAACGTTACGTGCTTACGTTTACATACACCGTCCTTGGTGACAGTCCGACATTTTAGAAGATAAATTTATCCGTGAATATTATTTTGGAGTTTTAAATTTGTGTTGGTTCATAAACTCAAAAATTTACGAGAAGAGATTAGGACTTACGATTTTATTTTAACGTCCTTTACGACTAAACCGGAAACCTTAGGATTACGTATTTACGTTTTCGAACTCCGTTTTTGATGAAACAATTTTTATTTGATTCGTTTTGTGACGTTGATTCATAATTTATAAAAACGTTTTCGTAAAACGACCCGAGGGCACGCAAATCGAGGAAACTAGAATCGAGAAATACCCGTAAACTAGTGAGATGGGACAAAATACATTGTCCCACCCCACTAGTTAAGGTTGGACGGCACACTTGACACCACATCATGGAGGTGGCATCAAGTTAGATAGCTTATTACATGTGTAAGCTTAGCTTACATCCTAAGCTTTCTACCACTCCACTATCTCAAAACTAGCTACACTTTTCACTTCCATTTTCCTTACATGCAAACCAACATCAAACTCTCTCAAGCCACTCACCCTTGCCGTCCACTTTAAGGCAACAAACACCCCTTTTGATCTCTTCTAGCCATGAAACACATGTTTACTAGCTCTATTAAGGATTTCTCTTGAAGCCTTGATCATTTGGTGGCCATATTAACATCATTGGAGGTGATTTGCTTGTGTCCTAGGGCTGATTTCCCAACATATGTTCTTGATATTTGATGGGCTTGGAGTTACTTGTTGTGTTCATCAAGTTCTTGTCTTCCAAAAACAAGGAAAACACTTGGTTGGTAAAGAAGATCATCCTCTCTATTTTTCTCTTGTTATTTTGTAAAGAACAAATGTATTTTCTTTCATTTTGTATATGTATATGATGTATATATGATGATGAAAATGTTGTGTGGGGATCAAGTGTTGATAGATATGCTTAAAAATGATAGTAACTATAAGAAAGGAGGTTAAAATCTTGATTATTTAGTTGGCTGTATAAAAACAGTATATAACTAAAAAAAGAACTGATAAAATTGCATGGTATGATCCATTTACAGTAAGTACAAGATGTTATACACATGTGAGAGTTGGCCATGCAGTGGAATCAAAATAATGAGTGAGATATGATCAAAACAAGTTAGGTGGTATAATCTGAATAAGCAGTTTTGTAGGGACTGTTAAGGCAAGATGAACTCAAAATAGGCAGTAGCTATAACTAAGTTAAATGTAGCACATAATATGAAGAACATGTCACCCAAAAATGAGCTTCTAATTCATTATAGAACTCTAGATATGGTAAAAATGGTGAACATGAAGATAAAAATCAGATTTTTGGAATTAATGTTTATTATTATTATATAAGCACTCACATTTTAATGTATAAAATGTAAAATAAAAACCCACTAACTTATAAAAATTATTTATATAAATATATAAAAGGTTAATTAAATGGATAAATTATATAAATGGTGGTGAAATAATATTTATAAGTAATAAAAACTATAAACTTGATTTTTACGACTTTTTCGGCTATCGCCGTAAAATTAACGTTTTTCGCCAAATAAAACTTAGACGACCAAACCCGTCTAATGTAAAGTTTATAAAAGTCATATAATGATATATAATTATCTAATACAAGTAAAAACCGATAAAACCCGAACTATAAGAAATACGGACATTTACGAGCTAATTAAGCATATTGGACTAATAATTGGACTAAATAAGATAAAAACTTGTAAAAAGAACTTATTGGGCTTAACCCATTTGGGCCCAACATGGAAAGTATACATACTGATAATATAGGTATAAAGGGTATTAAAACAAGTTAAAGAACTTATAATAAGTTTATCGGACTTAAAACGCGTAAATAGGTAAAACTAGTAAACTAGTAAAAAGATACCAATACGTAAACACTAAAACGAGTTAATGAGAATATGTAAACCCATTTGATCATCATATATAAATAATCATCATATGTATACATACTTGTTATTTTTATAAAGTCATTGGACAAACGTCTAAGACCGAGTATTATTTGTCTAGGTTTCCGTGATTGAAGCGCGTACCGTACGTCCGAATTGCCGATAACCCGCCTTCCCACATCAACGTGAGTTCATAGCCTCGCACTCTTTTAAATGTTTTTATAAATGTTTTATAAACCCGCGAGGGAGATAACATGTTAGTTTTTATTAAATAGGAGACCATTTGTCCCGATTGTTTGTTTATTGATTTTTGACCCGAATGATTGAATGACCCGATTGTATGACCCGATAAATGATTAAAGGACCCGATAGATGAAATTAAATGGATTATTAAAGTTAGGTTATGTCACTAAAAGTCCCAAGCATGAATTGTGAACTACCGGGATTTGGTAGACGCTTATGCATTTAATAGTACTATTTGGGGACGATCACCCCAGTTCGCCCTTGACGGTTGATCCTCGTCGTGCCACATTGATTGGTAAGCGAATTTATGTATGAGAAGATTTCCATAGCGTGACCTTTGTGACGACACGCTACTTTATATGGGCAAATTGAGTATCGGGTTAGCTACCCGTTGTTGGTTTAGTAAGGTAACAATGTCATGCGGCTTATAATAATCCAAAACTAACGAAATACTACTAGACGCTCCGAATTACGATATATTGCCTGACTAGCAATACTGGGTCATACTATTGATATTATGTTTGTGTTTTGGTTTTCATAACCACATTCATATAACGGTTTTTATTTTCATATAACGTTATAAGACGTATTGTATGATTGTTTTTACGACATTGGCTCGTATAATAATTTTTAAGGCAAATGCCTATATTATGATTTCGATAAAGATTTGTATAAAATGACTTTGGCTATTTTATGGCCTATTAAAATGATTTGTACAAAATGATTTTCAGTAATAATTTTATACCAAAGTTATATTGATGGAATTTATTAAACTATATGAATTCACTCGGCGTTATCGCTGACCTTTTCTTTTAACATGTTTTGTCTCAGGTACTTGAAGGTAATTCTCGGGAAGACGACAAGAATTCATGGCCCGCACTTAAACAATATTTTCCATTCCAATACTTTGTAAAACTTTGTATGAAGTGTAATGACTTGGGACCGATGTAACTTTGATGTTTATGAATGGAAATGATTTATTATTAAACGACGCAATTTTTATGCGTTGTCTATGATGTGAGTAATGTGCTATCCCGTAACACCAACGAGTCTTCCGCTGTATTGAGTTGTATAAATTTGGGGGTGTTACAAAGAATCTAATGATTTCCCTAATTCTGTGAGAAAGAAAAACCAGTTTGTTAGAGCTGGGCCAGAGAAGCAATCAACAGAATGGGTCCCTGTTGTTCACAAGTGAAGGCACTGAACGGATCAAGATCTCGTAAATTCATTGTCTTTCTTGATTCAAATCAGAAAGAACTTCTTTCGCTATTGAAGCCATGCCTGAGCTGTCAGCTTATTAGCATCCCTCTTCTGCGTTAGGAATTGCCCGAATAGGTTCGATTGAATCCCATGCTTTCATGGTCCCTATCTCTGCCCTGGCACTGGCCGACACGTAGGTCTATTCCACGCTTTCCTAGGTGCGCATCTCCATCTACTAAAAGTAGGGGTGGTTGCCATAGATAGATTGGCTCATTCGTAACCAGAGCAATAACCGATGCTACAGCATAAACTAAAGCTTTAATACGTGGCGGCCCCTAAAGGCGTAACTGACAAGTTCTGTTTTATCTGCCCATCCGAGTCATCTCGTACTCCAAAAAAGCAGGGGTGAGGTCCGGAGAGTGGGAGGGATCTACCTGGCCAAGGTGCCAATGTCAAGTGGTTATCCGAAGTGTTGGAATATGCTCTACCTACGGTACCTAACTAGTCTTTCTTTTCGGTAAGTCAGAATATATTGACCGGGGAGGAGAACCCCCGAAGTAAACATAAATGAAGGGGAATACCCCACCCCAAGCAACCAAACAAAGAACTCAAGACACTCTCCGAGCTCTAAAATCAAGAAACTAACCTAAAAAATTATTGAAATTAGATTACGATTACAAAGGCTAAAAATAATCCAAGTTTCTACGTAATCAAAAAGAGCCTAAGGATTAACCGAAACTAAGCACATACTAAGCCCAATAAGACACATTGGCCTAGATATACATGAGAGGCCAACTGAAAAACAGGTATACACCAAATAAACTAGGATGAAACATAGGATTCGGTGGATGATTAGGCATCCTTTATTAATTTCGTATATAACGGTAGCCCTTCCTAAATAGTTTTTGAGTAGGCTAGGAAAGAAAGAAGAAATGATAGAGCGAAATGGGTTGGTTGCCAAAAGGGCTATCTGATCTGATCATGGGGGGATAGCACAAGGGCTTAAGGCATTGGTTTGCTAAATCGACATACAAAAAGATTGCATCATCCATGGGCTCGAATCCTATTTCTTTCGGTCTTTTCCTACTGAACACTTTCCTGCTCAAGATATGGTACTAGAAAGGGATCATACGAAGGCTATGTTCTTTTTTAGATCTAGACTGAATGACTCCTAAACTAAAGATTTTCATTATATCTAAAGTGTGTAGTGAGGGATCTTTATATTATAGGGTAGCCAGTCTTTACTTCACTCGACCCAAGCAATGCCCAAAGAGTCCCATGCCTTTCTTGGTCGGACCAAGCCAACTGGCGATTTCCGACAAGTCTTTCCTAATTTTTAGAGCAAGAAGCGGAACTAAAGAAAGCTTTCTTTATCTTTATGGATAACCAATTCATTTTCAAATATAGTTGGGAGACTTTACCCAAGAAATGGGTCAAAAAAATGGAAAGATCAGAACATGGGAATAGCTCTGATACCAATACGGACTGCCCATTTCAATTGTTGTGCTTTCTTAAATTGCATACTTATACAATGGTTCAAGTTTCGATCGATATTTGCGGAGTTGATCATCCCTCTCAAAAACGCAGATTGGAAGTGGTTTATAATTTACTGACTACTCAGTATAACTCACGCATTCGTGTACAAACCAGTGCAGACGAAGTAACACGAATATCCTCGGTAGTCAGTCCATTTCCATCAGCCGGCCGGTGGGAGCGAGAAGTTTGGGATATGTTTGGTGTTTTCCATCAATCATCCAGATCTACGCCATATATCAACAAATTATGGTTTTGAGGGTCATCCATTACGAAAAGACCTTCCTCTGAGTGGATATGTGGAAGTACGCTATGATGATCCAGAGAAACGTGTGGTTTCTGAACCCATTGAGATGACCCAAGAATTTCGCTATTTCGATTCTGCTAGTCCTTGGGAACAGCGTAGCGACGGATAATTCAGAATCAGAATAGGTCCAGGGGACAAATCAATAGGAAATGTAATTTGCTTCGTAAGAATAAGAATTCACTTCTATGAAAGACTTTCACGGGAATTGTCTTGATCGTCGGATATCATTGAGAAAGAAATCGGAAGAAGTGTTATCGCCTGCAATTCTTCCCAGTATGGAATGAGTAAAGAATCAAGCTACAAGTCTCGATCTATACGAAAGGCACTAGTTTTTTTCATTCTTTCGGTTTCATTGATAGCAGAATATCCTGACTCTATAGAGGCGCTAGCGCTTTACTAATAGAATATAAAAGGGGCCTGAAAAAAGGAATAGGCTGCGCTGATACTCTAGGCTCGCTTCTTCAAGCTCCGCCCCTTATTGAAAAAGAAACTAACGAGCAATCAAACAAACTAAAGCGCTAACGTTATATTACTTAGTAAAGCAACCTTTCGCGCTAGGCGCTCACTTTTTTTGTCTGCGTGGAAGCTGGCGGCGGGGCTTGCTTAACCGGATACACGGAATTGGGATCTCTGTCACATGCAAATCTTTCTATCAGAAAAGCCTCGCTTATTCAATTCAAAGGGCTGATTATTTAGAACCCTTTTTGATCATAAGATAAGTAAGAAAGCGTTGGTGGGATCGGCGGGATGATGATGAGTATATAAATCAATAAAGAAGAAATGGCAAGAGAAATTGAATATTGATGGAGGTGCATTGCCGATGTGGAAAACAGGGCAGGGATTCTATACAATGACACTGTAGACCAATTGAAAGGGATGTAGCGCAGCTTGGTAGCGCCTTTGTTTTGGGTCAAAAATCTCACAGGTTCAAAAATCCTGTCATCCCTACCTATTCTTCTCCTCTGGGCAGTCACGAGGGATCCATTGAGATCGATTCGGACATACATCATTTTCATTTTATGAGACTATATGCATGTTTATGTTTAGTATTGGGGGTACAAAAAGAATCCTTTTTTAGTCGTATCTACTGTGATAAGAAAGCGTTCTTAGTTTAGTTCGGTAGAACGTGGGTCTCCAAAACCTGATGTCGTAGGTTCAAATCCTACAGAGCCTGATTATGTTCTTGTTAGGTCTAATTAGAATTCAATAACTTTGCTCATTTGAACAGCAACCTGAATTGAACCTCCTGTGGATAAAAAAAAGGAGGAAGTCAATAAAAAAGAGATGTTAATGAATCAAAGGTCCAACTGATCGCCGCGTCTATATTGTAAATATGCAGTTACGAATAATCCAGCCAAAAAGTAATAGGAATTAGACCTAACACGATTCCAAATAGAAAAACTTCAATCATTTCGATTTATTTGAAAGGGGAAAAAGAGAGGGTTCCAAACCTAAATAAACATCCGAATCGCCCATGAATCTCAATGACCAAGAATTGGCAATTGATGCGGGAAAGAACTATAGAATACCTGGAATCTCACAGAAAGATTTCTTTTTTGAATTGTTCATTCAATGAATTTATAATAAGTCTTCCTCAGACCCATAAAGAGAGCTGGGGTTATAGTTGAAGCCACCAAAACCGAAATAAGTAGTTATATTCTAATAGGCATGAAGGAGCTAAATGAGATACATTTTTATATAGTTATAATAACTAGAACTCTTTTATTTTAAAAAACTTACCTAAGTTTCCAGATACGAGGATAATAAAAAATACCAATTGACAGTTTGTTTTTGATTCATCAGTTATTAATATAAGGCACTAACAAAGATAGAGTGACAGAGATAGAAAAAAAGATTCATCATCTGTTACATCTACTCATCCCACGATTCCGAATCAACAGACCCCATTACCGAGATATGGCAACTCTTTTTGAAAGTCATAGTAATAAGAACTGTGTCGTCTAACTTCATTCACAAAGAAATGGTGTAAGCGGAAGGGAAGGCGTGAATCCTCGATCCTAGCTAGTTTGATATGTCGAAATAAGGTTCCCGGTTGGCTTTGTATGAAGAAGCCTATCTTTCTAGCCCTAAGTGAGCCATAGATTGTGAGTGAGCTTTCGGGGAGTAGAGATCGAGCGTAGAATACCAGTGGAAAAATTCTCCTATCATCGATGTTCTACCGAACTGAACTAATAATAGTTTATCATTTAGAAAGAATGGCGAAAGAGGCCTCCTTGCATTGCCCAACTAGAGCAAAAAGCCTTATTGCGTTGCGGCCCTAAGTAGCTATGAGGTGTTGATGTACTTGGAACCTAGACCGGTTACCTGAGTATGGCGGTTCGGTAGCCATTCAATGATAGCATGAGATCCTCGCTTCGGTAAGTTACAAGGATGAATGCAAATAGCAAGGCGTTGTGCTGTGTGAAGTGAGACTGGCTTCCCTAAGTTAAGTGCTTCCTTATTAATATTAATTAATGATCTTGCTCAGTATGAGGGCTTTCCCCCTTCTGTGCATCCTGATTCTCTCTCTGGAAATGAGGGTCCCCTCGATTGACATTTATCATCGAATAAGGAATCCTTCCATGGATGAGAAGGTTGAGTTACAGTACAGACTCCGTTGGATTTCTCAAGGAAGCATCTCGAAAGTTCCGCAATCTATGGTTGATACCTCACTCGAACTCTATCCCATACCCTACTCGATGCTGAAAAGCTACTATGCCTTTCGGAACCCAAAAAGAAAGCCGGGCGCTTGGGAAGCTATGCAAAACCTGAAAAAAGAATATGCTTTCCATCTTTGAGCTCAAAGGTTACGATCGTCTCCTCATTAGGCTATTTTTTAAAAAGTATAGCTGACTCATCAGCTGAGTGGTTCGACTCTTGTCCACCTGAGTTGTTTACTTCATTTTCCGACCTGGAAAACCAATGACTCTTCAGGTTAGGTTCTCTTTCAACATATACATCCCGATGACCATGGATCAACTTCGTTCTACGAAACAGAAAGCAAATGAAATCTTCCTCTTAGGGCGTTCGATTCCGCGAAATGGCGACCCGTTTTGCCGGAGTTTTCCGCTGTGGCTAGCATTGTTAGGAATGCTTCTGACCATCTTAGGCCATTCTTGATGATGGACCCTCCGGCAACTTTAGAAGCCTTGGTTCGTAAGGGCTATTATCTTGAATTAACGCTTTGATCTCGGCTTCTAGATCCATATCCTTTCGCATCAAGAGTACCCGCGCGTCTCAAACCCACCTTTATCCCAACAACCCCATGATGAACAGAGAGGAACCCGATGAGGGAGGTGGGACAATGTTCAGACCTTGGCTGTCACAACAAGCAACCAATCAGTTCCGGGCAGGTAAAATGAGGCCTCGACGGATGGGAACTCCTACTCTGACTATAGTTTTGCGATCTCTAAGCGGGATTTTCAGTCATCTATCCTTTATCTTTCCCTAGCGAGTGAAGAAAGAGTGGATGTTTTGAACGAGTGTTGAGCGAGTGAAGTGCCCCATAAGCTATAAGGGGAGCTATATGTATCAATTCCGTGAGCAGCGATTGAACTGAACGTCAAAAGTGCATCCAGCAGGAATCGAACCTACGAATTTGCCCGGTTGGGCGCTTTAACCATTCAGCCATGGATGCAAAGAGACTCAGCGAGTGAACTAGGTTTTGGTATTCCTTCTTGAGCTTCTATTTCTTTCGTTAAAGGAGATTCGAGAAAAGATGGAATAAGAAGACATGTTTGGAGAACGAACAAGATACAGGTTGAGAAGGGGGAGTTAGCAAAATTAGACAAGATTGGAATGGGCATAGGAACATGTATTGATGTACCATATCGGCTAATGCTCCCAGGTTGATGCGATGTATTCCACCAGTTGACTGAAGACTTGATTATTGGTATATCGATTGGTCCAGCACGGATTGAAATAGGAGCCGGTTCGATATAAAGCTTTTGAAAACACAGTGCACCCATGTAAATAAGGAACGAGATTAATACAGAGGTTAAATGAGCATCCCACACCCAAAAGGTGCCCCACATAGGTCTTCCCCGAAACGCCCCAGTAACTAAGGTAAACAACGTAGAAAAAGCACCCATTTCTATACCGGTTCCGAAAGAGCGAAGAAAAAGGGGATGTTTTGTTAATAGGAACAAGAACGTGTTTATAGCCGTAGCGATATAAACAAGAATACTCATCCGAGCCGCAGGAACGTGTACATAAGGAATACGAGAATTTCCACCTTGTTGAAGGTCTAGTGGTGCTACCCGAAGACTTAAATGAATAGCCATCACTGTTAAGAACAACCGAGATCCAATGAAAATTTTCGCGTAGCTTCTGGTCTTTGACATCAAAAAAGAAGGTTGTAATAATGAAAGGGACATCTGATAATTTCAATTTGTTCCTAGCTAGTGGAACAATAAAGACGAAGTGTCTAATTATACTTATGGTCCTTTTTTTCCAAATAGAAAGACACCAAATTCCTAAAGTACTTGCTGCACTTCTTGGGAAAGAAGTCGTCTTTGTATTGGATCCGCTCTTCTCTTAGCATGAACATTCATTCTATTCTATTCGTCTTCTTTATTCAGCCCCCACCCGAACCATTCTTAAGACCACCAAGCCCTTCCGAATGAGTTCTACTATAGAAGCTTTCGACGTAGACCCGGGGACAAATCTTTCACTCACTGAGAAGTGAAAACCTGTGACTAGATCGTCCTGAAGACGGATGCGACGGGAAGAAGTGGCATTCGGAAGTGTTGCTGACTTAACATTTAGGTTTCGACATAACAAAGCTTGGACTGTCTTTTCGCACTTAGGCGCACTGCGTGCCATTGGTAATGATTCTACTACGGTGCCACAAATTCGCAAGGTGATCCTAAGTAATCGTTGTTGTTCATTGGATTCCGGAGGAACTACTTCGTTAGGATTGAGGAATTGCCGTGATTCTTCCTGAATAGCCAGGATTCTCCCGTCGAGAGTCTCTTTGAAAGTCTTACCTAAACTCTTCCGACTGAATATGATAAAGCCTATAAAACAACGAGCTACTATCATTTCTTCATTATAGATTGAGATCTTCTTCGAACTTGATGCACAAATAGATAGAATAGCAGCAAATAGCATCATTCTAGCCTGTATATTCGTGGAACTCAATCTCATTTAGAAATCCTTCTCTCTATCTTTCAGCAACTGAACGGGAAGTGGTTTAGGAAAGGACTTTAGAATCGGATGCGCTCGCCCAGCGAGAAAGGCCCTGACCCTGCCAACCAAGTTAAAAGAAAAAAGAAAGAAGAGAACGAAAAGAGAACTTCGTATTTTGGTAACTCTCTAGGAGTCATGTTTAACCTTGAATGCTATTAATAGATTCTACAGCAATAGTCCCTCGGACTCGGAAAGTAATAACAAAAATGGCTAACCCAATAGCAGATTCCGCAGCTGCCACCGTTGGAACCAATGAAGCAAATGATTGACCCATCATATCATCCGAAGAAACGGAAAATACCAAAAAGTTCGAATTCACAGCTAATAACATTGATTCAATTGGCATTAACATAATAGGAATATTTCGTCTATTAAGGAGGATTCCCCGAATACCTGAAATAGAGATGATCATATAAAATGTGAAATATTTGATAGGATCCGTTTCGGGAACGTAGAATGTAAGAGAAATTCAAATGTTAGAACTCCAGTACGTATGGAACCAAAAGAAAAAAGACTACCCTCATGATTACCAAAGGTTATTTAATAGGTGAATGATAATATGATAGGTTGAACTATGTACATCACGAAGAATAAGATCTTCAAGCATATTATATATAGTTATGAGATCGATAGGTTCCAAATTAACTGGATCTACCACTTTTGTAGATATCACTTTTTCTAATAATGAAGGATATGAAAGATTTTCGGGAGAAGGTTATGTCTATCTAGAACCTCTTTTACGCTCTTTTCGAGTGCACTATTCAAGAGGTCTTTTGACGATTCAAATAAGAATTCTTTCGCATTGCGGGAGAACAATGGGCCTGGTCTAGTTCCAGTTCATACTCCCCCTGCGCTGATTCACAGAAGGATTTCAGAGTCTTAAGTAGAATATAATTGACTTTTTTTCCATTTTTTTTTAATTCCCTCCAGACAGAAAGAGAGTCCTTTCTGTAGGAGTAGTGAAGAACTAAACGAGAACTTTTGTTGGTTGTTGACCAACGGAAAGCATGGGAAAAGACCAAACACTGAACACCAACCCAATCAGCTCAAAAGTTGAGTCGCAAGTGGGATCAAGAAAGTCGAATAAGCTACGAACGAGAGAACGAAAGCTAGTCGAAACGGAAGGATAGTAGAGGAGATGTGGATCCGCTTTCGTTGGAGAGCCTATCTCTTACACGTGGTAGTGGATGAGAAGTGGATCCATCCAGTTCAGTCGGATAGCCTAACTAAGATAGCCAATTAAGGTTTTGGGGTGAAAGAGGCGATAGAGGGGAAGGGGATAGCCAGTTGTATCGGGTAGAACCTCTCTCACCTACGCTATTCTTAAATGGGAGATCGGGATCGGGGGGAGCAATGAAGAGGGAAGTGACTTAGTCTCGATGAGAGCCCAGGCGAGTCTCGTGTGTGATAGTCTTATAGGATATAGTTCCCTTCCTGGTCTGGGTTAGGGTTCCAAACCTGGCCTATCCCTTAAAGCCCCAGAGCTCTAGGTCTACTTCTATCTAGATACATACAGCTTGCCTTACCACCATTTCAGAGTCAAGCCTCCTTTTCTGATAGAGGGGAGTGAGAAAGAAATGGATTTTTGGATCCCCTAATTCAATAGCTCAAAAATCGGTGGAGTTCGTCCTTTAAAGCATAGTTCAGTGTTGCAACAGGTGGGTTGTTCAGCAAACGGGAAGCAAAGTCTCCATATCAACATTGAAGGCTTCTCAGCTATCCAGAAGACATCCTGACTCTATAGGGGTGCTAGCGCTTGACTAATATAATAGAAAGTCAGGCTCTTCTTATGTTCTACGAATCTAACTAATCTATACTACTACTAACTATAGTCAGACTAGGTCTTCTAGAGTGAACAAGCATGGTATAGTTTATATATTTTGTGCTACTAGAACCATAAGCCGCACTATACTATACTTGACTGAACCTCCTTACGCCGGTCCAAATAAGGCAATAAGAGAGGACGCGTCAGCTTTGAGGGCGCCTTTTCCTTAAGCATTTCTTTCTCCATCTAAGGTCAGGGAGGAACATGAGGGAAAAACCGCTTTCTTACCGGAAGAAAGAGGGAGCCGCCCGTCCCGGGAAACGAAGTACGCTTTGGTAAGCGATAAGCAGCCAGGTATAGGGGAAGGGGCGGTGGGCTTAGTCAAGATAGTATATAGTTCCACTTGGTGAATAGTGCCTCGGCTCGGTTGAGTCATTTTTTTCGCTCGGCTCGCAGCGGACTTGTTCTAGTAGAAAGCAATTTTTCTCTGGGAAAAAGACATAAGATTTGTTCGCTAGAGCTCATCACTGAAGAATGGTGGCTTGACTTTTTTGAATTAGAGAATAACTTCTTCGCGTGAGCGGCGTACGTACAAGGCTGTTCGGACTCCCCCCCCCCTCTTGTATCAGGTGCGTTGCCATCGTCTCTTTCCCCTTTGCCAGGTTACGCGGCATGGATTCGCCAATTGACGAATCAGATCTTGGCTCGCTGTCCCACCGACGAACCAGTATAGAAGTCGAAAGGGAAGGCAATAGAAAGGAGTCTCCCTCTCTTTGTCTTCTTCTCGCCGCTTTTCTCGTCCATCCTGCCCTGCGCCGCTTATAGATTCAGTTGCAGGTATCTAAGCATCCATTAGTTAAGGGGGTTGGGGCGCGAAGTGCAAACCGCTCTTCGATCTCCCGGTGAGTTGGACGGGAAGAGACATAGGGGGTTATCTATGAAGCATTTGAATTGACCCTTTCTTTTGGAATAGTTGAAAGTCCTCTTCTTAGGGGATTTTCTTTTTTCTTATCAACATAGAGTTGGAACCTAGCCGATGGACGAGTGGACCAGTGTGAAGCTTTAGTTTCGTTGCTGGCCAGAGCTCCTTGCCGACGACCGACTACCCCTTTCGAGCTCAGCCGACCCCTTCTTGATTCCGTTTTTTCCCTATTTGAGATAGATGAATCAATGGAACTTTGATCCCCGGTTCCTGCTTGGTCTAATGTCTGGGTGCGTATGGCGGTACCCTAAGAGCACCTTTCAAGTCGGCTGAAAAAGAAAGAAAAAAGGCTTTCGTCGTCTTTTTCCCGCTTTCACCTTCGATTGCGAAGGGTTTTTTTCCGGTTTTCAATTCCTCTCCGGCGAGGTTTGAACTTCACGTGGTGGGAAGGCCTTCACGATTCGCATCTTCCCGTCCAGCAAAGAAAGTGAAGGGGAGCGGACAGCGAGTTGGAGGACGCTGTCGCGCGATTGATCCATCTGCGCTATTCCCTAATTGAAGAAGGTTGTAAAGCCTTCAGAGCCTCAGTCCCTACCATTTTGTTTGAAGAAAATGAAAGCTGACTAGCAATCGCTCGTTTTTCTTATTAGCATAGGATTGGATGTTAATAATGAAATAAAAACATATACATATTAGAAGAGAAGGCAATCCCCGTGGAATTCCTATCGATTTCCGATGGATAACAATCCATCTTTCTCGCTTTCGCTCTTTCTCCCAATCAGTCGCGAGGGTTCCGGGCATGAGAACGCAAGTGCCGGAATCAAACAAAATGTCCGAACGTTCGAGGACGAAAGAGAAAATGTTGCGCGAGGAAGTCGTTTCCATCTAGGATAGCGTATTCGTGCCGGTTAGACGTCGGCCATGAAATCCATCACTATAACGAGCAAATCATGGGCATTCACATCTCGGTCAAAGGGAACTGTGCGCGATTCTCTCGTGAATCGCCTTCAGCAAGGTACGGCATTCAGGGTCTTAACCCAGGGATAAGTCTTTCTTCATAGATACAAGACATTCGTTGCTGATCTCAAAAAGATCTTCTCCCGTGGGCGTTAGCGGACGTTTTTCATTTTTCACTCGGTCTTGACTTCCCAAAGCAAAGGTTTTTTTAGGTTTACTTTGGAAAGGCGCTAAACAGGCCTATAGGTTCGCCTTTCTATTTATAATAGAAGAAGTCTAATATAATTAGTATAGAAGTATATATAATTAGCCAAATCGTCTGAAGCATGAACAGAATCGCCTTTGTTCCGAAGGCCTAGCGAGTTAAGCGAGTTCCTTTTTTCTTTTTTCAAAGGCAGTCCTTTTCTTTCCCCGGACCGATGACTCGCTTGTTCAGTACTGCTAACTATTATTGGAGAATTCCGTCCCCTTGGGACTACCAGTAGCTTCGGTTGTTGAATCTCGTGCAAGTTAGGTTGTGGTTGTATTGGCTGCAAGCGGAACGTAGGCGCTTTAGGTGTTGCGTTGGCCATGCACTCTCGCGTCGTGTAATGTCGTATGTATGATAGAGGTGGTGTGGTGATTGACCTCAATGCCAATGGTTATCCCCAAGGTTCAACGAATGAATGAAGCTATGCTATGATCGTACCTAGATAGAGATGATAGTCTTCCTTTGATGTCTCCAAGCCGGCCATAATAGAATCGATAGGCGAAGCAGCCAATAGCAGTCTGTTCTCGCCTATCGATAGATAGCAGGTTGCTTCCAAGCTCAAACCATTTGAAACGGAATTGCGACTTTTTTTCTTGTTATTGATAGAGTGGTATTCCCCGCCCCTGTCAAATAAAGTAGAGGGAGAGTCTTTCTCCAATGAGAATCAAGAAAGTTTTTGGGCAAGACAAGAAAGGAACTCGCCCTTTGACACCAAGGGATAAGAGCGGATTGCTGGCGATGACTTGGTGAAGGGAATCTATGAGAGAAGGTTCTCGACGAACCGGGTTCCGATCGAATAGAGCGTGGAGCCAACGAGTTCAGTCGAACAACGTAACGAGTCTAAGGGCGCTTGAAAGGAATGGACGCGCGAAGTAAAATGAAATATGAAATAAAAAGATGCTTTGGGAGTGTGAGATAGGCGGACGGGGAGTACGCAACCGAACAACCGCAGGGGCTTCCAGCAGTGATAGCTGAACTAACCAGATGGGCCGCCCAAAACCTGGAGCTGACACTGAAATCAGAAATCAACGTCGGACCCCGTCTATCCGAAGAAGGCAGACTGAAGCGGAGGAGCAGAAAATGCAACACAAAAAGGGGCGAACCAAAGGCTTGCGCGAAGGAAGAAGCGAATCAATTAGAATGGAGACAGGGAGGAGAGGTAAAAGATATATTTCCGAGCCTGAACATATAAGCAACCTTCTATCTGGCCTCTGTACTAGTAGTGGAGTGGTTTGCTATTTTCAATAAGAAAAGGAAGATTGAGCAATGCAAAGGAGAAAGAAGTTGTCCCCTCTTCTCTGGGAACCCGCCGCCGCATATGTCGAAAAAGAGGGAGCGGGGAAGGAAGAACAACCATTTTACTTTGGCACACGAGGTGGCGGGTTTGGTTAGGTAACATAATGGAAATGTATCGGACTACAAATCCTGGAATGACGGTTCGACCCCGTCCTTGGCCTCGAGGAGTGGTGAGCAGCACGGAACTTGAATCAATCTTTTGGCATATAATATAGGGGGCTAGAAATCCACAGACAACATTCTGGAACTTCCAAACCAAAGAAATGCAACAGGAAATGAAATGTTACGCTTTAGTAGAATGAATTCGGTAGTATTCTACCCTATGGTAGATCTAAGGTCCTGTGCCACTTGAACTCAAATCTATCTTACCTTCAATCCATCGTTGTCCAGCCAAGCCAGCCCATAACAAAATGTTAGACCGGCTGACACAACCGAATTGATTGAGGAAAAATAAAGCCCAGCGACCAAGCACTCCCGCCCCCAAAAGCGGAGACCGAAGCCAGGTTGTCGAGGACACGTATGAAGAGGAGGCCGACGGCCTCTTAGTTTATCACCCTACCCACTAATGGACTATGAGGGGGGAAGGTGA